>OZ038475.1:77652209-78252209 GCA_964036315.1 Acanthosepion esculentum
CCCACTTTTGAAATAATAGAAATTAAATTAATTCGTTCTATGCCCCAAAAATATTGATATAAAAATAAATAAAAATCGTATTTTATGAAAAATTAAAGTACTTTTTTAAAGGTTATACACAAATAATATAAATAAATATATCACTGTGACTTCTTTGCAGGCTTTATCAATGAGATTTAAGCAATTTAAGATACTGAAGTGTTCCTTCCAAAATTCTCTTAGGGTCAGATTTGTGTTTTCGTTCACTTCAAAACACCTCTGAAACAAGGCAGCTTTATCAGACATTCTATGTCTCACTATATTGTGGATGCCTGTTCTCTTTTTAAATTTTTTAAACCATCTCGGCTTGCCTTAAACGCATTTTCTTCTTAGAAAGACATACCTACGGCGTCTTTCTTACTCAGTTTTGTAAAAGCACGAGGAAATTGATCCGTGAATGAGAGGATTAAAATTAAAATAAATAGACATAATATGTTTAGATTATTCAACTAAATATGCTTGAATGAACATATGCTACATAAATGTATATATAGATATATTGTATGTGCAGTACGTAGTGGAAAGCGCTCAATATCAGTGATAGAGCTAACATATTCAGTTGTATGGATATGAGTTTGTGACCCTGAGTTTCACACTTTTCCGATCATCAGACAAACTTGTCTGATGATCACAAAAGCCTGAAACCCAGAGTCACAAACTCATATCCATATACCTGAATTATATATATATATATATATATATATATATATATATATATATATATATAGATAGATAGATAGATAGATAGATAGATAGATAGATAGATGTGTGTGTGTGTCTGTCTGTGAAAATTAATGAAAGTTCAATCAACTTAAAACTTGTGCGGAAAACCGCTCATCAGAACCAAAAAATTAAATCGATTGAACTGTTATTAAATATTACCTATTGTCACAGTAGTATTGAGCACTTTCTTGACAAAAATTCTGCTCGTGAAATTGTAGTAAATTTACGTTTTATGATAGGTGTTATTGATTTGTATTATTACTTTCATTTTATATATATATATATATATATATATATATATATATATATATATATATATATATGCAAACATTATTTATAATGTATGCATATATATATATATATATATATATATATATATATATATATATGCATACATTATAAATAATGTTTAATAAAAATGATGTCGGTACGGCGGGCGGTCGCGAAACGCGCAATATTCAAACAGTTGGCGTAATTTTTTATATATTTGATTTCTAGTGATAATTTCAGAAGTAAATACAAAATCTATATTCAAGAGTTATGAACTAATTTTAGAGTGCAAATTCTCTCTGCGGTCTTTCTGACTTAAAGGCCACTCCTCAACTCAAAACACTCTGGCGATAGGCCTGTCATTATTGTTTAAAACTCTCGAAATTTATCTTCAAAATTTATATCGACTTTTAATTAATTCTAATTCTGATTTCATCTGTACATTATTTCCAGTGAAATGTAGGTAAGATAATATTTTAATTTCAATATTTTTTGGTATGCCGATTTGTAAAGAAAAATATTGTTAAATTTAAAGTTAACAATGTTTTTCACAATTTTCTAATGTAAATCTTAACATATGGCAGAGAGAAAATGGATTTTCGAAGGCGTTGTTTATTACATCGCAAATAAGAGAAAGCTGAATGCCTATCCACGCGAATATACAGACGATGAAAGGAAAATAAACAAAATCCAAAGCTTTGTCATTTTTTTTTTTTTTTTTTTTGCGATCAAAATAACAAAAATAACGGTCGATCTAGAAAGGATATCTTATGAATGGGCGGCACTGCAGTGTCTTATTGACAAGATGAGGAGACTTACACAAAGCCCAAAAAGCAGCCAATCAGTGTGGGTAACTGTTTGTCTGAATAGAAAAGACAATGGGGGGGGGGTAACTTATATCACACCATTTTCGCGGCGCCTGTTAGGGGGCGTGCTAGTACGCTTTTCACGTGACACTTTGCAAGTGAACTGTTCTTTTTTATTCTGTGGGTGGCTTTCGGCATTTAAGGGAAAATTCCTTTTCATTGATTGACGAAGCAACAACCAAGAGCCGCTTGCAATGGTGGGCGACATTTTACGTTTCTGCCTTTATATATCTTCATATATATACATTATATATATATATATATATATATATATATATATATATATATATATATATATATATATATATATATAGGATGACACGTGTAATCTTGCAGCGTAAAACAACAACTTCGTCTTTCGTAAATAATAAATAATCCTCTCCTCGGAATCTAAATAATCAACAACATATTCTTATGCACATAAACAAAGTTGAATGCACATGTAGAGTTAAACGCATCCAAGTGTATTTAATAGCACTTTCAATTGTATGTCGTCTGCAATTCATATGCACCATTAACAAAATATTGTATTTTATGATAGCTCAAAATCAAAAATAAAATCCTCTTTTATAAAAGAAGTATGAAGGATTTTGTAATAAATTTGATCTCTTATTGCCTGTTGAGAAACACAAAATAATTTGCTAGGTTGACGCTGCATTATACCATTGTACTATTTTCCAAACTTCTTTGTGCAAAACAATTAACCCAATTATCATTGTCATTCACAGCGCTACTTAGTGGAAGGTTTCATTCTCTCCACTTTTTGCTGTAGCTGAGAACATTTATTGCCTATTACAACGTTATTGATCGAAACTATATTATTTATCTAAAGACACAACGGCCATTTAATTTCAAAATAAGAGAACTTCATTTTCGGTTTTTATTTTCCTGAAACATTGGTTTCTAAAACTTCTTTATATGACGTGAATACAGAAAAAGGTTGTTTTTTTTCCCCCAAAAAAATAAACAAAAAACGTTTTTAAATCAAAGCTAACTTTTTTTACAGTACTGATAATCGATGTAAAAAAAAAAAGAAAAAAAGATTCCTTTTAAGAGAGGAACGAAGGAACGGATAAAAAAATATTAAAGCAGGAAACGTTTAAACGTTAATATCAGATTTAGCTCCATCCCACCCAATTTTTATTTTTATTTTGTGGCACTCTGCTTGATTGTTAATGTGAACGAATTGATTCTATTTCAGTTCTAGAGTGAAATACTATCGACACTTTTAACAATAGTTTCCTGATACTCATCGATAGAAATGGAATCTGGCATTTTCTTATACTTCACTTTGGTTTGTTTCACGACATATCGACCGATTGGTTCATTTAATGTCGAAATTTAATTTATTTTCTAAATAAACAGTCAACAATTTTAAGACTGCAATTATATATATATATATATATATATATATATATATATATATATATATATATATATATATATATATATATAATTATATTTTTTAAATCAGTTTAATTTCTCTGGGGAACTGGAATATGTAAAGTGAATCAGTATTTTGAAAAACGTTCTTTTAAGTTTGTTGTTTGGTACCATTTTAAACGGATTAAATTAAAATTGCTGCAGTTTATCAGTATGTGATAAACTGAATGGTTCAAGGCATGTCACACATACCTTTTCTTATAGTCAGTTGTCTGAACAAACACTCAGCTCGAATGCTTGGATGTGTGATTTAGAGAGTTAACTTTAAATGAAAAATGAGCGTTCCTGATTCATTAGTGGATATCTCATAATTAACATTATCTATTAAAATTGAATTTCTAAATTCACTATCTAAAGACGAAAGGCGCATGAGGTTCATGCATGATGGGACTCCAGCAGATTTTAATCACATTGTTCGCAATGCACTGGCTGACATCTACCATGAAAGATGCATAGGTAAGGGAAGAATGGTTCCATGGCCTGCACGTTCCCCCGACCACAATCCTTTTGATTTTTATCTGTGAGGCCACCTAAAACAATTGGTTTATGTAGCCGACACTAATAAGGCAGAGACACTTCATCAACGTGTCATGGGTGCCTGCAAAACCATCCAACACCGAAAGAGTCCGCCAGCCAATGATTCGATGGCTGCATGCGTGTGTAGAAGCAATCGGAAGACATTTTGAATATTTGCTATGATTTCAGGTACAACGATGGCTTTTGGACATATGCTTATATGGACATTTTACCTTGTTTTAGTGTCAGGAACCCGCTCCCAATATTTGCAAAAGTACTTTTGATACAACATATATAACACCTTTCTGACTATAGCTCAATTAGGTCTCATTTAAATAATAATGGAGACCTACCAGACCCTATTCGTAACATACTTGTTGACAACATAAATATAATAACATCGTCTACATAAAAAAAAGGCTAAAAATAATGGAAACCTTATTAATAAAAACAAACACTCAATAATATCAACTATGAACATGGACACAATATCTTGACCGTGTTTTGAAAATGAAAACATTATATAAATAGATGCATACAACAATCTATTTCTTGTTAACAATTAATATATTTCAACCTTGAAAAATGGCAAAATGTATAGCCGAAAGCACTCGGAGAGAAAGAACAATTGGACGGTTTTTATATAGATTATCCTCCGAATTTGAAAGTAATAATGCAAACGTATATTTTCATTTTGAACTTGAGACCTGATATAATGATATTTTACATGAATGCGTTTTAATCTCTAGTGGTTCCCAAGCGGTGCGGCACGCCCTGTAGATGAGGCGTAAGAGGATAGCAGGTGTGACGGAATATTTAAAAGACAATTTAGAAAAAGTTTTAAAAAATTCATATCCCAAAAATAAATATGATTTCAAAATTTAAAATATTATTATGGATTACTTGTAATTGCATGCATGAGTCCCTGTATAAATACTTATACAGTGTAACCCGGATATAAGAGAGTTGCCGGGACCTGAGAATATCCGGGTTTCTCTTATATCCGGGTTTGGTCTATTTTATATACATTAACACAGGCTCTAATTTGGGACCAGAGAAAATCTATCTTATATCCGGGTTTCTCTTATATCCGGGTTATACTGTAAATAATTATTGACCGAATTTATCATTGTGAAATTTTTACATTGCATCGAGTACTACGAATTTAGTAACTAGGGTCCGCGAATTGGAGGAGAGAGTTATCAATGATAATTTTCTAACCTCGAATCTACAGTTGTCTCCCTTTAGCCCTCTTTTTTCATGTACTTTTTATAAAATTTGGTGAGGCGCGAGCAAATTTTAATTCCGAAAATCGGCCCAGAGAAAAAAATTTGGGAACCACTAGTGTATGCGATTCTTTGTTAACTATAGATCTTTGGTTATTGACATATATATTTTTACTGCTGCCTTACCATTACCCTTCGTATCACGGAATAATATTTTCAGAAAATGTGCTTCTTGTATTGCAAAAGATAAAGCAATTTATTCCGCTTCACAAAGCAACAGTGGCTTTCTTCTTTGATTTTCATGAAATCAATGGACCATCACTATTTAATTGGTAACAATATCCAGTGATACTTCTAGCTTCTGAATTTGCGCGATCTGAATCACAAAATACAATGAAATTTAAGTCATTTTCAACCCTTTTAAATTTGAGGCTGTAAAGTAGCTTTAATATATGTTAAAACAAATTTACTTAAATTTAAGTGGATATTAGTAGGATTTGCTAATTTCTATCTGAATTTCTGATATAAGGAGTTATCATTATTTAAACTATATTCGGACTATTGTCCTCAATGAGTGGAATTTTCCGAATATAAATAATGTAAATAAGATTTGCTAAGTGTTGCGATAACTTAGTAATCACATAACATAAATGATTGCGACTTCTCAGGCTAACATTTTCCGCTGATATGAAGTAGAAAGATTATATTGAATCACTTGCTAGGTCTGCTGCTAGGAAAGTTGGTTCACTGTATCGTGCAAGACAAGTTTTCGAGCCAGAATCTATCTTACATATGTATAAGTTTACCATTCGTCAATGCATTGAATATTACTGCTACATTTGGCCTGGTGCTTCTGTTATGTACAACTTGGCTTCAGTCATTTTCTTAGCGCTGTCATGTAGCTTGATTGTGCCCTTTCTATAACTATTTTCATGGTAATTGTTCTAATGAGCTTTCCGCTACAGTATCTCTTTTTAAGCGCAGTATTAGATTGTCAGTTAGGTCTCATCAATTTACAGTTGAAATGGCTCGATGTAACCGTAAGTTCTATGTTAACGGTTTTTCCCTTGCACTTCTTCCGGTTTCTTACTTTCTAGTCAACTTTGATCTTCAAAACTTTTAATTCAATGTCATCGTTATCTTCTTAATATCTCTTCTTTTATTGTTCTCTCTACTTAATGTTTTCTTTTTCTCATATTCCCTCACACGCAGTAACTCCTTGCATATGTTAAACTACATACAATATCTTTGTACATTCCACTAAATGAAAGTTCTTTCAAATTCGCAATATTACTTTTATTAATACCTAGATCGCATGGTATTGATTTTGAGTTACAGTTATTCATTTTAAATCTTTTTCGTAATTTTTTCGAATACTTTAACTAGTTCCAATAAAATTTTCACAAAATTCAAACTTAATACCTAAAAATACGATAACGGACCCAAATATTTCATCTTAACTTTCAGCTTATTCATTATATCATGCCTATTTTCCAAGTTTGACGCTACGATGATAAAATCATTTACCCAAGTCATTATATTTATCCTTCAAGTATTTGACCTCATCATTTAATTATTGTTCAAAGTGTTGGTCTAATAAAAAAATTTATTAAGCAAATTGTTCTAGTTCCTCCCACTTTGTTTTAGTCAATATAAAAATATATTTAGTTTACAAAGTTTTCGTCTTTTTCTGTATGAAACCTTTACATTGTTCAGCACATATTTCACAATCGATGCCAGCGTTGAGATAGGCCCTTTTAAAGTCCTTTTCATGTACAATTAAATTATCCTATTAGTTGAGAGTGGAACTACGGCTCATATAATTCCAGATAAATCCCGATTGGATAAAAATTTGATTCATCAAAATGTTTTATCATATTAGCTAATAAAATCTGTTCAAACGGCATAGTTTGTAACAAAAATATGTCGCCATTTTCCTTTTTTTACATGTCGTTCTGTATGTTTGTTTATTGTTTATAACAACATCAATAATGTTGGTTATTGTGCTGATTGTAAGAACTTCCGGATCCACTAGGGAATGTTGGGAACAAAACGGATCGAGCGATAGTTTGAATAAAGTTGTTGAGTTTACTACGTCTCATGTTGTTTTTGTGTTGCTTCAACTTTTCAGTCTCATATAATTTATCTTTCCACTCTAAGCCTAGTGAAACAATTAGAAACAAAATATATTCTCAGTTCAATCTGCTACAGAAAATGGTATTTCAATTACTTTTTCACCAAATTACTCTAAACTGAAAGTTCCTAATCGTGAAATGTTAAACTTTAAGAAAATCGGAAGATATTGCATCTGAAAAATACATTCTCTGAAGAAATTGGATGAGATTTGTAAAAGACATTTTAAAATTAGAACCTATCGTTAAAGGCATAGTAAAATAGAAAAAAAAGAAAAAAAAGTGAAATAAAAATAATTTTAGTTGCGACGTATGTGCTAAGGTAAATAAATGCGCCGATACAGTAGAAAAAAAAAAAAGAAAAAAGCCAAGTCGACAACTTGAGTTTGTTCATTGGGATTTACCCGGTTCAATATACGTCTCAACATTTTGGCAACATTTTAACATAGAAAACAAAAACTTGCTACAACAAGCAAGCATTCTTCTTCTCTATGTCGCGACATAGGAAATTGTGGAGAGCCATGATCACCTATCTTTTGTGGCTCTTAACAGTTTTTCTCCCCTTTCTAACACTTCCGCACCCCCGTTCCGCAATCCATTAACACAAACTCGTCAGTTGTCTCACTGCCTTCCCCTATCTCTCCTGCCTTCAATATACCCTCATTATGTATCGAAGGAAATTCAGCTGTTTTTTCCCCTAAATTTAAGTGTTCTCTCTGCTTCCATTTTTTTACGACATCCTTGTTACTTACTCGCTCCGTCCATAGTATTCTCAGTATCCATCCTTAGAACCACATTTGTGCTGCTAGTTTTCTCTACATCCTTGGGGAAATTGTTCAGCATTCACTGACATATAAGAGGATGGATAACAATATTTTGCACAAAGAGTTTTAATTACCTACATTTCAGGCATTACAGTGTTAATTTTATTTACAATATTTATATTTGGGCTACTGTCCTCACTTTTGTTGTTTTCATCACAACGTTTCAGAGCTATTGATTAACTATTTTACGGGTGTTGCTCTGAAAGTAACGCCTCCTATTTATTTCCACGGGGTCTGAAACAGATACTGGAAGCACAATAACAACCTTTCGTAGAGTAAGTTTTCAACAACAAAACATTATGTTTCCACCTAGTCACTACCTGTGGCCTTGAATTTTCGGCAGCAAGAGCCTGCATACTGCGTTAAAAATCGTGGCTTGTCATGCACATCGCTGTTGCCATTAAACCACCGCTCATATTCTCAATTTTGTCTCCGTAAACGTTCAGCAAGAGTAGATGAATGTCACCGAGGGAAATCTTTCTCCGTGATGGATAAATTCGATAGCACGCCTCTGCTTCGGACGCACTTTCATGCCACACACACTTTTGCCACTCTGCTGTTTGGGTTACGGTTCGAGAAGATTCAGTCTCTTCTTCCATACTATTAACATCCACCTCTGGCGTCGTGCATAAATAAAATCGCAGGCATTACTTTTGGAGTAACTCTCGTACATATTTTTTTAATCATTTCACCCCAAACAAGGTGGGAATGCCACTAGTACGCAGGGGGTTACAGGGAGTGAAAGTAAGAGAAAAGATTGGGTATAGCGGTGATTGAGGAAAGAATAAAAGATGAACAGGATTCAAGAAGAGAAAAGATGGCGATTGACGTTGCACTTAATTTTTTTAAGATTCTTCTTATCAGGAAAGTAAGTAAACGGAATGGATTTCCACAGTGCGAGATAAGAAGTAGAAGTGGCGGTTACATTTAACTAATTCAATAAATAGGTTGTCTTCTACAAAACTGTCCAACAGTTAACTTTTATGTCATTTTTTTTGTTCCACGAAATTTGTAAAGATGTTTAAATTTACATTTTTCGTTATTTCCTTTGCAAATTTATTCACTTTAATTTTATTGTTTTCTTTTTTCTTTTTCAGGTTAAAATATCCGTGTCTCTAATGTTTACTTGAGAGAAAACAATGAAAATTGTTATTTAAAAACAAAAAAAGATTAAATATAATCCTACTGAAAAAGAAAACAAAATACCCTGGTAATTTTTAGTAAGTAAAAATAAACGAACTGATTAATTGGGTTCGAGTCACGTAGCATTTAATACATAATAAAGATATTTATTTCACGCTCTCTTCATGGGGAAAAAAGCGTTAACTCATGAATAATATAGAAAAATCTTCGTATTCATTTTACACGTTTCCTAACATTTTGGAAGAAATTTATTCACAAATGCTTTGAAGTTTTTGTATTAAAATTAACTTCCTAAGTTTTCGTTGGACCCAACTTTTATGGCGGTAAAAGAGTTGAAGAAGTAATAACAAATAAAAATTATTTTTTAAACCTAAAAAAAACTCTTTTTAGTTTAACTAAAAGACTTCCAAAGAAACAAGAAAATAAAAAGAGGGCGGAACTATTGTGTGGCATCAATCCTCCTACATAACAGTCAATGCGAGACAATTTCCTCACAGAGGAAGAGAAAATCTGTGGCAAAGATGTGGTTCTCCAGAAGAATGCTTAAAATACAATGTAAAGAACTTGTGAACAAGGAGAAAGATTTAAGAAAGATCGAAACAAAAATGACACATTTTTTTTTAACAATTTTCACCCTGTACAACACCCAAGATCCAATCGAGCTAGAGGGTTACAGAGTAAGGGGCACAGTTTATGGGGATACGCGGGGAAGATAACGGTTAACCCTAGACTTGATCAGGCTAAAATTGAAGGATCGGGGAAGAATTCTGTTGGGAATGGGTTTCACAAAGGAGCGGTTTGTGGGAAGAAGCTACTCGAGTGGAACATATCTCGCTGATGGAATACGAAGGGAATGAGAGTGGTTCGCTACAATGTGCATGGCTTAGCGGGTTTTAGCCGTGAAGGTTACAACTGGTGGAAGTAAGGAATGTACAGTGTAACCCGGATATAAGAGACTTGTCGGGACCGGAGAAGAAGTCTCTTATATCCAGGTTTATCTTATATCCGGGTTTGGTCTATTTTGTTTTATTAACACAGGCTCTAATTTGGGACCAGAGAAAATCTACCTTATATCCGGGTTTCTCTTATATCCGGGTCTCTTATATCCGGGTTACACTGTAGTTGGTCTGAACACTTTCCATTGAAATAGCGATAGAGCAACGGGAGGTTTGCTATGTTACGTCTGTGGGGAAAGGGGTTGTAAGGTGGAACATTATCATCTACAAGGGCGCGGAGACGCTTTTGGACTCTATCAGGAATAGAAATTAAAGACTGGGCAACTGCTATCCATATATGGCAGCAGTACTCCATTCTCAGTCGGATCTCGCTCTTGTAAAAACAGAGTATAACATGAGGAAACAAATACTTACTGGAGCCGTACAGGGAACCGACCATTTTTCCAGTATCTTTAGCGATGGATCGCATGTACGACTACTTGAGGTCTGGGTTCAGTTTAAGTCCCAATAGGCGCTCAAGATACGAGGCCTCCCTGTCAGGTGAGGATGGAATCAGAGACACTTGACAGGTGAGGATGGAATCAGAAACATTTGAAATTTCTATGACACATAATGAGAAAAAAGGGCTTGGAGAATTTGACACTCAGAAGATATACTGAAAACAATAGTGGCAAAGTGGAAACAGCAAATATTATGCGTACCGGTCTTGTGTAAATGGATGGCAGAATATGAACAGGGAGGAATACTAAGGGGATAAGGATTGCTTAGTTCTGCAAGGGATAGGAAGTTGTGGATTGCAATAATCTCCCATGTTCTGAAGGAACATGGCACATAAAAAGATTCACCAACTCACCAATCATGAGTTGAATACCATGCGTCAAATCAACTTGATTAATCTCTTTCAAAATTCCTTTTTCTAAAAATTTATTAAAGATTTAATTTTTTTAATCAATTCACCCCGAGAAAGGCGATAAAGCCACTAGGACGAAAGGGGTTAGTGAGCATTAGAGAATATGAGAAACCCTATTATTAAGGAGAGAGGACAATAAAAAGTAAGAATTAAGAAAGAAATTAAGAAAATAAAATTAAAAATTAATAATTATTAATAATATGAACCTGCTTTGACTATTATGATCAAGATAACTTTATATTTTCATTACTCTTCATCGTATACATCAGTGAATGGTGGACAATTTCTTCATGGGTGAAAGGACATTAAGTCACAGGAATGTGGTTCGACGGGGGGGGGGGTTGAATATACCATGGGCGTTACGTGTAAACGTTGACGGAATTTTACGGAAAATGGAAGCAAAAAGGAAACATACTTAGAATCAGAAAGAGACAGTTGAAATTTATGATGCACAAATGAGGAAGGAAGAGTTGGAAAATTTGACACTCACAGGATATATCGGAGGCAAAAGCAGAACGATTGATTGGGTGGTATGGTAAAAAGATAAACATTAAGGGCTACAAAGAATAGGAAGTTGTGGAAAGCTATGATTGCTCACGTTCTGAAGGGACGCGGCACGAAGAAAAAAGAGAAAGAACAAGAAGAAAAAGAGAGAAAGGAAAAGAAAAAAGAATAGAAAAGAGGAAAAAGAAGAGAAAGAAAAAGAAGAAAAGAAAAGAGAAAGAAAAAGAAAAGAAAAAGAAGAAGAAGTAAAGGAAGAAAAAGAAGAAGAAGAAGAAGAAGAAGAAGAAGTAGAAGAAGAAGGTGGGCAGCGTAGAGAGCTTTCCAAAAATCAAAGTAATTAGAACTGTCTATTTCCCCATAATTCTCCAGAGAAATTTATGCTGGAAGGTGGATAGTGCTTTAAAAAAATTGGATTCAAAGAAATTTTATCACTAAGTACTTATTCCCATTTGGAAGATTGGCACAGTCTTAGAATGCTTAGCAACAAAATCATGTTCAACTCTGAGCCTCAAAACCTTTCTAGTTAAAGAATATTTGTGCTAAATTGTCCTGTTTTGAATTATTGACATTAAAATATCTTAAACACAAGTGACACGTCACGACGAATTTATGTCACTAACATACGTCTGCTTTTTTAAAAGCGCACATCTTGAACGTATATATTTTTAAAATATCTTTATAAAAGCTTATAAAGTTAGATTATTTAATTCTCGGGTTAACTTTGACTGGTAACCTTTAGATTTTTTTTTTTTTTTTTTTGCCTGAATTTCAAAGAGAAAAAACAAAATGATTTGCTTAGAATAAAAGTCTCATCATATATTAGTTCACAATTCATGTGAAACCTTTACTATGTGAAACCTTTACAGATAAGACACGCTATATCCACGGAGTCAAACCACCCTCATTCCCTCCGTATGCCAATTGTAAGAAAGGCGTTCCACTTAACTTTTTCCAAAGGACCACTGCTTTGCGGAACAGACTACCACGTGGGTGCTTCCTTCAACGTTACAATCTTAACCTCTAAAAGTCAATGGCCAATCGTTTCCTGTTTCATATTCACAATCCTCACTTTCTACACTTACATTCATATCACATCTCATTCAATAACACTACCTTGAGTATTGGGTGAATATTAATAAAAAGAAATTATAATCTTTTTAGCACCGAAGTATTGTACTTGAAAAAAATGTTTTTCAATCATTTTCAGTTAGTCTAATTTAGAAGAGAGACTTACCGAACACAAGTTCCCACTGCAGCGACTCTCAATAAGGAAAGAAGTGGCGCTCATCTGCATAAATATTTCTACATTACTAAGCGAGGATCAAGATCATTTTTAATGATTTACAAGATCAACTCTTTATTTACTGTATTTTATCAAAGTTGTCTATTTTATATAATTATTTGATAATGTCATATTCTTCTTCACTTATTTATACATTTGACAATTTGCTGTATGTATGCGCTTGTTCTGTTAATTTAAATATTTACGCATCAGAATTCACGTGACAGAATGTCGCTTTGGTGCTTAACCTTGAACATGAAAAGTTCTAATTTAATTTATATGCTAATTTATAAAACGAATAATTTGATTGGGTTCTAATGGGAATTCGGAGGAATTTCAAGTTGTAAGATCAAACCAAATGAAACAAGTGTTTTTCTTGTTGAAAATGCTGTCAACAAAATCACACATTATATTTCGATTATTGGACAGCAAGTAAAGCAATCAAGCTAAACAAAAAGAAACGACTTATATTCTTGGCATTAAAACAGTTAAGTCTTTATTGACTGTAAAAATGTAGTTTCCTTTTAAATAAAATTGGTGATTTTATTCGATCTTACTTCCTTTATTGCTGGCGTATGAGTATAGCAAACGAATATGACATGTATTATGTAAACAGTTTTTTTTTATTAGAAATTCGTGAAGATCTACGATTTAAAAAGACCTTGCTTCTCATGGACATTCTAGAAGTGCGCAAATGTAGATCCATACGTAATAGGAAATGGAAGTAAAAGTTGCAACTGTAAACTAAAATGATGTTTAATGGAGAAAGGAGATAGCAAAAGCGAGAACCAATAAGAAAGAGCAACAAAGGCGGGAAAAGGAAGAAAAAAAGAAAAGCGTAACAACAAAAACAAAAGAAAAATGTAAAAGCATTATAACGAAACAAGAAAAAAACACGAACAATTAAAAGAAAAGAAAAGAGAAGAGAGAAGAACCTGTAAAAGATAGAAACAAAGACTAAAAGAAATGGCAATAAGAAAAAAACGACAAAGAAAATAGAAAAATGAACACCCATAAAAAAACAGAAACATCTCAATGATGAAATTAGTTTGTTCGTAAATGTCATCTTTCCAAACGATAATGTTAACTGACCTCTAAGTTATATTTACTGGGATTGTGTACATCAGAGGAAAATAAAAGGACAAGATCGTGAAATAAAGACTGAAAACTCTTCTCTTCTATGTACCACCTCCCTGCCTATCCTTTGCAGCTTTTCGCAATATTTGTCCTTTTTACCACCCCTCTCAATCCCAGTCAATTCAAAAAAGCCCAGTATGCATGTTATTCACTGTTTCCCCTTGTCCCTTTTGTCTCCGGTCAGTACCTAGATGGGTAACCACTTAAGAATACTAGATGCTCGGAATTGTTAATCAAAGAGGCGAATTCCAATTGCTGTTGGGCTCGTTATATTCGCTTACACGCAGATAACCTTTGGAAAGGTATGAATCCACCTCTTCTCTCCCCAGCTATGGGTTAATTAGTAGGATTTGTATCACTAAACTGGTACTATCTAAAAAAAAAAAAAACATTCTTACAATCTAATAATATTTCCTGGCTTTAAATAACCTGCAAAGGGTCGATGGGCCGTAGAAAACGAATCAATCAATCATTTTTTTGCCTCCGATATATCCTGTGAGTGACAAATTTTAAAATCTGTTTGCTCATTAGATGTCCAAGAAATTTCGACTCACTTTTAGATACTCAGTAGTAATGTCCCTTTTTTTATTTGTATTTTCTTTAAAATTTTCTCGTTGCTTACATGATCCACATATGGCATTATCAGCATCCTTCTGTAGGACCACATCTGTATTGCTTCAAGTCTTCTCTTTATCCGTGAGGAAACTGTCCAGCATTCTTCATAGGAAGATTGATACTACATAGCATTTCAGCCCTTTTTTGTTTCTGGCGCCCCTGAATAAATGTATCTATTACTAACAAGAATAGCTATTATAACGGAAAATAAATCTAACAATGTCAAAAATCTTCAAAATATTTTTAAGATACAACGTAGATTCTCCACTTTATGTCTATCATAGAAACTTATATTAACACTATTCACCCATGCCGTCAATCATAGCTCTCCACAACTTCCTATCCTTTGTAGCTCTTAGGAATGTTTGTTTTTTTAATATCTCTGCCACTTGTTCTAACATTCATTTACGCAATTTCGTTAGAAAGGGTTACTTGCTGTTTCACGCTCCCTGTCCTGTCTTTTGTATGTCCTGTGAGTATCAAACTTTTCAGTCTTTCCTTTTATTATGCGTCCTAGAAACTTCACTGGCCAATATGAAGAGGAACAAAGCAGTAGGAGCAGACGGGGTTTCATTAGAAAAGCTATCAGCCTTTGACGTGTTCGGCATCGAAAATATCCCTTAAATATGCGGCAGTGGATACCGGAAGACCTTAGTAGAGCCTTCTTTATAGGCGCTATCTAAGAAACTCCATTGGATATTCAGCTTAATGAGCGACATAACCAAGATTATTATACGAATTCTAATGTGTTGAGCTCGCAGCAGAATTAAACCGGAAATAGTGTAGTTCGTTAAAGGCACTGGAACAAGAAATAGCAGAACATGAACAATGAGGGATAGTCAGGGGGGAAATAATTCTTAGTTCTGCAAGCGATAGGAAGTTGTAGAGTGCCATAATCGCCCACGTTCTGTAAGGACACAGCACATAAAAAGATTCACAAACTCAACAATCATAAGTTGGATAACATGCGTCAAATCAAATTGATTAATCTCTTTCAAAATTCCTTTTTCTAAAAATTTATTTAAGTTTTTTTTTAATCATTTTATCTCGAGCAAGGCGATAAAGCCACGAGGACGAGAGGGGTTACTGAGTGTTAGAGAATATGAGAAAACCCACTATTAAGGAAAGAAGACAATAAAAAATAAGAATTAAAAAAATGAATTTAAAAATGAACAATTATTAATAAGAAGAATCTGCTTTGCATCAGAGACTGCAATACAAATGGAAAAGAACATATATTTCATTGACCATGCAAAAGCATTTAATAAGATACTATTGGGTTTTCAAATGTGAGTGTTTGAATATGAATTGTGTTAATATGTAATAATTTAGGTATTAAATAATAACAATAGAAAAACCAATTCACTATTATATGACCAGTATAGAATCGTCGATACTAGTTCGCGCATGCCATAAAAATGATAGCATATTTCGCTAAGTTCTTTCTGCTGTTAAGTTTTCACATGTTATTCTTTCAATGTATTTTTCCAATTATTATTGTAAAAGCAGAGTGCTCTTTTTACGGAATAGATATTTTCACCTCTCGCCTAGTAACACATTGCTATAGTTGTAACAAGATACAAAATCCGTGTTAAGTGTTAGGAGTATGACGTCAATACGCTTTGGGGATAGACAACTGCCGGTAGGTTTGGATTATAATAGATTTGACTGCATTTTCACAACATTAATTTTTTCTTGCTTCCTAACGTTATACGACATAGTCATGATGAATGTTTAACAGTTAGAAAGTAGGAAAAAAAGCGGATACGTTTAACAAGTCATTTATACAAAAAGAATTTATGTACTTGAATGTAAAGCTTCAAGCTATTACAAAATCATTCCGCTTGCATATTTTATGATATAACTTGATCGGAATTTGTAATAATATTACATGAATTATTATTTATCTTCTGAAGTTTGTAATTACTCGTAGGAATTTACCGGATTAAATACTTGACATAGCTTCACGTTTCAGAGTTACCCATTGAGTAAGGAACTTCAAATGAATGACTTATGAAGTTAGTTTGTCGAGAAGGTGCTCCATCAATGTTTGCTTCCAGGTTCTTAGTAATGTTTACTTAGTCTGGCAGAGTGGAGCACCCAGTGAGTATCGTAATCAGTAAAAGATGGTTAAAATGTTTAGCCTGTGGTAATAAACTAAAATCTTCCTCTGTGCCAGCAACCATTTGAATGGCTTTAGTGATTGGCAGGGAAAGGTTTAAAACTAGCATAGCACAAAATATTTATTAGAGACAAGTTCGAAGTTGAAAATGCTTAAAGAGTAAACGAAACCAAAATTCTGACTACACAATCATGAATATCTTATTTCTTTAACAGCTGAGAAAACAGGTCCAGTTTAGATATCGCTGCCTAAAGATATTTATTCGAATGCCTACATTTACGGAATATGACCATCTTTTAGATGGAATTCCACTGGTGAATGGATTTAATAACAAAAATTTCTATCGTCCTTTTCACTTTTCTTTTGGGATGCTTCAGACATCAGAGACTGAACTTGACCCTCTCCTGTTAAGTTTAACTGAAGAGGTCATTTTTTCCCCTAATAAACTTTCTGCAGTTTAGACTTGTTTCCAAATTCTTTTGTTTTCTTGAGATTTTTTTTTATTTCTTCATTCTTAATTAACTCTGTTTCCAGTAGTGCAAAAATGGTCTTTTCCATTCAATATTCTTGTTACTTCATTGTTTGATACCTGAATTCTTTTTATTGATTCTTTTTACCGTTCTGTACCACAAGTATGGCGTACTCTATTTCATTCGGTAACACCTCATCAATTGTTATAGGTGAATTTTACTATCTGGATCGTTGTCACGTGTGCAACAAAAGAAATATGATAAAGAAAAGCAAATGGAACAGCAAGAAAACTATGTTTTATAATAAACAAAAAAGATTTTATTTTAATTTTAGTGATATGGTCAGTGGCGAAAAAGGAAAAAAAACCTAAAGGCTTACCGGCAAGAAGTTAAAAAATATTTCAAATAAGTTCAGTCGGGAGTTGCTGGATTTTTACGGTATAATTTACTTGTACAGTCAGCGAATGGTAGTAAACGAACTGCTCTGAAGCAGACTTTTACAACTGACTTCGCCAGGCAACTTGCTTAATTTCAGCGCCAACTAACGAATACCCGGATGAAGACCATTACTTTGTAAGGTCATCCGACCACACAAAAATGCTTTTTGAAGTCTTTGATCTAAAATGGACCAGAACTCGGAGAAATTTAATTCGTAAAAATAGATTTTCTTAAAATCGTCAACTAACTATCGAAAGCGTGACACAAAAAAAAGCCCGGAGGAGCATTGGGAGAATGATTGATGCCCCCCAGAGGCTAAGTATTAAGAGATCGGAAAATCCCGTTATAAACAAAAAGAGTGTTGAACTGTGATGTAATATCTAATATTCGGTAATTCTGCTTCTATATATGGGCAGGATCTGCCCAGCTTTCACGTCCCACACTCAATACAGTATAAAAGCCTCTCCACGAACTTGTAAGTGACAAATTACTTTCTGCCCTATAACCCCTTTCTCACAGACGAGATGCTGTAAGCCTTTCACTGCTCTATTCGCTGTTTCCATGGAGATTGTTCAGACGAACCACACTCTTTAGTTTTGCAAATCCTAATCTTCACGGCTAAAACCCTAACCCTGCCACGCACATTGTAGCGAACCACCCTCATTCCCTTCATATTAGCCCTGGTGAAATGTAAGTTCCACTGAAGCAGTTTCTTCCACGAACCATTGCCTTGTAGAACCAACTCCCAAGAGGTTGCTTCCCCGATCACTACAATCTTAACCTATTCAAGTCTAGGATTAACCGTTATCTTTCACATATATCCGCATAAGCTGTGCCTCTTGCTCTGTAAACGTCTACCGCGATTGGACCCCAGGCCCTTTACAGGGTGAACACCAGTGTAAAAAAATATCCTCCACTTAAGCGGCATAAAATAATCTGCTATTCCCTGATGTAAAGATCAATAAAACCAAGGTATATACGTTTATAACAATTAAACATTATTAAAAAGGGTATTCGTGAACTACGCAGCAAATAAATGCTGAAGACGTGGGGGTCTGTTCTTGTACCGCTGACGCCACACAAATTCGTGAAGGTGCGATATAAACAACAGCGCTGAAGTACTAAACTGTCGACGCAGTTTACGCTTGAGATTATCCAAAGATTTTCCACGTTTTGTCTATAGTGTTATCAGGATCCACAAAATCCCGCTGATAAATCACGACTTCATGGTCGACTATCCTGTGGTTGATTTCCTAAGCAGACCAGCCATATGAAACAGTATGGCTTCCAGGCAGAATATACCGTCATCTCCCTACACCCGTTTGCAAACATATTCGTGTTCGGTGACTCTAATGCCTACCATACCAGGCGGCTTAAACACTGACACTGACACTGACCTCGCTGGCATCCAAACACTTAATCACTCAATCTTTCACGCAAGTGGTTGACTTCCGCACGCGTTTCCCCAGTAACCATGACGGACACGCTTCTTTTCTCGATATTTTTTTACCACTATACTTGACACTACGCAGTTTTACTCTTTTAGCAACTTTGATCATACAGTAGTGTCTGTAAACATCTCCTTCCGCTCCCAACCAGCTAAGAACCTCCTACCAACAGAATATCTTTCTGTTATCAACGATCAGATTGGGACTCCGTGATTTCATTCGTAACGTCCCTTGGAATGAAGTTTTTAATCATCCTGTTCAAAAATGTGCTTTCTGACCATGAGACTCGGGTTCGAATCTCACCATGGTCGATTTGTCGGGAAGGCGACTTCCTGATGGTATCGATGTCGATCCCAGCTTGCGGCACCTTTGGAAAGTGCCTGAAAACGATACCACGGTTTGACCCAAGCTTTATGAATGACATTGGGTAGACGATAGGGCCGTCGATAGCTGTGCTAACCCGAAGCCACAAGTCATCATGGCCGAGGGATTGAGCGTGCTGGCCTTGTTCAAATTGTTGATCACGCTAGATAACACGCTCTCTCCCAGAAACTGTAACTACGGTCTGCTCAGCATAGTTGCAGTATAAACCACAAATGGGCTCTGTGGGTGTTGAAAAAACATAAATGTGCCTAAGCGAGTGTCTGCAATAGGGACTGGCTAGCTGCTCTAGTAGACAGGTATCCTCAAATACGAGTGTTCAGCTACCTAGCTAGAGGCAACCGGACGTCTAGACACACTGATGAGCTGTGATACAGCGAAACAGTCTGTGGATGACAATATATATATATATATATAGCAGAGATATGTATTCAAATGGTACATACATTGACGTTTCTACATGATTGTTGAGCAGATGGCTGCTCAGCACATTTTCACTGGTCAGCTGTACGTCGTCAAAAGAGAATTTCTAAATTGTCTTCGCTATGATACCAAGACTATGAATTTAAATGCAGTACTAAACTCGCAATAAGGTTGCATCATTTTACAGTTGAACTCGCGAGATGTAACTGTAAGTTAAATCTTACGAGAGATATACGTTCTATTGTATTGTTCTATGCTAACAGTTTCTTTTCTCGCACTTCTCGCTTGTGGAACTTTTTCGGCTCCATGCTTTCCAGCCAATTTTGATCTTCCAAAATTTAAATGCGATGTCAATCTTTATCTACTGTTTTCCTGGTTACTCTTCTATTGTTCTCGCTCCTTAGTACTGTTTTTTTTTTATCTAATTCTTCCACACACAGTAAACCATTGTGTCTTGGTAGCTTTAGTGCACTGCTTGGGATGATTTTGAATAAAAAGAATTGTAGTTATGATAGAGTTAGTGTTTAGAACGATTTTTTTTCTCGTTCGGTTTGTCAGTAAGGATGCTTTTCTGTTTTGAAATATTTTATGACCCTTTTGTTTCGCATTGAATATGAAATGTGAATTTTCTTAGCGCTATCGTTATAGTAAATAAAATCGCTTACGAACTGTTTAAGAAAAATAAGAAATTTATGACAACTATAAATAACTACAAAATGAGCGCTTTTCTTTTCTTTCTTTCTTTTTCTCCAGGAATAATTTTCCTCTTTTCTTTTCTGTATACATTCAAAGCTACTTAACATTATAATAATTGTTTGGTTTTATTTATTTATGTATAGTTATTTTTATTTTACCTTTTTTTTTATCTTTCTGAACCATTAGTACATTAATATCAGTAGCTCAGTATAAGCTACTGTGCAAGAATTTTCATTCAGTTCAACTGATATTAAAAATGCAAAACAACTACAAGCATATCTTTACATTTTTATTTGTTATTTTATTTGGTTTTGGTTTGCTTGTTTTTGTTTAGCGACATATCAACACTTATATGGGTTATTTAATGCTGAAATCTAAATATTTTTACGCAATTTTATGGCTTCAACTACATATATTTTGTACTTAATTTTATACTTTCAGGATAAAAGTATGCTTTTTAAATATATAGTTTGTAGATGAAAAATGTATTGCTGGTAGTTTTACTATAAAAATGTATTTTTATACTTTAATGCTGTATTGATTGTCAATTTGCTATAAAAATGCATTATTATTGGTCATTGTTTTTATAAATACATTGCTGGTATTTTTATCATAATGTATTTTTACACTTTCTTAGTGAATCAATCAAAAATCAAAATACTATTTTCCCATAGGTGGGACCCTAACAGGTGCTACCACCTCGGATCAGGGTGGACCTGGGAACAACAGCAATTAAAAGATGGTTCCACGTTCCTCAAAACCTCCAATTTCTCGATCAGAGGCTTTGCTGCCGGTTGTAATTTATCGTCATAACCAGGACTAATTTTATTTGGTTTTCAAACATAAATCAGCCAAGAACATAAACTGAAGCTTCTTCTATCATGTACTTTGCCCGTCAGGATGTCGTCTCTCCATAAATTCCTTTCTTTTGTAATTCTGAATAAGGTCTGTCTTTATGCGATCCCTCCTAATCCCTGTTCTGCCAAACGTTATTCGTTGCTTTCCTCTGTCCCTCTTGCTAGCTACATGTCCTGTGAGTGCTAAATTCTTCAAGCCCTCTTTCCTCATTATGTGTCATAGAAATTTCACCTGTCTCTTTTTGTTTCTACGTAGAAATATCCTTTTTGTTTCTATTTTCCATAAATCTTTGTCGTTGTTCACATGTCCAGTTCATGTTATTCTCAGCATCCTTCTGTATAACCACAATTTTGTTGCTTCAAGTCTCTTCATCTGTGAGGAGATGTCTAGCACTCACTACCATATAAGAGAGCCGATACTAACTTTACAACGCATTCATAAAAAGTATTTATTCATTAAAACCGCCTTTAAAATGATTAAAAACAAGTAAATGTTACAGAATTACTGTCACCAAAGAACCATATTTATGTCATTGTTATTCACATACGCAAGGATGCTAATAAGTTATCGGTTTGACCAAAACCTTCAAAAAATAAAGTAATATATGGGATTGAGCATCTTCCAGTCATATGAAAACCTAGATTAACGCCTAAACTACAATAGCAAAAGACTTTGGGATGCTTCACTTTGCAAGCAGGTTTATGTTAAAACCGGCAAGAGCCTATATTATAGCTTACAAGAGATCAGGAATTAAAAGTGAAACACCTAAAACAAAGGTCTAGTGACAGCAGTTTATGTGACTATCACAAAGAAAGAGAGATTCTGCCATCCACTTGCTTAAACGCGTTAGGTAGGTTATTCGCTGTTTTCCTCTCACCATCTTGCTTTCAATGTCCTGTGCGTGTCAAATTCTCCAGGCTTCCTTCCTCATGCGTCCAAAACATTTAATTGACTCCTGATTGTGGCTTTTCTTTTAGTTCCTATTTATGTGTGCGCCTACACTATGTTCCTCAGTTTTTCTATATTTTGTACATTTCTCATTGCGCCATTCATATTTTATCTGCTTGCATTTTTATCTAATGTCTCTTTTTTAATATACTATATTCCGTGCCATTCCTTGGCATTGTCTTCTGACCGTTTCATCAACTCAAAAAGTTAATCTGTCATGTATTCCTTTTTTTTTTCTTTTCTCTTTCTTTGAGATTATGTTGTTCGCTCGCTGATGTTACTAGAATTTCTCATACGGCCTTCCACCTTGAATTCCGAACCTCTTCTAAACTGTTACGTATGCCCTTGACCGTATCCACATAAACCTGTTTGCAAATTAAGTCGCCTCGGAGTCTGCTGTATTGCAGTTTATACGTTGCTTTGGAATACTTTAATTTCCAAATCGGCGCTTGGATAACTTTAGGGCTTAGAACTGCATTCTTGAATCGCCTACTTATAGTTATGTAGTCTGTCTACTTCTTAATGTGCGCATCCTACTAGAGTCTTTAATGTCTACAAGCGTCCAAGGCTTCTTTTAACCAAATGAAGAATATTATTTGGTCATTTACTATGAACCATTGAATCTATTTTTATAAGTTCGTTGCATGATCCTAGTTCGTTCTTGGCGACTATTTCGCTGCCCTAAGAATGAATGAATCTGGCATAACAAATTTAGGAACATACTTCATGTTGTCTGCAAGGTATTCGGTATAATTTCAGAACATAATCCGAATTCTTCTTTGCAAACAATTTGAAAGTTCCTCGTCTATTTTATTCCACATTTCTGCAATCGGTTCTCTAATATACAGTTAGAATTCGAACCTTAAGAAAGATATAAAGTCGTTTACAAAGTCAGCAACGATTTGTACGAAGAAGTATAACAGATAAAGAAGAGGGTACTTATTTTTGCTTTGTCGCACTGAACAATTTTATTTCAGTTTTTCAAGACATTCGTTATTGAATTCGATCAACTAAAAGGCTCATTGGATTCAAAATTTCAAATATGTAATTAGGAAAAACAAAAATGAGGTAATAAACACGATTTTAATTTAAAGAGTTGGTAATGATCAAAGTAATCATTTCCTGTAACAACATATATATATATATATATATATCGATCACAAGACTTTACGCAGTTTCTTACGAGAAATATACAAATTCAATAATATGGTGCACAATAAAATTATAAGCGATTTCAATATCACCGGTTCAATAAAATACAAATTTAACATAAACAATTCTTTCCTAAATTTCTTAGTATTTGGAAGAATGTATGTATTCGTCGAAACAGACAAATTACAAATAGCCTAGGAATTCATGCCTCTCTACTGCCAAGTCTCAAAAAAGCTACATTTATGGAATGCCCATGATAGGAATGATTATAAACATACGCACACACATGCGTATGTGTGAGTTTGTGTGCATGCATATATATATATATATATATATATATATATATATATATATATATATATATATATATATATATATATATATATATATATATATAACGTGTAAAGTAATAAGTATATGCATTTATCAACGTCCGTGAGAATGTGTAGATCCATGCAGCTTTAGGAATATATATATATATATACATATATATATATATATATATATATATATATATATATATATATATATATATATATATATACGCATATATACTTATGTGCATGTGTGGAGTTGTATATATATACATGTCCTCACAAATATTGATATATATATATATATATATATATATATATATATATATATGTTGTATATATACATGTCCTCATAAATATTGATAAATTGATACATACATATATATATATATATATATATATATATATATATACACGTTAATGTGAATATATACACGTGAAGGAAAAATAACGCTTTTAAATTTAATGTTTGTTTTAAATATCTGTTTGGGTATATAGTCGAGCCATTTTCATTTAGTTTCTGACATAATAATAACAGAAGATCTGCAAAGATAAGTGAAATGCCGCAAAAACCAGTACGCAAATTTTCTGTGGATGATTGAGCGATCAAAGCACTTTCTACACACTTTTTCCCTAGTAAATTGCTTCCTCCTTTAATTAAAGGTGCATTTTTAAAAATCAAACTTATAGTCAAACTCATTGCGTTGAGCTACTAATGCATTGAGTGTACTGTTTCTTTTCCCATATATATATATATATATATATATATATATATATATATATATATATATACTAAAAAAATACCCGCTACCATGATTTCATATATATATATATATATATATATATATATATATATATATATATATGGATGTGGGCGTACCCCAGCGGGTTCGCCTAGAGCTAAACTTTTCAAACTTAAAATAAACACGTAGACAGTTTCATATATAGACAAGTACATAAGAAACAGTTTATAAATATGCAAACTTTTACTCCTGCCCATCTATGCAGAGACTAATCTGGATTGAAAACATTGCATATTTGCAAACTGCTCGTTTAATTTAAGAAATATTCTTTAGAATATCATAGAAAGTTACTTTACGAAGAAAACCATAGAAACATATTCCATCGTAGTTATATACGCAAGTGGATTGACGCATCTAATGAAAAGAAATAAACTAACAACTGACACAAGGACTGGCTCCTCATCTATCGAATTTTGATATTATTATAAACTAAGTACCAAGAAAATAAGGAAAAGAGGAAATGTTTCTGTAATCCCAGATTATTTACTTTGATATTTCAGCATATCAAAATGAAACTGAAATAGTATAAATTGATGCAGAATGTCCTTTCATTATAAAACTTATCACCTTCATCTAGTTTATGCAACTGAAATCTAATCAAAAATATATTATTATCTGACTTCTTATTCTAGATTAAAATTCTTAACCTGGTATTTCGTCACCCTCGAAATAAATGTGTTTTATTTTCAATGGATCTATTTAAACTGTAGAGTGTGACGATTGTAAGAAGACTAGAAAACAGATAAGAATTTATTATCAGTCGATGTAACCGTAACAACATACTCGACGCAGATGACCCTGTGGTAGATTCAGAAAGAAAGCTAAAAGAACTATCAGATAATATTGTGGGAAAAAGTAAGAAAAGTTTAGCAATTAACTGTAAGAAGGCAGAATGCATGGTTATCTTTTATAAATTCGCATCAGGCTAAATTTTGTCTGTATGTTCCCACCTTAGAAGAAAACAACCCCGACTGTAGCAAGAACTTGCGATCGATCTTACATATATGACATATTGAAAATGGACAAAGAACTCTTGGACGGCCGTGGCACAAGTATAAAGACAAGCTAAAGAGTAACCTCTCAACTGTCAATGTGCTTCAATCTAATTTCCAGCGAGTTGACCTGCATAGGAATACCTGGGGATGCTTGTACCAGAGCTGTATCAGAAATTTCAAAATCAGTCATATTGACCAATTAATAGACGAAAGGCAATGGCGAAAAACGTCAGCAAACGTTCCTGCTGATATGTCCCTAGATCTTCACTGCTGCACAATATGTGGCCTTGTATGCATGTCACTAGCGGGATTGAAGTGCCACATACAGAGAAACTGAATGCGGTTGTCGAATCCTCATACATCTAAATCGCCGGGATAGACCATCATTTTACAGTGAAACAGAGAGGAAAGATATATCAAATTATATATATATCAGAACAATTTTAGGAAAATCTATAACAAAATGTAATTTTGTATGTGAAACTTCCTTTACTCCAATGATATCCTAAAAATCAAAACGCGTCACTCGAAAAACATTCCACTTTGACATAGATTTTCATAAAAATATATATTGCTAACAAATGGCGTTTACAACATAATCGGTAATATCTAATTTGTATAACCATTTTTAAAAGCATATTTTAATATTTTTATTCAATTCACATCAAGCAAGGCAATAAAGCCACTAAGATACAAGAAAGTGAACGAAACTGAGAAACTGAGGAGAGAGAGGACAATAAAGAACAGGATTCAAGGAGACATAATAAGACGTATGACATTGCATTTAAATTTCTGAAGTGTAGCTGACAGGAAATCAAGAAGAGTTCCACATGCAAGAAGTGCGTGAGAAGAAAGTACTAACATAGAACTTACGGTTACATCAGGACTGATAATGTTGCAGATTCTTCTTTGGATTGTGTTATTTGCTTTTTTATTCAAATTTATAAAATTGACATATATAAGCAATGTTTCTATCTATATTTTTTTTATTTCATCGTGTTTGTATAGAAATAATTTTCATCTGCCGTGTCAAAATTCAGCTGCAAGTTAGAAAATGAACAGTGTTTATTATAGTCAAGGTTGACTAATATTTCATATCAGTACAAATTAGTCGAACGGAGCAAAAAAAAAAAGATAATTTATTATATTATCTAAACAAGTGAAAATAATAATTTTAATTAGATTTTCTTAAAACTGAAGCAAGTTTCATGAATTATTCTTTTTTAATCATTTCACATTTAGCAAGGCAATAAAGCCACTAAAATGCAAGAGGTTACAGAGTGTGTGAGCATATGAGAAAAAAGAAAACATTATTAAGGAGAGAGAACAATAAAAGAACAGGAATTAAGAAGAAAAAAGATCCGATTGCTATTGGTTTTAAATTTTTGAAGATCAGAGTTGACTGGAAAACAAGAATCTGGAAGAGAGTTCCATATGCGAGAAGTGCGATTATTATTATTTTTACTAATTTAAATCTTAGAAAATTATTCAAATGTTTCTCTTATGGTCATTTCTATGTAGCTAAGTCCAAAACAGGAAATTCAAGTAGAATTAACATAAAAGAAACAGTTGTGTATATATATATATATATATATATATATATATATATATATATATATATATATATATATATATATATATATATATAGTAGCGTATAAAATTAAGGAACAAAATTTAAACTTCAATACCTCAAAAAATATAAGTCCAATTTTTCTTAAATTTTCACTAAATGTAGACAAATAAAAGCTCAGTTGTGCTTTAAATCTGTAAGTTATTTGGAATAATACGGAGAGAGGGCTATGATTCATTTAATTCTTTACTCAAATATCTAGTGTACAATATTAAGGAACAACTCAGATTGCCTGTGACAATAAAGCACATAATCCGAATTTCTGAAAGGTTAACATGACGATCGTTTATCATTACGACGTCATTTTCAAACATGGCGAACCGAAGAAAAGTTAACAAGTCTCTAAGAGCGGATGTTGTCAAATTGCGAAAGTAAAATAAGAAAATTCCTCACCTTGCTGGAAAGATGATGCGTTCCAAAATTGTTATGAGCCGAATTCATAAACTATACGAAAACACTGGTCATACTATACATATATATAGGAAATTATATATAGGAAATTATTAGGAGGATTTAGATTCTAAACTCGATGAATTACTTAATTATAATTATCTCAAATCCTCCTAATAATTTCTATCACTTGTTATACTTGCTTGAGCCGGCTTCTAATGCTCTGGATGGAGCACAGTCCTATGGTTAAGGGTAACTCGGATGAGTTCCACCACGGAATATGTGATCGAGCGGCGCTATATCGAGTCTCATCGCTACCTCTTCATCACGGGTGTCCGTTGGTACAGTTCGTAACGTAACTGTCCGGGTTTCAATTCTCGGTAGTGGATGCGCACTGCTGATGAATCCCAAATATAGGACGAAACGGCCGTCTAGTGCTTTCTGCATTCTGTTGAGGTTTCTTCTAGACTCTATGAATTTCTTAATTATAATATACATATATATATATAAATACATATATATACACATGCATATATACATATATCTTAATTATAATATACATATATATATGCACACGTATATATACACATATATACATACGTGTATATATATATATATATATATATATATATATATATATATATATATATCTCAGACTGTCCATCATTGCTGACGACGACGCTGTCCTTCTATCTCCGTCTGTCTTCTCTGAGCTGCCAAATGAGACAGCTCGATCCGCAAACGACAAGTTCTCGGGCACAGGTGGCAGGGAAACATGCCCGGTGCGGAATTGGCAAGTTGCAGATGACGCTGGCGTCGCCTCGAGCGCGCCTCGCCTCGAGCGCACCTCGCCTCGCCTCGAGCGCTCCTCGTCTGTCTTCCTAAAGTGAGCCACTCCGGCAACGCAGAGAGACCGCCAACCGATCCGATCTGAGCTCTCCGAAGAATACTATTTTGGGGGGAGGCGATGGTCCGACATCTGCACATAGAAGGCTTTGTCGTATGATGGCTTCGATGCTTACGATTTCTGCACGTTGAAGAATTTCGGTGTGTGGGAATTTATCTCTCCAAGTAACGTGCAAGATTCGCTGAAGGCAGCCGATAGAGAATGTCTCAAGGAGTTTTATTTGTCGGCGGTACAAGAGTGTAGGGATGGCTTTGATTTTGCGGACCAGAGACCTAATCGAGAGATTCATACGAGAGCGAATCATACGATAAACAGTCCAGCAGTCCGGTCCACGCATGGCGCGAGTTTGAAGGATATCTTTTAGATCACGTTGACGGACGATTACGTAATCCAACAGGTACCACGTCCGAGAGAGCGAATGCATCCATGAACACTTATATTTGTTCGAGTGCTGAAAAATGGTATTGGTAATCATAAGCTCAGCACAAAGGCTTAGAAGACGGAGTCCGTCAGCATTAATTTTCCCAATACCCTGCGAGACAATGACTCCCGTCCAGACTGACGTATTAGCATTAAAATCTCCAAGGAGGATGATTTTGTCTGTCCGAGGTACCGCTCGCAGGGATGTGTCGAGAGATTCGTAGAAGGCATCTTTTATCTCTTCGTCGGTATCCTGTGTCGGGGTATGCACACTGAAAATGGTTGCGTAGATTTTATTGGGGAGAGGAATTCTGAGGGTCATTAATCTTTCGCTGTGCCCAGTCGGAACAGAAAAGAGGTTGAGCGAACAGCGAGCCCAACACCGTGGACTCGAGATTCTCTACGGGGAAGACCTTTCCAGAAGTATGCATATCCCTCGCCCTCCTCAGTTAGAGAACCTTCATCGGGGAATTTTGTTTCGCTGAGTGCAGAGATATCTACATTTTAGAGATTGAGTTCAGATGCCATCAGCGCAGTTCTTCGATGTGGTCTAATGTGATCGTGACAGTCCAGGAGGGTTTGTATATTCCAGGTAACAATAACGAAAGATTTCAACTTCCTTCGTCGACCGCAATAAGGGACAACCAACGAGGTGCGGCTTCCTGGCCAGTTGAGTTGGAACCAGCATCTTTTAGGCCACCTTTTATAGGCAACCTCCGAGGTAGGCGATGCTCATACTTGAAAAAGTCGCGCAAGTAAGACATGAAACGATGCGTTGTCCTAGGGGCGCAACGAAACGGTCATCTTGCTTACGGCGCCCATGTGCACAAGCTTCGAATTAAGGGCTACGAGAATTATCCTATGCCTACCCTCGTCGCCCGTTGCCGCAGGACTTCTTGAAAGAAAAAAAAAGAAACAAAAAGGAAACACCGAGCGCGCGCTCAGAATTGTCTGAGGTGGTGCTAGTATTGCGCAGTCATAGCCACACGCACTTAGCTCCCGGAAAAAACGATTTCATTGGCAGGGAGAGGATCCGAGCGACCAAGGGCTTGTCCGAGAGTTGCAGCAGGCTGCCGAAGTCCAGGTCTGTTTGGGTCCGCCTTAGTGCATGCCTACAAATGCCCAAAGTGTGTCTGCCGAGACGCTTGGATGGCATTTCCTCCACCAGGGTTCCACTAACCTCGTTAGAATCGCTAAGTTAGCCGGAATACTTAACCTCCGTCCAGTGGTCGGCGTTGCTTTGGTAAGATTAGTTTAAGCTATATACCCAAACCTGGGACCATAACAGGTGCTAGCACCTCGGGTCAGGGTGGACCTGGAAACAACAGCAATTAAGAGGCGATTTCACACTCCACAAAACCTCCCGATCAGAGGCCTTGAAGCTGGATACAGTTTATCGTCATACCCAGGACAATATATATATATATATATATATATATATATATATATATATATATATATATATATATATATATAAATGCGTGTGTATGTATAGATATATGCAGATATATATGTATACATATTGCATATATATGTATACATATACACATATATATGTATACATATATACATATATATATGTATACATATAAATACATATATATGTATACATGTACACACATATATAAATGCATACATAGAAACATATATATATGTATACATATACACATATATATGTATACATATACACATATATATATTATTATACATATATATATATGTATACATATATACATGTATACATATATACATGTATACATACATATATGTATACATATATACATATATATATGTATACATATATACATATATATATGTATACATATATATATGTATACATATATACATATATATATGTATATATATACATATTTATATGTATACATATATACATGTATATATGTACACATATATACATGTATATATGTATACATATATATATGTATACATATATATATACATATATGTATAAGTATACATATATATACGTATATGTATGCATATATACATATATCTGTATACATGTATATATACGTATACATACATGTATATATACATATATTTACTTATGCATATATATATATATATATATATATATATATATATATATATATTTAAACATATCAAATATAACACAAACTGAATGTCTATTGTGTCTGATCATGAGCCGTTCTGAAGTTTGTATGTTTGCTTTAATTTTCGGTGAAAATACAAACAAAAATTGGCCAGCACTTGCATACTTTTTAATAAGTTGAGCCTAATATTTCAACACACATGAACCATCTTCAGAGTGCCTATACGGATATTGAAACAAAGATATCCATTATCAAAGATTATATTTTTATAACCACACACACACACACATATATATATGTATATCACATATATACACATATCATATATATATATATATATATATATGTCATATATAGACATATATATCATATATATATCATTATATATATATATATATATATATATATATATCATTATATATATATATATATATATATATATATATATATATATCATTATATATATATATATATATATATATATATATATATATATATATATATATATATATATATATATATATATATCATTATATATATATATATATATATATATATATATATATATATATATATATACACTCATTTTTTAAGCATTTAATTCCAGGCGGATTAATGCGGGAATGCCAGTAGCACGCAAGGGATTACATAGAATGGAAGCAATAATAAAGAGGTGTAAAGAGTTTCTGGAAAGCATAAAGAGAATGATGGGGATTAGATCAAGGCATCAGATGCCGATTGACATTATATTTGAATATTTGAAATCTATAACTGTCAGGGAAGCAAGTAATTTACTGTAGTAGAAGAGACGGCTACATTTACAAGTGAAAGATGCCAACCTGGTAACAAGCTTAAATTCATGCAGTTTAGGAACCAGCGATAATAGCTTCTTGAAGCAGTTACCATAAAAGTACTTGTGGAAAAGACAGAGGAAAGCGACGGCACGTTTGTAAGAAAGTGAATAGATGAGATGCCAGATCAGGACCAGACACATTGCATATATATATATATATACATGCATACATAATATGTATATACATATACATACATACATATCATAAATATATATATACATATATATCATAGATATATATAAAGATACATATATATCACAGATATATATACATAACATTAAAAACATAAATATCAAAAATAAATATATACATATACATATATATACACATATATCATATATATATATATATACATATATTATTATATCCATATCAAAAATATTTATATATATAACATAAATATATATACATATCATAAATATATATATATACATGTCATATATACATATTATTAATATATATATATACATATCATATATATATATAAATAGAAAAATCATATATACATATCATATATATATATACATATACATATCATATATATACATATCATAATATATATACATACATGTATCATAAATATATATACTATATATATAAATATATATATCATATGTACATATGTATATGTGTATGTGTATATATATCATAAATATACATATATATATCATGCATATATATCATATATATATCATATATGATTATATATCATGGATATATGTATGTCATCTATATTATAAATATATTATATATATATCATATATATTTGATATATATATGATATATATTATATATCATATCTATGATGTATATATGATATATATTATATATCATATCTATGATGTACATATGATATATATTATATATCATATATATGTATGATATCTATATATCATATATTATATATCATATATTATATCTTATATATATCATATATATTATATATATAATATATAATATATATTATCTATATATCATACATAATATGATATATATATTATATATATAATATATATATTATATATATATGACATATTATATTTCACATATATATATATATGACATATATATCATATATATTACATATCATATGATATATTATATATGATATATATATATATATATATATATATATATATATATATATATATATATATATATACATATATATATATCATTTTAGTGGCTACCCGTGTTTAAATACAACGCCACGTCTTTTCCACAGTGTGTACCTCTTTGAGCCTGCACTTTCTAGAAACTTAAGAAAATTATCTCCTAGGCTCTTATATGTATAACGTTTTTTTAATAATGATTGCTATCACGCTAACTTGATAGGTAGATATGTAGTTAGATATACTTTTATTGAGGTAAGTTTGCAGCAAATTAAAATCTGCTTCTTCAGTTTAATTTCTTTACTTTATCTGAAATCTTTTTCTACCTCGTTATCTCATCATTCAATTTCTATCCTATCCATTTTGCGAAAGGAAGTGCGTTGTGGATATTTGAGATTATTTTGTTTTTAAGTCCAAGCTACTTGAATCCAACCTGAATTGAATTCGTCTACTTTCTGGATAAAACCTATTTTCCAAGAGAGACTATTTGTTTACTTTAGTTTTTGCTTGAAGGTGAGCGCGCGCATTATGCATAGGAATGTATTTGAATTTGTTTCTTTTTTGTAATGTATCGGCGTACTAAACGGTTAAAAACCGAATGTTTTTAAATTCGTCAAAGTCACTTAGAAAGCAAGAAAGAAAAGGTCTTATCCTTTTGATGAAACAGTGATAGGCAAACAGAAAAGATAAGACAGAAAAAGAAAGAGATAACGATCGAAAGAGAAGAAAAAAGTCCAACTGAATAGAAAAGAGAAGAAAGAGATCACGATAAAGAATAAAGGATAAAACTCATGCGATCATAGTAATGGAAAGTATGGCGGGATTAGGGTAGGCGGCGAACGACGCGCTTTTATGAAACTCGAAGTGCGTCGGTGGCTACGCATGCTAAGCCTGCCCCGTTCATTGCAATATCCCCTCCCAGCCTTTATGTTCTCCTCCTAGTCTATGTGGTGGTTGGACGCACGCCTGTGATGATGAGAATGAAGCAATTCTCCAAAGGTGGTAGAAATATTTGAGAGTGGATATGTAGCAGTGGCGGTGCTGATTTCGGTGGTGAATGGGTTTTCGATGCATCCTAACTCTTTTTTTCGTCTTCCGACTCTTTCTACTACTCATTGTCCAACCCCTTCAAGAATCCCAGATATCCCTATCTCGAGAGCTTCAGAGGTATTTTAGGTATGTTTATTCTCTCTCTCTCTCTCCCTCTCTCCCTTTCTCTGTCTCCTTCCTTCTTATTTTTTTGTTCATTAATTAGTATAAAACATGTAACAATTTGTTGCTAGAATAGTAGATTGAGGTCCATTACTCGACCGAAGGGAAGCCCTGGAGCGAGCCAGAAAAGACTAGAACAGAAAGCTTTGAACAAGGAATCCTACAAGAGGGGGAAAAGGCATTCATAAGATACGAGGCACTCAACGACGCCATTAAACAAGATCTGAATGAACTCTCTTTTCTCTTTTTGATAAGAGACATTGACCATTTGCCAATTCTTTAAAAAAATCTTAAAGAAGAAAAACGTCAAAAATGCTTCGAATGGCTGGCCTGATCTCTAAACAACCATGTGCCATCAGTTGTGTCTTTCTGTTCCTATTCATCATCAGGTATGTAATAATTTGCTTTATTCTTCTGTGTCCGAAGTATGAGTGAAATTGTTAAGAATTGTGTTGACATTTGCCATTACATTTCTTTATTTAATTATGTCTTTTGACAGCTTTACTTTAATTGACATTTCCGTCTCTTTCTGCATTGACACGTACATTTTCAGCTAGAGTAAAACATTAAACCAAGAGGATGGCCTCCATGAAACCATATTTAGTTTCTAAAATATTGAATTGAAGCATTTTTGAGCTAAGAATAAATCCACACGTTTAACCAAGATTTCCTTCCAGACGCTCAGTTAAGATAAAATGCATATATAGTATAAGAAATCATACTGACCCAGATTGAGAGATATGGTAATTGGTTGATCAGGACCGCGAAATAAGACATGTGGATATCTTTGGGAAATGGTAGTTTTTACAAGTACGAGAAAAGTTAGTATTAGTGTATATGTGAACCCGTGTTCAAATATTTAACATACCAGTAATATTATATACCATTGTGAAAAGTGAAGAATTGGTAGAATTTCCATACGAGCTCTCTTTCTCATATATATATATATATATATATATATATATATATATATATATATATACAGACGACAAATTATTTTATTGAAATATAATCTCAGTTAAATGCAGATTATCATTGATTTTTTAATTAGAGATCAGTATCCTATAGACAAAGTCACATATCGTGTACCTGTTACGTTTTTCGGGTCTTATTAAACTGTGACAGGTATACGCGTATTCAAAAGTTTCATTATGAACAAATGGTAAATTATGAAAAGACATTACAACGATCAGTAGATGATAAAAAAGATGTCATTACACACTAACTTCTTTTTTTATTGTTCAAATATTGAAATACCTGAATGCATTTGATGAAGAGAATCGGTTTTATTAATCTTGTTATTATTCAAAATTATATCGAGGCGGAAATATGAAACTCTCACTGTATCTCCCAGAGAAGCAATATACGTGGTATATATCTTTTAAGAGATATGAATAGCAAGTAGCAACAACGTACAACGTCGTCATCACGTTATCACGGTGTAATGGTTAAAAAGCTCGTCTTGAAGATCATTACGAGTGAATTTGATTCTCACTGGTTGACCTACATTTGGTGTCCTCTGCTAAGTTACGCTTAATGTATAACAGCAAAGTACGACATATCTGTGCATCTGTTTCATGACTCAATGCAACACACATGGCTGAAGATTGCGTTCAAGCAAGAAACAGACTGTCGCCACACGGTGTTGACCTCAGTGGCCACTTTTATATTCATGCACGCTCTATCCCTGATATTAGGCACTTTTACCTATAAATATAGCATACATTAAGACTATATAACATTCATGTATATATGTGTGTGTGTATGTGTGCGTGTGTGTGTGTGCGTGTAGGATATGTATATATCTGAATGATACAAATATAGACATAAGGTATGTACATAAAGGGTACGATGGATAAATTGTCGTTTAAATTACGCAAACATGAAAATAACACTGACATCTCATTTTAACAGATATATTTACCAAAATTACACAAAAATATCTTGAAATACGAAAGAGTATATTTATTCAATAAAATCGCCATTCGCTTCAACCACGGCCTCCAGACGACTTCAGAATCTCCTGTAACTCTTCTGGACAATCTCCTTGTTTAAGTTGGTGAATGCTGTCATAATCCGTACCTTCAGTTCATCTTTGGTGTTACAAGGAGTGTTGTTGGTCTCTCGTTCAACTGCCCCCTCACACATAATAATCAAGTGGGGTCAATTTTGGGATTAGATGGTCAGGTGTAAGGGGTGAGGAGGTCGTAGAAATTGTCTGGCTGCCATGGCTGGGTTCTCCTGCTTGTGTGGCATGGTGCAGAGTTCTGTCGCCAGACATAGGGTCTTCTAGCAACCAGCCTCTTGACTCAGGGCAGCACTGCTGTAGACCCCCGTGTCGAGGACCTTACCAAAATAAATTCGGAAGTTCTTTTCTTATCAGAGCGATCAGAATGAGTTTTCCGAGCTGCCGTATCTTGGTAATCACCATTAGACTCATCCAACTCTTTCAGAATCCTCTGCACTGTCCTCAAATTAACACCCAAACAATCTGATATGTTCGTATTGGAGCTTCCGGCGCGAATGTCAGGCAGTAAAGCGTGCCGTTTCCAAATTTCCAATGGAATGAATTGCGCCATGGGGCTCTTTTTTCTCACGGACGGTGCCCAACTGACCCTATTATGATACTGTGCAGTCGACAAAATCAGAAACAAACATCGCGCGTGCGCAAAATGAAAATATAATATGCCAACAATTTACCCATCGTACCCTGTATATATATATATATATATATATATATATATATATATATATATTTATTGTTTTTGAGCGATATATACATATGTGTGTGTGTGTGTGTGTGTGTGTGTGTGTGTGTGTGTGTGTGATGACAAGGATTTTCTTTGTATATTTATGTTTTTTATTCAAATGCCATGAGGATGCACAATAAAGTTCTGGGGAAATTACAACATTTTCGGCTACTCAGTATCAAACACTAACGAAGGCTGTCAGAGTTTGATATTGACCTGGACTAAATTTCAAATTCACTCGATGTTAATAACCTCATTGAGAGAATATATGGACGCTTCGAGGCCATTGTGCTGGGATCAAAGCGTGGTATCTGTTCTCCTCATTTTAGATGGGAGAAGGCATATGTTCCCGATGATTACAACCGTACGTTGCACAGAGATGTGGATTCAGTGTAATATCAACGCCAGTGGTCACGAGGACTGAACAATTTTTGTCCTTGGCCCATATGTAAAAGTATGTGCACCTCACATAAAAAGACCTTGTGCCACATCCTGCCTTCGTGGGGTGGTCAGGTAAATAATATTTAACCACTTCAGGAATCTAAAACAAGAAGGATGTGCTTAAAGTTAATATTCAGCCTTGCTTAATCGAAGACGCTCTTCGTAGTCGAGTCGGTTAAAAGCATGTCGGATCTAACATTTTCATATATATATATATATATATATATATATATATATATATATATATATATATAAAATGAAAATTAAAAATATGTTTACTTTTCAGTAACTTTTAAACTGTCTACAATAGACCATCATTTATTATAGATTTATAACTAAAATCCTTAAAATGGTTAATAGATTAGCCGAAAGCGGTGTAAATCAAAATATTTAGAGATGTTATAACTAAAAAAAAGTAGAAAAGTAATAAACCTGTCTTTGTTTCAAAAGACATTTATTAAAGTATGATAAAAAACAGATATAATAGAATGTAGGTATATTCAATACTTCGCTAAAAGGAGCATATCCTGATGAAAAAAGGCCCCAAACTTGATAAACAATTTTTATCGTCTAAATGTTTATGTTATTATTAAGAGAAAAGATCAAAGTATTTTTTGATTATTTTTTAATCCTTCCTACGACGTCCGAAATTTTAGTTACAAATCTTGTTTGTTTTTGTTTTGAGCCAGCAAAATTGATATAAAATCGATCATATCAGACATTTTTGACAACTCTGTAAAATTCTCCGTTTAAAAATCTTGAAAAATTCAATTATACTATTTTGAAAAGTTATTTTAGGAACATTAGAATATTCAAAGTTTAGTTAATGCAATTGCATACAAACATTACTTAATTTTTTCGCAGAAAATTTAGTTGTAAATTAGAGAAGCATGTCTAACAGTGGTGATTAGTTTTGGAGGTGTGACTAACGTCAGGGCAATTTATCGGACAGAAGTGACAGTATTTTCGAATTTTAAGAGAACCATCTTATTTAACTATAAAGTAATTCTTAGAAATTAAATACTTTCAAAAGTTTAATATTTTATTGATTTTTTAGCTTCTTTTTTTAACGAAGATATGTCCAAAGACTGCACTGTTTCCGTCCCTAAAATTGAATCTAAAAAAGAAAAAATAATAATTGCAGTATGTCTTTCACTGAAAAAGAAAAAAAATAATTATATTTTTAAAAAATGAAAAGAAAATATGTAGTTAAATATGTTAAAAAAGAAAATTTTAAATTTTGAAAATGCGACGATGTCAGTCAGAGAATTTAACACGAAATCAACGCATTTTATGAGGCCGGATTCTAGCTATGAGGAGAAACAACTCTTAAAACATGTGACATTATTTCTGAATTGTGCCTCCGTAGTTTTGCCGGAAACGTTTTTAATACATATTTTGGAATATTAATAAATTATTTTTAAAAATACAAACGCTTCGCAGATTGTAATAAGCTTTAAAATTTAAGATCTGTAAAAATAGATCTTTTAATAAGAGTATTTCCAGAGATACACTTATTCAAACTTAATTTTAAAATATTTAACAACTTTAGCACATTTTGTATTTAAAACTGAAAAAAAGGAAAACAATTCTTGTAAAAATTAATTTTACATCGGAAAAATATTTTGTTTTCAGACAAGAATGTCCTTAACATATATTATTAATAAAAGCCATTAAAAACTTTTCGAATTAAATAATGTCTTAGTTTTATTAGGTTTTGCATTTTACAATTCAGAGCTAATTTTTTGGTAGAAATGCTCCTAGATTTACAAAAATAATCGATGATTCATATTCTTCAAAGTCTTCTGCATTTAATTAAAATAATCACAAAAATACACATAGTTGAATTTTCGAGTTTTCATAAAATTAAGTAGACGGGTAGCAGATGTAAAAAAATATTTTTACTTTAACTTTCTAAGAAAGAAACATTTCTAAAATAATTTCATTCATCTTTAAATAAGTTCTGAAAGTTTCATTAAAATCCGACAATTATTTGATTTTTGCAAAAATTTCCAAATTAATGTGGTTTTTAACTGAAAAAATTTTAACTAAAATTTCGAACGTGCTAGAAAGGATTAACATTTTAAAAATAATAAACATTTTGGCAATAAAACTTTAAGTTTGGGGCCTTTTTTCATCATGCTATGCTGTTTTTTCGGCGAATTATTGAATATACCTAATAGAATGTAAATAGTGTAAATAATGGTAATTCCTCATCCCAGAAATTTAGACAGAATCGGAAAAGATTATTTTAAAAACCAGTTCATTAGCATATACATTCACATAATAAATGAATTAAATCTTAACACCACATTTTTATTTTTACTTATATAATTAATATCGGATATTACGGTGGACATTGGCTGAAGATACATTCTTGAATAAACTGAACGTTCAATTCATCTGGATTATTATTGATTATTATTATAAAAAAAAAACTAATATACGCAAATGTAATTATGCATAATTAGAGTACAGATTCTAATTATAAATAATTTCGTTACCTTGTAAAATCTTGAAATAGATTAATATTTGAATAGAAAATATATCTACTAATTTTCAATTGTGAGATATAGAATACGAAATAAAAATGATTTTGAAAGAATCATATCCATATTTTAGATTCTGACTGCATGTGCATTGCTATAACTTTCAGTAATTTTATCAATTATCTTTTTATTTATTAACGGAGTCTTCCAGAATTAACCTTGCTATATCCACTTAGAAATTTCAGAGTTATGGTTTCAACGGGAAAAGGGCGCTGAATTTAGTACCTGTATTGCTAAATTTAAAATTCCGGTTTAAATATAAACGCACGCGAGTTTCCTACGAGTAAAAAGAAAAAGGCGCCAAGAATGTTGAGGCGGGCTTGAAGTAAACCAATCTTGGCCTGCTTGAATATCACGTGATTCGCATACTCCATTGACACGTGTGAATAAAGGGCAGGATTTCATTCATTATTGGCAATTTACCGAGACAGGAAAAAAGTCATGGAGGAAAAGTCATGAAAGGAAAGTCAGAAACTATACTATGTTAATCTAGGGGAAAGTGTGATAACTTCGGATTATGACAAATATAGAATAACCATAGTGATAATAACTAATATTTTAATTGGTTTTATAGTAATAAAATAAGTAATATTTTAATTTATTTAAGACATACTTAATTAAGTAATGAGTGATATCTTTATAAGTAAATAATAATAAAATAAGTAATTACAGTTTTTAAAATGGACATTTTTAAAGTAAATGTATCCAAAATATATAAAACAAAGGAAGAAGAGTAAGAGTAACGGGCTGGATTAAAAATATAACAACAAAAAAGAAACAAAAATCTGCCACCCCTTTATCACTCCTCGCTCTTCACAGACAATGGAGATAAAATTTAAAAAATCGAGAAAAAATTCACATATTTATGTTTTTGTCCACGATTTTCTCTGAAGAGTGATACCGGCTAGCCCATTTTGTTTTTGTTTTCTTTCTTTCTTTTTTGTTTTGCTATATATTTCGAGCCACCATTTCACGGTCCATGTTTTTCTCCCACCACTCACTTTTTTAAAATTTATATATACTTTTAAAATGTCCGCCCACAGATTATTTAAAATAAAATTTTAATAAACTAAATACTGATTATAAAAGTCGATTAAAAAATTATTTTATAATTAAATGCGACTTATTTTATCATAATTTAAATAAATTTAAATATTACTCATTTTCTCTGTGATTTTCCCCATTAATTTATTCTTTAATTTTTTCCCCTACAATCCATTTTACAACGCTGATGTCAGTCAAAGAATAATGCGAATTACTTTGAAAAATAGATTGACTTCTGTCTTTATGTGCCGTTTTCCCTCAAAACGTAAGCGATCATGGCTCTCAACAATTTTCCATATGATTTTCTTTATTATTCCTTCCACTCATTGTTCTGTAATTCATTTACACAAACTTGTGAGGTAGGTTTCTCGCAGGGTTACATAAATTTATTCTGGAGTCGAACTCAGAGTTCGTTACCATTTTATCAAAAGAATTTTAGTAAGAGACAAATGAAGATGTTCCGACCGACAAGACGTGAAATGTGAAAAGAATTAGAAATAAATTAAAACTAGAAAAGTATTAATATCTAATTTGAGATTAAATTCTATGAAATATACGCATGGGGTTATTAATATTCGTATGTATTCGAGCGGTTAGCACGATCTCACAAAAGACTCCTCAGATAGATACTACAGCAGATTAAAATGCAATAAAAAATAATTTTTGTTTTATTGTATTTTTTGTTACATTTCTCGTTTTACTTCTTTACGGTAATATTTTTCCTTTCCTTGTTATCCCTCTCCATTAGTTTTAATATATTATGTGCGAATATATAATATTTAAAATGCCCGTTTTTAAAGCCATGATTAAATTTTGTAACACTCCCTGCAAGTTATTTACAATAAAACGATAGGTAAGAGTTCTGTTGAAAACGTCAAGAACTTTTGATGTTACAAATAACTTCCAAAAACGTTTTATATGTAACAGTTAAAATTGAATAGCTGGACAAATATCTCGACTCCACTGGAGAACTGAAAAAATTAGGGAACTAAAAAGTGAAAGTAATGCCCATTTTTGTTGGAGCACTTGGAATGAGTCTAAATGGGGTTAGAAAAAAAGAAATTCCGAAAAGGGTTTAAAACCATCCCAAACAATTGGAATACAAGGTGATGAAAAGTTCTACTTCCCAGAATCTTACCAAATGACTAATCAAAATTTTAGAAGAAATCCCTTCATGGTTGGGCCTAGAAGTTTTCAGCACTTACTAAGAAAAAGGTAGACTTGCTGTCACAAACTCCTATGATAATTGGTAAACACTTGTGTGAGCACGGAAATGCATGCTTGACATGGGCATGTCTCCGTAAAAGATACCTCAATAGAAAAATTTGAATCGCCCTTACAAACGGCTCAAAAGAACGATATAAGAACCAATTGCATAAAGGTCATAATAATTGACAGGGAAATAGTAATTTTTGCAAGAATAATTCTTTTTTTGTTTTGGTTTGTTTGTTTTTTTTACTAGTGAATATTGCATTAACGATTTTTTTAGAGTAACAATGATTTTTCCCAGTTTCTGTTTAACTCGTAGCTGAGGGGACATGGATTCATGCCTTTCGCAAGGTTATTTATGCGTACGCGAATGTAGCGAATCCGAATGCAATTTGAATTCGGCTCTCCGATTTTTCGTTCCGAAGAGCTATTTATTACATCACCCGCACGTCCATAATGAACGCCGGACTAGGCATGACTGGACGAGAAAAAGGTGTTACACCGGGAAAACTGTGTATAAGCGAACTTCGTTTCCATCATACAGACTAGTCATGTATGTAAAAGACCAATATCTCTCTCCTAGATAATTAAACTTAAAATCCTCTGGAATTTTGAGATTCAAACGGATCCACCTAATCGAGGCTAGAAAACCAGATTACGCGCTGCTTTTATCAAAACCTGCCACTTAGATTAGAATGTGAGGCATGTATCTGGTATACCCTTATCAAACTCGGTATCATAGCAGATATATTGGGCTTCATATATTTGATCAACAGCATCACATTTTTTTGACGTGCTGCTCTCTCAATGTTTTGTTATTTCTTTTCTGTTGTTATATTTTCCAATCCACCCTCTTTACGGTATTTTTTCTTATCTTTTACCACCATTCAACCCCACCCCATCATTTGGGCTCCAAAGAAATATCAGGATCTCACTAGGGAGTTGAAGATGTGGAACACGACTGTTACAGTAATGCCTGTAATAATGGGTGAGCTTGAAGAATCACCTTCTTTCTTCTTTTATGTGCAATGTCCCTTCAGGACGTAGGCGATCATGGCCCTTCACCTCCTCCTGTCCCTTGTAGCTCTTAATAAGTTTTGTTTCTTTGTTATTTTTCCCATACCCCGTTTTGCCATCCACTTGCTCAAGCCGAATAAATATGTCACGCGTTGCTTTCTCCTGTCCCTCTTTTCCTCTCTCCGTCCTGTGAGTATCAGATTTTCCAAGCCCTCCTTCCTCATTACGTGTCCCAGAAATTTCAGCTGCCTCTTCCTGATGATAAGTTTCTTCCTTGTTTCCATTCTCTCCAAAACCTCATCGTTGCACACATGTTCGACCGATGGTATCCTTATTATCTTTCTGCAGAACCATATTTCTGTTGCTTCGATGCCATACAGGAGGACAGATATCGCGTAACAGTTCAGTACTCTTTGTTTCCGTTGAAACTTTCTTGTCGCGTCATACTCTGCTTATCTTTTGGAATGCGTCTTTGGTCATCCCAACATGTCTTCGGATCTCAGTGTCGCACTTTCCGTCCTCTGTCAGAACACTTCCCAGATATTTAAATTTCTGTACCTGCTTGATTTTAGTGTCCCCCACCTGTAAATTGCATTTTGGGCTTATCTTTTTGCTGATGAACATGCATTCTGTCTTCTTGTAATTTATGTTTAGTCCCTTCTTCTCGCTCTCCTTCATCTTCTATAGGAGGTTTTGTAGTTTCCTTTCCATGTCTGCTATCAGCACTGTGTCATTTGCATATCTTATGTTGTTAAGATTGTGACAGCCAATGAAAAATCCTGGTATGATTTCCAGTTCTCTCAGAATTGTCTCGCTGTATAGGTTGAATAAGTCCGGTGAGAAGACTCAACCTTGCCTTACAGCCCTTTATATTATTGTATATCTGCTGAACTCATTTTTTACCCGTATGCAGGCGGTTTGCTACTAGTAGAGATTTTTCATTTTTCTAATGTCTTTCCTGGATATGTCAAAATGTAGAAAATTTAAAATTGGAATTGAAGACAAGATTGTAGTCCTCCAGAAACCTGCCATCATTTACTCTGCGAGGATTCTACGAAAAGTTCTTGAGTTGTTTTGTGATATCAACGAATACTCGTTGCTACTTTTGTAATGTCAACGAATACTCGTTGTCACTTTCATAATGCCCGTTGTAATAGAGACTTTGCAATCGCAGATACAACTATAGTAACGCCATTGAACAATACTGGTGTCAGACGCCTTCGAATAGCACTCGCACTAATAGTACTTGCTCGATAATACACGCTCGGAAAAGTAACCACCGAATTGTAATCCGTATAGTGATCAGTATAGAAAAATAATGTAGAAATAGTCAATAGTATAGAGAATAGCGAACCATATAGTAATAGAGGATAGAATAGAAATGGTGATTCGTTAGACATCACGCTAATTCCCATATATATATATATTTCCTTTACTATCACGTGATCTTATTCAAAATAGGATCGCCTGTGTTTGCTCTCTGGCGATCTATGTTCAAACTCCAGTGTCGGCAGCGACACTTTACTCCTATACAACACCGCCCCTTTGAGATGACTTCCCCTAGAGTCTATATTTCTTGAGCTTCGGTTCAATATTCAAATGTTCCGTTGCTGTTCTTTTTCTTTTACTGTACCTCGTTAGTTCACTAATTTCTGATGGCATGGATACGTCAAACATGTCATACAATATTTCCAACGGTACCTCTTTTCGTGGACTTACTAAATCAGTAAATCTACGTTTTAACTGATTAAGATATGGCTTATATTCCCACCTTTCTCCCTGTACCATGTATTACATTTTGCCGATCCGTTTTTTTATAACTCCATCTTCCAAGAATTCCTTTCCGCGCTGATACATCTTGAAAAATACATTATCTTCAGGGTTGAAATATTTATTTGTGCAGTAATTTGTTGATGTTCTCGCTTTGCGTTCAGGTAATAAGTTGTTGAAGACGGACTTGATCTTCCTGACAAACATCAACTCTGCAGGCGACATTCCAGACACGGTGTTCGGGTTTGGTGTTATTCTGTAAACACTCAGAAATTACTGAATCATTATTTCATCTGACTCCTCTCCCTCCGACCTTTTTAGTGCCCTTTTAAACCTATCGACAAACCGTTCCGCTTGTCCGTTTGATCTTGGATGATAAGGGGGAGTTGTAATATGTTCTATTGCTTGACGTGAATTGAGTCCCGTTATCTGAAGCAATAGAGTCAGGAACACTGAACCTTGCAAAACTCTAGTGTAGGAAATTTATCGTTACCGCGGTAGTCGGTCTTCTACATTTCAATATTTCTGGCCATTTAGTGTAACTATCAGCCCCACTAGATAGTAAGCTCTGTTTAACGATCCTGCGAAGTCTATATGTATTCTGGACCGTGGCATATCGGTTTTTGAAAGGCGGTGACTTCGCTGCCAGGGCACAACCTCAGCAGGATTTCACTAAATTTTCGATACCTTGATCCATTTTTCATCCGTAAGTATAACACCTCATTAAGGATTTCATTCTAGAAATTCCTGGATGTCCTCTGTGAAATTCTTTTAGCATGCGTTTTTGCAACGATGCTGGTATCACAATTCTTTCTGCGTACATAAGTACATTATTACATAATGAAAATGCATTATTTCCAGTGATATTTTTCCTTTAAATCTTAATTGCTTCTTCATTTTCATCATAAAGTTGTCTTTTTCAGACTTAGTTGTTATATCCTCCAATGTTATGAGCAGTTCTCTTACAGCATTGTATAATACGTTATTACTTTCATTCTAGGCAGTTATCGCCGCAATTACTGTGTCTTCAAGTGGTTCGCAGAATCTTGGAATTAGTCTAGACAATCTTCCTGCATGACTTAATTTTTTGGATAGTAGAAATTCCATTTTATAATTATAATTCAATAGGATAATTCCCCAGAGCTGCAGTCTATTCGCTGTAAGTGTCGGAATACCGTTTTTGATCCATATATGGACAATAATGGATTATGGTCTGTCTGTAGTATGAATTCTCTACCATGTATGAATTTACGAAACTTTTTCATAGCAAATATGATGCCCAATGCTTCTTTTTCAATCTGGCTGTAGCTTTTTTCAGCTGTAATTAATTATGCTTGTGCCGTTAATTTAACCAATGGGAATCGATTCTTCTCATTCCGCTTTCCATGCCGAAGAGACGTGTTTCATATACGTTAATATTCACAATTCTTATCCTCTTTTATGTCGCTAATCCGTTGTTTCCATTGAACCAAACGAAAAGATAACGATAGAAAGAAGAATAAATGTTTAGTTCACTTGCTTTGTCTTTCGGATGAATGCAGAATTCCACAGAAATTCAATGTAGGGAAAAAGAAATTGCCTTCATGGTGATGACGGAGCATTCCTAAGACCCATTGCAATAGCGAAAGATGCTTTCCAAAAGCTAAGTAAAGTATTAAGAAATAGAAATATTTCGTTAGAAATAAAACAAAAAGATCTGAACTATTATGTAATATCGGTTTTCCTATATGGTAGTGGTTGACGGACAATTTCCTCACAGATGAAGAGGAGATTTGAAGCAAGGTGGGGATATGGTTCTATAGAAGTATAGTAAGAATACCATGGACAGAACATGTGAGAAACGAGGAGGCTTATACTTAGAATCAGAGACAGCCGAAATTTCTTGGACATAATGAAGAAAGTAGGCTTGCAGAAATTAACGCTCACAGGACATATTAAAGGCAAGACAGACAGAGGGAAACAGCGAGTAACCTACATGACGAGCTTGTATGAATAGATGACAGGACATGGAATGGGAGGCATGATGAAAAGTCAAACCCTACTAAGAGTTACAAAGGATAGGAAGTTGTGGGGAGACGTAATTCTCCACGTCCTGAAGAGACACGGTACATTATAGAATATGATCAGCCTTAAATCAAATCCATATAGGGAGACCAGATTATGAAAATATTGTTTCATAAATAATGTCTTTTTTCCAAAACATCTGTAAATAATCCCCACCCTTGTATTGTTTTCAGTTCTTAAGAAAAACCAAAGATGAAAATAAATAAAATCTTCAGTTCTTATGCTTTAAACCTAAAAAAAAAACGGAAGCTTATTTAAAACTGGTCTAACTAAATTCTGTTTTATTTCTTTGAAGTATTTTTATAAAGCAATATTTACACTATTTATATTCGAACTATTGCCCTCATCTTTGTTATCACAACGTTTCGGATGTTGTGCTCTCCGGCCTTCCTCGGGTGTACATCGATCTGGGTAACCTACAGTGAATTCTGAACTGAACCGTTTATTTAATCTACGGCAGTAGACTCTTCTCGTGCTACAGCTCATGTCTAGGGAGATCGTTTGATTCTTATTATTTAATAGTGTTCAGTTATTGCTCGCCTCTTTCCACTGAGGACAAGTACACACTGCCCGACCCAGGTATGAGATTTAGTATATGCACTAACACAAATTTCATTTTTTATCTAACAAGAAATACGAATTATATTTTTCTAAATTAAGGTCATTATTCCAAATAGTATTACGAACGCAAAATTATAATAAAAAACATAAGTAATTAAAAAAAATCTTTATTTATACATAAACATTAATATTAGGCGCAAATTATCCTAAAGTTAATAATTTTACATAATTAATATCTAAATATTAAATTTGCTTTTCAATCCCCAAGCTAAATATCTATTAATATTTTTCGAAATCGTCATTCGCCCACCATTACCGGCTTTGTGTAATTAGATTCATTGCGGATCACTTACGTTCATTTCCGTAGCGCAATCATAACTTTTTAGCCTATTTAATTCTTTACTGCTCTTACTCGTCGAAATTACTGCGCACTATCGTAAAGCAATGACAAGGTTTAGGGTTAGGGTTTTCTTTTTGTTCTTTATATATATATATATATATATATATATAACAAAAAGAAAACCCTAACCTTAACTTTGTTCTTGTTAGAATTTCCTTTCTCGCATTTTCTTACATTGTAATTTTATTTTGTAAATTACCTTGCTCTTTACAAAGTTTGCGCATTAATTATTGTTTGTTCTTTAATTTGTCATTGCTATTCTACACAGAAAAGTTTGATTGTATTATTTAATTTGTTTTTGTTTAAAGTTTTCTGTTATAAAAAAAAAAACTACACATCAAAAAAAATATCGTCCAGTTGTCAATGCTTTACTTATTTCGACGAATAAGAGCAGTGAAAGCAGTAAATAGGCCAAAAGGTTATGATTGCGCTACGGAAATGAACGTAAGTGATCCGCAGTGAATCTAATTACACAAAGCCTGTAATGTTGGGTGAATCCGTTTTTTTTCCTTCTGGTCGATAACTCCAAAACGGTAGGTTTTATCATAATTGTCATTGTTAATTCAAGTTCAGCATGTACATTTATGCGGAAATATGACGATTTCGAAAAATATTAATAGATATTTATCTTGGGGATTGAAAAGCAAATTTCCTTAAAAAATATCGAAAGAAATAACATGAAGATATATCAACAAAAGAACAAGCGACTTACCTACCAAGTGGGACAAATTGGCGAGAAAATTCGAGATGAAATAAGTCAAACAGAAACAGTAGTAACTGTAAAACCAATTTTCATTGGCTGAATTCAAACTGTAAAACCAATTTTCATTGGCTGAATTTAAAACAAAAAACAAACCAATATAACCTTAGCAGATTTTAATATTTTAATCATTGTAGATATTCATTTGGGGAAAATTATAAGATTGCATTCTTTTACACCTCCCTCGCCATTACCAAAAATGTACACATTAGACGAGCTAGGACTTGTGGTCATGGTGTCTGTAGTATGATTGATAAGTATAAATGTGATATTTGTGCAAGTGGGTCAATAATTGTGACTTCTTTTTCTTCTTTGTACCGGACACAGGCGATTATGGCTCTCCACAACTTCCTATCTCTTGTGGCTCTTTGCAGTTTTCTCCCTTTGCTAAGGCTCCTTCCCCACGCCTTCCGCCATCCATTCACAAAAACTCGTTCGGTAAGTAGCTTGGTGCCTTCCCCTATCTCACTTGCCCTCAATATACCCCGTGAGGGTTAATTTTTTTTCAGGCCCTTCTTTATTATGTGTTTAAGGAATTTCATCTGTCTTTTCCTGATTCTGAGTATAAGTGTTCTTTCTCTTGCCATTTTCTTCCTTGTTGCTTTATGCATGGAATGTTCAGTATTCTGATTGTGACTTCTTCTTTATGGGCCGTACCCTTTGACTCTCCACAATTTCCTCTCCTTCATAGATCTTTAGTAAATTACTGTTTTTTCGTTATCTCTCCTAAAACCTTGTTCCGCCATCCATTTACTCAAGCTCGCTAAGTATGTTATGCGTTGTTTTCCTCTGTCCCTCTTGCCTTCAATCTGTCTTGTGAGTATCTGATTCTCGAAGCTCCTTTTCTTTATTACGTGACCAAGAAATTTCAACTGCCTCTTCCTGATGTTAAGTATATGTTTCTTTTTCTTTTTGCGTCATTACAGATGAAAAAAAAGGTCCCGAGTCGCGTGCAGACATGTCTATCAAAACTAGTTACATCTGGGCTTTCCCCGTTGGTAGCAGGGCAGCTTGGTATGTCTAGATACGGGTCTTTCTGCAACTTGTCCAGATCCGAGTCTTCGTCAGCTGTCTCATGCCCCAATAAAAGCGACAAGAATACCAGCAGTCAGGGAGACCCGTCATGCTGTTCCTAAAAGTTGCTTGCCTCGCGCCGTGTTGTGGTTTCTGCTGCAGTGTTGTTTTGATTCCACCTGCCTGTTTCCATTGCCGTACACATTTTCTCTAAAACTTTGTCGTTCGGCCCATGCTATCCGCACCCTTATTATAACTAGCTAGGTTAAAAGACGAGACAGGGAAGATCAGCCCTCTCCATAACCGTTGTTGGCCTTGTGATATATTTGTATGACTAAAGGAAGCTTCGGAGCTGACTGAGAAGTGATTGCTTCTGGTTGAGTCACCTGGGCGAGGTTGGGGCGGATTTGATGTTTTTTAAAGTCCAAAGACCCCAGTGACACCCGGAATAAGCATCACTGCTGAAGCTTCCCGGCACATCGCAAGGATGTTTGAGATATACGTAAACATTGAAGCTGGTTGCAAGTTTTGTAGAATTCTATTAAGCGCTTATGTGTCAGTGGAATCGAAACTGAATTATTATTCAATAATATTTTCTTTTAATGTTTTCTTGGGACAGAGCTGCTTTCTCTCTCATCAGTAATTAAAACCAGCTCTTCGGTATGTTTAAAGAATTCAGCACGCGAGATGCTGTTCTGATCTTTTCTGTTTTGATTTTAGTTGTCTAGGCTCCAAGTTCATGATTTCTGAAAAATCAATATTCAACTTTCCTACCCTTTGCACGGTGGAGTAATGAATAGCGGCTCGGACTGAGGAATCTTCCCCCCCCCCCCCGATATTGGTAAATACCAGGAGAGACCAGGTTCTATAGCCTTGGATGGCAATCGGTCTACCGCAGAAATAAATGGCAACATACTGTGGGAAAAAATCTGCCTCGTCAGTCATGTATCGAAAGATACATGATCACCTAAGCGTATATCACGCATGGCACATAACTGACTGACTGACCCTTTGCACGATGCAAAAAAAAACAGTGCACGACATCAAGTATTTCTGTATACTGTATTTGTTTTAAAGTCGACTGGATTTCTCTTTAGTGAATATGTTTGGGATCCTTATTGACTGTACCTGAAGCAACCAGTTTGTAATTACCCGTTTCTCATGTTTTACTTGAATGCAAACTATGTAAAATATATGATTTAACCTTTTTTCTCTCTTCTTATCACTGTAGTTATCAACTACTTTACTCTTGCGTGGTCTGATACAATTCGTACGTAGCCAAATTTACATAACTATGAGATTAATACTAACGCCCTTCTCGTGGATTTCAGTATCTGAATACAAGCCAAATCAACTTGAGAAATAGATAACTCATCATCAAATATCTAGAGGACCAAAAAATCTTTTTGTGTGTGTGTGATAGTTTAAATTTAGAAAATAAAGACCGCTGTGTCAATACACTAGTCTGTTCTGAGTGTATGCGCAGTGGGTCATGAGATACGTTTAATTTCTTATGACAAATGTGCAGTTGTGTAGGAAGGAACGAAAAACATGAAAATCGTTTCTGTGTGTGCAAGATGAAAGATATCCAGAAATATCCGTTTGAAGTTATATATAAACTACATAACATTTATATACTCAGTAACATGAAAAATGCTATCAGCGCCAATCCTGTGTCAGTTTCTAAACGAGATGTGCAGTCCAGAAAATATGTGATGAATTCGTTTCTAGACGTAGCAGTGCATGTTTCTGGATTGACTACCATCAAAATGATGGTTACAATCCAGATAAAAATCATACAACACGCAATATACATACATATTCATATATATATATATATATATATATATATATATATATATATATATATATATATATAAAAACACATTTTATTTCCTCATCCATAATACAACTTAGAGTTAATATATTTTGGCTTTTCGATTAAAATACAAAATAAATAATAAAATATATGTATATTTTCCTCGGTTTATTCTTTAAATAATTTTATAATATTTCAAACTTAATACAGGTTAAATTTTAAATTGGAAATTTTTATTTTTAATTTCATAGTAAAATTTAAAATTAATCAGTTAGAATGATTTCTATTTTAGTCTAACATTAACATTAAGGCATTAATAATTATAACCAAGGTTCGTTGTCAAGTTTTTGGAATTCTCATATACTTGTATTTTGATTGGTCATTTCAGCTTATATAACAGTGTTTCCCCTATGCGGTGTTTGGTCGATTTTAAAACTGGTTATTCTACATTCAACACCATCACTTGAGAAGACACCAGAAGTGTTGAAACAAAATTACTATTTTTGTAGTGATTTTATAACATGTTTATGCTATAATTTTTGAATAAATATATATATATATATATATATATATATATATATATATATATATATATATATATATATATATATATATATATATATATACATATATATTACAAAGAGTCATTCATACCTTGAATATATATATATATGAATATAAAATATCGCACGTTGAGTGCTGGTGATAATAAAATAGTGCTTTATGTATAACAACAGAGCTATAATTTATATTGATATACATTTTTATTTTCTCACCAGTAACACAAGTCTCTTTTATGCATAATGCAATCGTCAGGTGCCGATTGAAAACATTTTTTTCAAAACAATCAGCACTTGACGATTGCATTGTGAATGAAATTAAGCGTTTTTACTGGGGAGGAAATAAAAACGTACATATATATATATATATATATATATATATATATATATATATATATATATATATATATATATATTAAAAATCCAAAGTATTGGTAAAACCAACACTAGGCCTGCCAGATGATCAAAGAAAAGACTAATAAAAAGAAAAACCAATAAAACAAAAAACAAAAACCGATAGAAGAGAAAGGAAATAGGAAACAAAAACTAAAAAGAAAAGACCAAAAGACAGACACCTGCCTAAACAATATTCAGTGTTCTTTTTAAATTATCAAGAGAAACCAAATACGCTTCTCAGTGCCACGACTCAGAAAAAGACAAAATTCGTGCCGCTACTAAAGTTTCACGCTACAGCAATCATTAGGTAACCAATCAGATTCTATGATGTAAAATATACTGTTCTTGTATATCTTTTATTTTCAAGTAACTGATTTAGTTATCTTGTATATCTTTTATTTAAAAGTAACTGATTTAGTGCTTTAAATACCAGAAAATGGAATCAACACAATTGTTTTCAAATTCTACAGTCATTTCCAGATGGAAAGCGTTTTACAAAATGCGTAGGCTGGCTCACCATGGCAAACTCTAGCAACCCAAATTTAAATGGAGTGGTTTGAACCCTGTAAGCGTGTAATTCTGATATTGATGGATTACATTTGTTTAAGTTTTGATTTAAGGATAAAAAGGCACGAAGACTATTAGACGACCGCTTGAACAGAACGGATCAAGACGGCTCACAGCACTCATGTTCCTTAATGAGATAAGCCAGTGCATGATGAGTAGTTGGTCAATCGCGTGACAACCATTCTCTCCCTATCTCCCTCTCACCTCCTCCTAAAAAACGATGCGACAACTACTGTCCCTCATTAAATAAAGCAAGTAAAAAGGAAATTACCTGTCGCTGATACAGTCTCTGATGTAGCGTTGGAGTCTGAAGAACTGAAGCCAGAGACGACACGAAATGTAACAGTTCTACGTAAATCCATTTAGACCAAATTCTATATACCAAGATCAAATATAATTTTATTGTTATTAGGTTAAGAGTCGTCGTTTAAAGTTGAGAAGGTGTCGCGTGCTGACGAACAAAAACTAAAAGTGTCGAATTGGTTGAGAAAATAGATAAACGTTGAATGAAACAAAACGATATAGACATTTTTATTCTATCGGGAACTATTTGTGTAGATGAAATTTCAAGGATTGGTTCCTGAAATGACGTGCAAATTCAAGGAATTTTAAGTTTCTCTGTAAAGAATGAAGAACAAGTTGAACTTACTTTACTGGTGAGTTAAAGAGTGAGTGATGTGTATGGTCTAAACGATGGGCTTCTATTGCACGGGGCGCTAATTTTAGCATCCTATCACGATATTGGGGCGAAGTGAAAGAGAGCTACCCTCTTCGGATTCACACCACGCATACACTCAGCTTTTTCTACGCATGCCCAAAAGCTGAAAATTGGTTGCAGTTGCTAAAAGGGTTATCAATGCATGCATGTCTAACGAAAATATTTAACGTCTGCTACAACTTTGATGTTCATGTTCAACAAACCAAATTAAACGTAGAAAAGGCACATGTGTTGTCTCTCTGATCTCTGAAAATAAGTAACATTTCAGAGAATCGACACTGAGTGCTTATTAAAGAAACTTAAATAAAAACAAAGAAATTTTATAAAGTTCTCTCTGAATTTCTGGGATGAGGAGTTATAACTATTTAAATTTAGATTCAGGCCAATGTCCTCAACTTTGTTATTCGACCGCTGTCACATCCGGTCTTCTTCAGGTATTTGTTGATCCGGGTAATCTTTAAGAAATTTAAAACTGAAAGCTTTATTTAAGTTACGGGGATAAACGCACACCTGAAAGGCCGAAGGTACAATGGCCGAATAACAAAAATGAGGATATTAGTCCGAACCTAAATAATGTAAATACATTTTTATGACGTTTATCTAAGAAATTTTGACAGGATTTTCCTAAAATTTATATAAGAAATTTTGGGAAATTAAATTTTTTTTTTTTTTTTTTATGTGATTTAGTTTATGGACATCTACAGTAATTTATTCTTTTGAAAATATTTCCTGAGGAAAACAAAACATCCTAGTCTAAAAATGCAAATGTTCTGCTGTTCAGAATTCTGCTTCCGGTAACAACTTCATAAAAAATATTGATAATGTAAGAATCGATTTAAGTACCTCCACGCACTTTAACGAAAAAGGGTGACGTTACGAAAAAACAGACAAAACTTGTATAAAAGTTAATTTTATAGTCATAATCTTTGTGCCATGAATAAGAATAAATATTAGAGAACATTCTGTTACAAAAATTCTGTCCACTGTATAGTACCGGAGATATTTGTGTCCGAAAATGTGTTCAATAATTTAAATAAGAATTGTTTTTCCGCCAAATACATCCAGATTATAAAATCTACACAAAATCTAATTATCCGATTTCAATAAAATTGGCGATAAGATTATTTTTGGAAGATTATTGTGTAAAAATAGTTTCTTTAAATAATTTTAAAGCAATCTTCATCTTAGTATTATTAGTAGTAATAGTAGTATTGGACATTTCTGAAGTATTATTAATAATTGTTTTAATAATGTAATGTTGAACAAAATTTAATAAACGAAGATTTTTGATAAATTTCTTTGTTTTATTATGTACAAAACGTTAAGAAATAATAAATCCCCTTTAGCTACGTTTGGCGATATTTAGCATACAAATTACGACGTACAAAGAAAACATTATATGCCATATTTGGTCTCGCATACTTCAAATGTCCCATGACTTTTGTCGTTCATGGCGTACACGAATTAATTTAGAATAACATGACAAAAATTCCTTAAACCAGCTTTAAGAACGTATTTTTTTTACAACTAAATTTATGGTATTTTCTTGAAATTAAAACAAAAATTAAAACTTCTAAAATATTTAGAATATTGCAAAACATTTGACATTTTAGAAAAAAATACGTACCATATAGACTGTATTAACACCTTGATACTTGGTTTGTGAGTCTTTCTACTCAAACTGATTGATTTTATTATTTTTAGCTTTTCAGATGTGTGTCTGGGAAATTCCACTTCTTCAGTCTGGTGCCCAAAAGGACGTTTTCCAAGAGAAAATGGAACTTGCCAACTATGCTACGCTTATTGTGGGAAAAGCGGGTAATTTCTTTCGTTTTTTTAGTTTTGTTTTGTTTTGTTTTGTTTTCGAAAAGGCACAGTTATTTAGGTTCAATACTTTTCTAGTGTTTCTATTAGACATTTGCATTTTGATTTGTTTCGAATTCATTCTGCAAGTTCATAAGAGACGGATAAAAATTATTAGACGTGTGACGATGTGAAATACTTCCAAATGTAAAACTGCCCTGCTATGCAGAACAAAATTTATCAGCTTTGACATACCAGGGAATGGCAATAATTCAATACATTGATATTTAGGGGGGGGGGGGAAGAAAAACAAACAACAATGATATTCAAAAGAACGGGAACATATACTGCAAGCATATTTGTCCATATATTTTAAATTTCATATATATGAGAAAAATAACTATGACAAAGTGGCAAAAGTTTTCGTTTGAAGCGTTTAGTCCTTTAGGACATCGTCGGACTAAAGTGATATTTACGTTGGTGCGACTGCACATGCGCACCAAGAGGACAGGCTGAGAATTTTAAATTAAAACTTTTTTAATATATGTCTTTTGGTGTATATAGTTCAGCCAATTTAATTTCTTCTTTTTTTTATTGCTCGTGTTTCCATCACATTTGTTATTAAATACGTGTTTTGAGAATATAGTCTAGCCGATTTTGGTGAAATTATTCTTCATATATAAACACTTATATATCGTTTTCACACACACACACATAATATATATATATATATATATATATATATATATATATATATATATATTGTCTATATTTTTGGGATGAGGGGTTTTCACTATGGATTTGAGGAAAGCAACCAAGATGAGGAAGTCAGTCTGATTAACGAAATCCATATATATATATATATATATATATATTCAGTTGGACTGATGTGTTTGTGACCCTGGGTTTCACGCTATTTGCGATCGTCAGACAAACAAATTAATTTTTAAATTTTGGGTCTATATATGGTTGCGTATATCGGTGTTTTTATGGAAGTGGGAGGAAAAATTGTCGTCGGGACGCGACTCATACTTACAACATACATACACGCACGTACACTCATCGACGTACGCAGACACACCCGCACACACGCTCAATCACAGGAGCTCACACAAACATAAACATATGTGAACAGTGTCGGATTGGGATGTATGCTCATATATGTGTCGGTGCACACACACGTACACATTTGGTCGCTGTATTCAATGTTGAACTGTGTAGCAAATATTTCCTTGCCTGTTGCGCTGTCAACGCGCAGACCTTTTTTCTATTTTGTTTATATATATATATATATATATATATATATATATATATATATATATATATATGGGAAAACGAAATATAATTTTTACATATCAATAGCAATTTTAAGAACATCAACTAGACTATATACCGAAAATACTTATGTTAAAATAAAATAATTTAAAAATTTAATTTAAAATTTCAGCGTCCCCTCATGCTCATGTCTAATTACATCAACTCAAATATCACTTTAATCCGATGAAGTCCTAAAGGACGAAAAGCGTCACACGAAAAAATTATTCAACTTTGTCATAGATTTATCTTAAATATATACATATATATGTTGTAGTAAATACATAATTAAATTTAAAACAGATATGGTCTATTTGAATTGTACTGTATTTTTTTTTCAATTTTCGAATAAGTTGTTGCACATCCGGATTAAAATTGTGAATAAATTGTCCAAAATTCATGTTTTTGCTTGAGTAATGTCAGCATGGAGCTTACAACTCTTGGCTACTGACAATATTTAGTTCTTTATCCTGACCAAGATTGTCAAAATTACTCGAACAAAAGCATGAACTTTGATCTCAATGAGCAACAACTTAAATAAAATAAAAAGAAAGAACGGTTAGAATATAATCCAGAATTCTTTAGCATTTATTTTAAAAGAAAAAAGTGCCTAATACACAGTAGAGCATAATAATATAATTATTTTTTTAAGTGTTTCCATCGCGATACAGAAATTACTGTTTCGAAACCAAAACTTAAATCTTAAATTAAAATTAAAATTTAGTTCCATTTTCAAGATTTAAGTTTTTGTTTCGAAACATACTAATTTCGGTGTCGCGATGGAAACACATTTTTTTAAAATAATTATTATATATATATATATATATATATATATATATATATATATATATATATATATATATATATATATATATATATATATATATATATAAGAGAGAGAGGGGGAGAAAGAGAGAGAGTGTCTGTGAGAGAGAGAGAGAGAGCAGCAAATAAAATGAAATGTTCAAATTATCTGTCCCTACTCGGAGTCTGGCGGATATTGTATCCAGTCGATTAAGGAAAGATACGTTGCACATTTAACTTTATTTGTTGCTATTAATGCTTTTGAGCACTTTACAAAGCCTGCTGCCTTTAAAGCATTAAATGTCGTTGTGTTTGGCTATTTCCACGCTCATCATGTCAAGTGGATTCACCATTCTATTACCACTGATCTTGCCGGTATCCTGACTGAAATTTTCAGTTACTCAGTCTCCCGATCAAATAGTAAATTCCCTGATGATTATGAACGACACGCTTTTTGATGTTCTTTCTTTCTTACCTCTTCTCCGGACTCTTGTCGTAGTTTGCAAGTCTGTCCTCTTGGCAATTCAGATAATCTTATATTTCTTTTTACTTATCACTTAGGCAAGAATCACCTCTTCATAAGACATCATTTTGATGCCAATGAACTGATTGGGATTAATTTCGTAATTTTCTTTTTGACGCCGCTTATAAGGAAATCTTTAATATTCACATTGAAAATTGTGCCACCGAAGTCTCATCTTGGATGCTTCGCACCATGTCAGAAATACAAGTGAAACCGCAATTTTCTTGGTCCACTCCCACCTCTTCAGTCGCTATAGACCACAAGAATCACTTCTTCCGGCTATACCAACGTGAAAGTTCAGGTCACAACAGACTCATCTTTGTATTCGCTTGTAATAATTGTAATTATGTCTTCAGTGAGGCTAAAACGCTGTTCGCCGATAAACTGAAACACCGTATAGCTTCTCACAAGTTTGATTCTCATGCTTGCTGGTGGTTCTGTAAGACTGAGTAAATCCCCAATCTCTCATCTTTTCAATCAGTTTGAAGTGTTGTCATCTACTGCTGATAAAACAGAATGCTTTGCTCGTAAATTCTTTTCCAATTCTATTCTCGATTCATCAGGGGTATCTATCTGATTTTCCACCAAGAATTGAGTCTCGGCTGTGTTTATATGCATATAACTCCCTCAATGGTTCCCACTATCGCCAAACTAGATGGACACAAAGCATGCGGACGATGATATCCCTGAAATTGTCCTAAAGTAATGTGCCCCTAAACTGGCTCCTGTTCTCTCTAAACTCTACAACAAATACCTCGCTGCTTCTTGCTTTACAGTTTGTTAAAATCCTATTTTGTAGCTCCTGTTTTATTTTGGCGAGGTACTAGAGACTCTAACCAACTACCAATTGGTTAAGCATCTCACTTCGCACGGTCTTCTTTCAAACAGACAATACAGCTTTCGCTTCTCGAGGTCATCCGCCGGTGTGTTAACGGTTATTGCCGAAAGTGTCTGTCAAGCTTTAGATAAGAACGGCAAAGCTCGGGCTGTGGCTTTAAACATCTCGAGGGCGTTTGACTAGGATTTGCATGCTGTTCTTCTTCATAAGCTGATTGGTTATGGTACCTTCTTCCGGATTTTTGATTTCATTCACTCTTTCTTCTCAAATTGTGTAATGAAACTTGTCTTGAACGGCCACTCTTCTAGATCCATTCACATAATGCAGTTCTCCCTCAGGGCTTTATCATTGGACCTACTTGTTTCTCATCTTCACCAACGACCTTCCTGATGCTATCAGTTTTCAACTCGGTATCTCTGCTGATGACACAATAGTAAGTCTAATAGGTTTGATAGAATAAAATTGGCAGCTGATCTCGAAAATGACCCTAAATCTGACATTAACTGGGGTAAGACATGGCTTATGAATTTTAACGCCTCGAAAATGAAACTGCTCTTGTTAGTCATCTTAGATAACTTTCTTTTTTTTTTTGCTTTTTTGATGCCAACCTTCAGGAGAGCAAATTGGTTCACCTTCTTGGTCTGATGTTTTCTACCGTCATGAAGAGGAACGATTATATTGAATCAATTGCTAGATCTGCTGCTAGGAAAAATTGGTTCGCTATGTCTTGCTAGACAATTTTTCTCGCCAGAATTCTTCTTGCAAATTTATAAATTTACCATTCGTCCGTGCTTTGAATATTGCTGCCATATCTGGTCTGGTGCTCATTCTATGTATCTTGAAATTCTTGACATAATCCAAAGAAGGTAATAACCTAGCATCTCTTCAGATATTTTTACACCACTGTTACGTGGATTCCGTGTATTTTTTCTATAAATATTTTCATCGCAATTGTTCTAATAAGCTTTTCATCTTGATAGCGTGACCGCATGAATTTAAGCGTCAACCAGAGAGGTAAATAGATCTCATCGTTTTACTGTATAAATAGCTACATGTAGCGGTATGTTCTATACTAATAATTTCTTTTCTCGCTTATGGAATTCATCCGCTTTCTTGCTTCGCTGCCACCTACAATCTTCAAAGCTTTAAATGCAACGTCAATCATCATTTTCTGTCTTCCTGAAATCTGTTCTTTTATTGTCCTTTCTATTCACTAAATTTTTTTCATTCTCTTCTACTCTCATTAGTCCCTGGCGTCCTAGTAACATTATCGCTTTGCTTGGAGTGAAATGAATAAAAAAAAATAGTTTATTCAAGAAAAATAAGTGGGAGCAACTAAGTTGGAATTTAAGTAATAATGATAGGATCGGTGCCATAAAATAAAAAGGATTTTTTGTCGGGGTGGCTAAATCAGATGTTAAGTTTTACAGATTTATGATTGTATATATTTTTTTATTTAATCCTCTCATAAAATGAATATTTTACGTCTATTATCTTACTGCAAACCTTTTGGGTTTTAATTTTAAATACTTTTTTTAGTTATTTTCTGGAATGAGACTTGCAGACTTTTCCCGCATTTATGAATTATATGAAAGCTTTAGAAGCTTATATTTCGTGGAGGGAAAAAACAGAAAATGGTATTTCCTGATTTATCTTTAAAATTAATAGCAGTAATGATTTTAGAAAAATAGCACAGCCCAGCTTAATAGCAGTGTCAAAGATTGAGACAAAGAAAGTAAATGTAATCTTCTGTTTAGTTCTCAATTCCAGCAAAAAGGTGGAGACTGAATCCCCCGCAGCACACTTATAGCGCCGTAGCTGAATCACGAAGCCTAGCATATTCTTGTCATCGACGCCCTCACACTAAAAATTCAAACATCTGAGTAGTTATGAATAATATAAACAAGGAAGCAATGTTCAATCATATGTTTGATACTGAATCACTAAGCTTTAAAAGAGAGAAATGTATCGAATAGGTGGCGGGGATAACAATATCAAATCATACATTACACAGTAACGTGTTTATGTAATATTCCCGTACGTTACCAAATTGTGCACTTAATATATCGCTAGCCGAAAAAACGTCTGCTGCGACTGCGATGTTAGAATAGTCTAGATATACTTCATTGTTTTGTTTTTGTTATTGTTTTTTTTTTCTAGAAATGACAGTATCAGATTTCTTGAATGGGTATTTCTCTCCGCCTGAACTCTGAATATAAATAAGGTCAGCCTATTTAGAATTTAATCATAACATTTATTTATAAGCTCATAAGAACAAAATGGTACAAGTAATGATGTCTTATGTAAATATACCTCAGAATGGCTATCTTTCAAACAAAAGAAAAATAACTTAAAAATACAACCTGTTTTTCGCTCGTAGGAAATAGAAGATAGGAAACACAGACAAACTATCTTATTGAAAAGAAATCTAGCATATTTTCTTATAAGTAATTATGGGTATTTTTCTTTATAAACATTTTTTATCATTTCACCCCAAGCAAGGCGATAATGCCACTAAGACGCCATAAGTTACTGAAAGTGAAAGAGAATAAGAAGACTTTAGTGAGAAGAAAGGTCAATTAAAACAAACATTGATCAGGAAAAGAGAAGATGTCGACTGGCGTTGCACTTAAAGCTTTGAAAGCCATGGATGGCATGGAAACAAGAAACTGGTAGAGCGTTCCACAGGCCAGAATTGCGACAAAATAAAATATTAGAAAAGAACTTACTGTTATATCTAACTGTTTACCGAGTTGAAAACTGAATTACTTAATTATGATTATCTCAAATCCTCCTAATCATTTCTATCTCTTGTATATCCTTGCTTGAACCGGCTTCTAATGCTCTGGATGGAGCAGCTTGGGGATAGTAGTCGTGGCTCGTTGGAGCACAGTCCTATGGGTAAGGGAAACTCGGACGAGTTCCACCACGGAATATGTGATCGTTACATTTTCGTCACTGAGGCCCGTTGGTACAGTTGGTATGACGTTTGTCTGATATCGTAACTGTCCGGGTTTCAATTCTCGGTAGTGGATGCGCACTGCTGACGAGTTCCACATATAGGACGAAACGGCCGTCCAGTGCTTTCTGCATTGTGTTGAGGTTTCTTCTAGATTCGATGAATTACTTAATTAGAATTATCTCAAATCCTCCTAATAATTTCTATCAGTTGTATATCCTTGCTTGAACCGGCTTCTAATGGGGCGGGCACAGTCCTATGGCTAAGGGAAACTCGGATGAGTTCCACCACGGAATATGTCTCGAGCAGCGCTATATTGAGTCTAATTCATTACCTCTTCGTCACTGAGGCCCGTTGGTACAGTTGGTATAACGTTTGCCTGATTTCGTAACTCTCCGGGTTTCAATTCTCGGTAATGGATTCGCACTGCTGATGATCCCCAAATGTAGGACGAAACGGATTTTATCTCAAATCCTCCTAATAATGTGTAACTATTTATACAGTAAAATGATGGGACCGAGTTGCCAATCTAGTAGTATGAGTTGAGATACCAAGGAGGAGAACTAGAACAATGAAAATATTTATTGAAAATACAGAGGGAAGCCACGTCACGGCGGTAGGAAAATGACTGAGGAGATACCAGATCAGGATCGATAACATTATAGACCCTTCTTTGAGTTTTGTCAAGAATTTCGATTTATATTACAGGAGTTCCAGACAAGATATAGTAGCAATATTGCATTGCTCGGACGAATGGTAGATTTATAAATGTGAAAGATGGATTGTAACGAGAAAGATGTTTGATGCGACACAATGAACCAACTTTCCTAGCAGCAGACCTAGCAGTTGATTCAATATAATCCCTCCACTAATGTCAGTGGGAAATGTGAGACCAAGAAGGCGCAACGAGTCGCTCTCCTGGAGGTTAGCATCAGTCATGCTGAAGTAAGACAATCTCTAACGATGATTAAAAAATAGTTTTGTTTTGTTATTTCCTATTTCCTGGTTAATTCTGTTCAATAATGTTTTGAGTTTAGTTTAAACTTTCGTTGACAATGACTGGATATTTGTTTGTTTTTAAATGTTCACCCATATTTTCTATCATTTTTTTTTTCGTTTGCGGGTAGCTTTAAATGCTTTTAACCACAAACCTTACACTTTCAAGAGAAGTATGTCACCGCTACATTGTTTTGGGAATCAATACGATTATTACTTTGCAGAAGGAGAGAAAAGAAATATTGATCGATACAAAAATGCTGAATATAGACCCACATTTTATCTGAAAATATTGTTTTGAGATTATATATATATATATATATTTCTCCCTTCAGATGCACAGGTCCATCAGCCATAGTAGGTAAAGGAGGGTGCAAAACATGTTGGAAAGGCACTGAAATCAACTCTACCCATATCAAATGCATACTCCCTTACCTTCCGGGATGTTCCAGCGGTTATTACCTGGATGACGTGCCTACACACTCAAGTCTTCCTCTAGCCGGATCAAAGGTAAAATAAGGCTATATAAAAGAATTTATGCATTTGTGCGTACTTATTTCGATTTCAAAATATTTGGTGGAACTTATAGCATTTTATTGGACAAAGCCAGCTGGTGATCGGATGTTTCACGCCTTAAGTAATCACCGGACCATATCTTATGATCACTTTAGGCTTAAGGCATGAAAACTGCCAGTCACCATGCCATACAGTGATGATTTCCATGTTCCCAGTTTCTATCGGTATGCGTGTGTGTGTAATCATATTTAAAATTTGATATATTTAGGCAAAAAGAATATTCAAGAACATTTATAGATATAAATTATGTGTACATTGATATGGTAACAGTTTCATGCCTTAAGTAATCATATGTTATAATCGCTTATGGCATAAGGCGGGAAAACTGGCAGTCACCATGCAATATTGTTTCCTCTGCCTATATTTTGCGGAAGACGCTATTTGTGACTGTGAAAATTAAAATAAAAGATGGCAGCTTCCCCATCATTCTGATTCTTCTATGTTCCGTGTATCTTCAGGATGTTGGCGATCATGGCTCCTCCTTTACAGCTCTTAAGGACACATGGCACAGTGGATAAAGGCGTTAGTTAGATCCAGTGACAGGACCCAAAGAGTTGTGAGTTCAATACCTGGTTAAGGCAGTGGAGTATTTGGAGAGAGGAATAAACAGGAGATAACTGATAACTGACATCCATTAGACATGGCACGTGGAACTAGAACAGTTTACCCTAGCGAGCGAAATAAAGGGTTCAGTTCAACCATCTGAAGAAGGCCGGAGCGTACAACGGCCGAAACTTTGTGATAAATATGGCAACAAAGATGAAGACAATAGTCCGAATAATGTAAATAGTGTACATAATATAGAAATATAGACAGATACTTAATAAATTTTGTCTTTTAAACCTTGTTCCACCATCCATTTACTCAAGCTCGCTTCGTAGGCTATGCATAGTTTTCCTTCGTCCCTCTTGCCTTCAATCTGCCTTGTGAGTATCAGATTTTCCACGTGTACCGAGCAGCGATGTCCAATATCTTTTGAACCAACAATTCGACGAAACTCAGGAAGATGCTCTAATAAACCAGAAAAAGGAAGGCCGATTGTGATCTACTCTACGAGCGTTCTGGTCTGTCAGAGGTTTCCTCACCAACTGACTCACCTGATATCTAGCTCTGAACGCTCTGCTAGTGAAGGATATTAAATTCACGATCGTCGTAGTGGAATTGTCTGAATTCGGGATTTATGGTGATCTAGGAGAGATGGATGAACATGCCTTCTATCAGTGCCCTTAATTCTACCCGTACTGGGATTTTGTGGGTGAGTTAGTCGCTCGCATGGAGATCGAAAACTTCGTTGCCCTAGGTGTCTCCTACGTTTGCGACAATGTAGCCTTTTCGTGGGAGATATTAAAATGTATGATGTTTCTCACACTAACAGCAATAGCAAGAATGGTCATGTGGAAGACTAGGCAAAACGTGTGATGCTATATGGATCTCCGCTGTCTCGCCATGACCTGATTGCACATTTCAAGCATCAGATGAAGGTGCAATGCGACAAGCAAATGCTGACCCAGTCTGACTTCAGGGATAGATGAGTAAAAGTGACGAATTTGGTACGTGTGAAAGGAACCAATTTGGGAAGCTTTTTTATTAAATATGTGTCGATGTGGAGGAGAGAACTCACTCTTGGGATCTCTCCGTCAGGATCTGAACTGCATTTTACCATGCTGTTCGATCAGAAAAAATTTTTTATCCGTTGGCTGGATCAGCGCTACTTTACCCGGCTTTCTTGCTGGGATCAAAGTGGAGTGTTTGCCTTCGAGCAATTGTGTTTCTATCGTCGCACAGAACACAACAAATAAATGAAGGATGTCTGTTACCGGGGATTCCAGCCGTGCGGGAGTACCTGCCTCATTGAACCAAAGAGGGAAGGTTGATGGAATGTCGACGCCATCGTGATGTTGGTTGCTGTTCAGACTGGGCAATTTTGGGACGTTCTCCATGTACACGCGCATGGTCTCCCCATTTTAAACCGGCCTTGTGCCATATCCCGTCACCGTGAGAGGGGGACGTGTAAATACCAAGGGAATTATTTGTTTATCATCTTTCTGTCGTGTTTCTATCTTTGGGCTGTTCACAGAAAAAATTGTTTTGAGCAGGGCCGGTGCGTACTACTCCCGACACCTACACGACCGGAGCAGGGTGGGTACAAACTTGATTGGGGGCCCCGGGTAAGGTTTTGTGACTCTTGCTATCTTTTTTTCTACCTACATTTATATACGTTACAAATTAAACTAAACACAACTGACTACTGGTATTAAAGAATGAAAGATTTTCACAGATTTTGATGTCATTCTGGGTTGGTCCTGTTTTTGTTATTGTTTTTTTGGCCAAATCCGTGAATTTGTTTCATGCGTGCTATGTCTCGAAAAAACAATATATAAAATTCACCTTTTTATCCATAATATTCAATGTGTTAAAATTATTGAAATTTTAATAAAAATAATCTCAATTTGATGTTACAAAATGCCTCAAAACATTGTAGATTTATTTAAGACTAGTTTAAAAGCCGCCCCATCGAGCAGCATTTCTACTAGCTCCTGCGGAGGGCTCTTAATTGAGCCTTCATCACAATAGGTAAGGAGGAGTATATGCGATAGGCAACAATAAACTACAGAAGAACTCAAAATTGATCACTGCATTTGAGTATTACATTAATATTTAATATTAACTTTTAAAAGTTCAACGATAATTCTTCTGCAGCCACTTAAGTTAAAGACAATTTGATGTACGTAGGTCCTTACTTTCCGTACAAACAATTATTTTTATTTCATGGGTGACTTTCGCTGGATTTCGAAAATAAGTTCAATTATTCCCAAATTTATTTCCAAGTTATAAAAATTGTCATCGTACAATAAATTCGTCGCAAAAAATCACATATAAAATCGCCGAAAACAATCGCAGTAATGAAAACTTGGGAATCCAAATTTCAGGATTGCAGGTCCAGATCCGGCCCGGAATATTTTTAATTTACTCGCGGAGTTGGTCTGATTCCAAAATGGTTTATGTTGGGCTCCGGCCTCTAGGAGTAAAGTTGAAAAAAAAAAATTTATTTTAAAACACTGTAATTTGAGAACAATATTTTTTCATTTGAACAAGAGCTATTGGAAGTTAGATAGTTGTGTCCTTTTAATTGATTTTATCAGTAGAAGCCAATTTGCTCACGGCGTAGACCTGAATCGAAAATGGTATATATGTTGGGCTACGGCCTCTAGGTGTAAAGTTGAAAAAGTATGGCACAGTGACACACTGATATTGGCATTTATTGTATAGATGGAATGGTCTATTATGATGTGTCTCCAATTTGAATTTACATACATAGTTGAATTGTATTTATATGATCCATTATTTGTCTATGTCTCTGAGATGAGGTATTATGATTACTTATTACTTATTATTTATATTATTCAGACTGTTATCCTCATCTTCATTGCCATATTCACAACGTTTCGGCCGTTGTACGCTCAGGCCTTCTTCAGGTGATTGGAAGATGAGGATAACAGTCCGAATAATGTAAATAATGTAAGTGATCCATTATTGTAAATAATTAGGTTACAATAAAATTTGTATTTTATATGAATACTACCTTATAAAAATTGAGATGTAGTATCATAGATTCGGAGGGGTCCACGAGATCCTTGCATGGCCCTGGTTTTGAGATATACCTGGTTTCAAGGATTCAAACCCTGCGGCAGCACCTTCGTCATTGCACTAAAAGAGGGACGCGAACATAACAGTGGTCGCGAGAACCTGTTAATTTTTTAATTAGTCAGCACCTTTCTTACTGCACTGCAGATGGAGGGTTTGGTGATATCGACGCCATCATTACAGTGGCCACGTTGGGTTTTTGTCCTTGGCCCATCGCATTAAACCGACATTGTGTCACATGATGCCACAATTGGGATGTGGATAAATAGCAAATTTATACTGGAATCAAAGTGTAATATCTGTTCTCCACCTTTCTATCGTATTTCTACTTTCGAGCAGTTCACGTTTTTATAACGAGGACTAAACCAAACTTCTGTCAGATCCTGACACCGTGTGTAGGTTGTAAAATACAAGAATCAAAGTATAGTGTCTGTTTTCCACTTTGTTTCTGCCTTCGGAAAAACAATGAAGGAAAACTAGTCCCGTGGATACTAACCCTGCGGCAGCAACACACACATTAAACTAAAAAGGAAGGGTTTGGTGATATTGACACCGTTATAAGACAACGGTTGCGGACATTGCGCACATATATATGCATATAGGCACGCCAAATCAAAACGACCTCGTAACACATCTTACTTCTGTAAAAGAGTGATAAGGTAGTTTATAGGAGTGTAGTATTTGTTGCTCTCAGCTAGGAATATTTACCCGACCTCTCCACTAAAACAGGATGTGACACGAGATCGTTTTAACGTGGGGAGCGCCATGGACATCAGCTATGTGCCATGCGTGATACACACTTAGGCGTTCATGACTGACGAGGCAGATTTTTCCCCGCAGTAGGTTGCCATTTCTTTCTGTGGTAGACCGGTTGCCATCCAAGGCTATAGAACTCGGTTTGTCCTGCTATTTACCCATAGCTAGGGGGAGGAGAAGATGATTCACACCTTTCCCAAGGCTATTAGTACGTAAGTGAATGTAATGCATTCGACTGGAATTCGAACTCGGCTCTCCGATTCCTCAATCAATCCGAGCCGCTATCCATTACTCCACCGTGCCTCCTCCATGCACCTACGTATGCATATGGGCCAAGGATAAAAATGTTTACTCAGTCCCCGCCACCACTGTCACGTTGGCATCGATATTACACCGACCTTACCTCTCTTACTGCAATGAGGAATGTGCTGCCACAAGGTTGGAATCCCCGGGACTGGGCTCCTTTTCCCTTCTAAAATGGGGAAAACGTTTACTCCACTTCCGTCTAGAAGAGTCTGATCCTGGAAATCAGGGGAGGAGCAGACTATTCTGACGCCTTCGTGACATTGGTCACGGATATTGGGCAATTTTTATCCTTGCCCAATCTTTGTGATCACGTTAAACTTACTTTGTGTCACATTCTACCTCTGTTGGGAAATAGTAAAATATTAAGCGTAGTATCTCAGTTTTACACTGAAAAAATATATAAGGATACACATTGCGTTTTATATATGCAGATTATTATTAGTAACAGTAGTTAAGTAGTAATAATAATAATAGTAGTCGTAGTTTTTGGACAATGTGTTTTAATCAGTGCATAATGCTTTTGTTTTTGTTTTCTTTCGTTTTGGTTTAGGTTTGCCGGCGATGTCATCCACTGTGTGAAACGTGCATGGGGCCCGGCGTCTCCTATTGTATACGTTGCAAGTTTTACAAGCTGCATTATCTTTGTGTTGATGCATGTCCTCCTAACACGAGAGCCGACGAAAATAGGCGAATATGCGTCGACAGTAATGACAATCCTCAGAGGACGATGATTCAGTATATATACAACACAAGAGTAAATCGAAACTCGGGATCAAAATAACAAATCAATCAAAGAAAGCGTTACTGAACACGTGACTTCATTCTGCGCCTTTACAGAATTTACATTCAAATTCTCGGGAAATAAGGATTTGTTGTTGAAAGAAATTTGTTTATAATTTTCCCGGTAGAGAATTACAGTTGTACATTTTAAATGTATTTTTTTTTTTAAATGGTTCATTGACTTCTTGTCCAACGGTTAGGATTTAAAAATAATGTTCAATATATGTCTAGATCCTTTTATATAAAAATTTGGGAAATTTTTATTTACTTCTTTTTTTTTTATGAAAATTTATGGCAAACTGGAAAGAATTTTTCATGTGACACGTTTTGTCCTTTAGAATTTAATCGGACTAAAGTGATGTCTACGTTGATGTGATTATACATGCGCATGAAGGAGAGGGAACGCTGAAATTTTAAATTTAAATGTTTGTTTTTTTTAATTGTTCTGATATATAAAAATGTATATATAATTTTCCCATTTACTTTCTTACAAACTTCCTTGGCACATGCCAGGGAAGTATCAAAAATATTAAGCCAAAGCCCGGGGAGAGAAGGGGGGTTTCCCCACCAGGCAGTACTTCTCCGTCGAGAGAGGGCTAGCTTTATTGCCCAGCGTCTGAGGCGTCTCCAAAAGGGGAAGTGCCGATGAGACTTGGGCAATTTTTCCACGTTATTGCTGTTAAACTCACTTTAAGCTTCGACCTTGTGCCACGTTCGGTAGCGATGTGGGCGCACTGAAAAAGAAATACTTTCTTACAAACTTGGAGACATAACATTCAGAAACATCACGAAAAGTCTCACTTTTGTGCAAAGCTGCATTTACATCAAGTTACCTTAGATTTTCTTGAATCTTTGAAAAAATATTCAAATACCATTGATGTCTTCTCTCCATTTTTTAAAAGTAAATTATTAAAGTTAAATGATCTCTGTAGATTAAATAATAACCACGCAAACAACCTATTATCGACCCGTACAAATATTTTCTTTAATGTTCAGATATATATTAGTAACAACTATTATAAATTATTATTTAATTCTTTAACACATTCATAAAAAAGGATAAACTTTTAGATTGCTTAATGGAAAGTATTGTTTTAATTAATTCATTTTGTGTTTCTTGTTCCAAAGCGGATTTTAAGGGAATACTGAACTTATCTGCAATTTCAATCAAAGAAAGTTTACTCGTTAAAAGTATCTAATTGTCAAAGAGAAACTGACTAGTTTGGACAAATTTCATTTTTTAAAATTGTTTTTGCTTTTACTAATCATTAACAGCTTTCAATAACAAATGCTTCTCCTGTATTTTTCAGTCTTTTTGTTTCTATCTTACCGAAATTTAAATAATAAAATAAATTGGAAATTTAAAATAAATATCACAGTAATTTAGTGTTTTTTGACACATTGTATGAATTATAGAATGTTCTATTGTGTATAAGGGAATTGATATCTGACTTAAATTAGTTTAATCTACAAAGAAAATTGTTAAGAAAAATTATTTAAAAAAATGTATTTTTTTAAAATTAGCTCTCTTTAATTGATTTATCACATTTTTACTGCTACTGCAACATTGAATATTGCTGAACATTAAGAAACGAATAAATCATTTTGCTTATAACAGCAGAATTTGAAATAACCTTTCTCACGTTTGAATTTCAAGAAGCTTTGTTTTATTTATAATTTATTTTGTTAGAATATGATATTGAGATTAATGAATGACTTCCAAGAGAAACTTATTTAATACAAAAATAAACGTATTACTTGCTGAACAGAAAGCGAAATTGTTAATTATGACGTTTTATTTTTGAATCTATTCTTGTCTAACCGCGCATTGCATACAATAAATCATTTTGAATTCAAAATGTTTTTATGTTTTTATTCAGTTTCTGTTTATGTGAGATGTGTGATTTGATCTTAGAATATTCTTCTTTTACAAGAAGAATGCTTAAATTATGTACCTCCACGGAAACGCGATATCTAGGGTTTTAAATGAATTTTTAAAAATGAAAAATCCTTTGACATTGTTAAACATCGCTGATTTTAGCGGCATTTTTAGCTATCCAACACCACAGTGTAATTCTCTTTATCAAAAAATCTTTCAAAAATAAAATACACTTTTCTGGCAATTTATTTAAGGAATATTAGCTGATTTAATGCTTAATATGATTTGAAACAAATATAACTTACTTTAAGTTTGAAATATTACAGAAATGCATTTTTTATCACAACCACCGCTGTGATAAAAAATTTAAGGTGTTAACAGACGGAAGTTTATCCAATTTTTTTTTTCTACGGCGGATATAAGTGTAAAAATTACTTAAGCACTATAAAGTGGGCGCCTTTTTCATATAATTTTTAACTACCCAGTAATCTTTAAAATTTATGAATATATTCTCTGTAATCTGTTTTATTGAATTTTAGACACTTTGACTTTAAATTTGCTATAATTATCGCTCTTATTTTCTGATAATGTCATGTATGGACATCCGTATTTACAAAAATCGGCACTTTTATACACATTCAAAAAAAATCAAAATTCTTTTAAAAATCTTGGGGGTCGCTAAATTGTAATAATCTTTTTTCATTTATGATTAGTAAATATATTTTTTACTTACTGACAAATTAGCACAGAATTTTAAGAGATTTAAAACTTTATAAATTATTAGAATTAAATTCTTTTAAAAATTATTTAATTAGAAAAGCTTTTACTTGCTTCTATAAATAAGATATATTATGGACACTATTGTCTCAAGAAAAACAATTGTTTTTCTTGAGACAATAGTGTCCATAATATATCTTAAATAATGTCCTACTTTTATTGCATTTTCTATTTTACGATATAGAGCAGATTTTCGGTAACAGCGGGTGGTGTTTTACAAAAATAAATTGATGACTTACATTCTTCAAGGACTTCTGCTTTTAGGTAATATAAACATCAAACAGGTCAAAATTTAATTTCTTGAAATTTCAAAAATGAAATAAGTGGAGGAGCTAACAGATGTAAAAAAAATTACGAAGATTTAAAAAAAACATTTCTAAAATAATTTAATTCATTTGTTAATAAGTCCTGAAAGTGTCATTAAAATCCGACAATTATTTTATTTTTGCAAGAATTTCCAAATCAATGTATTCTTTGCCGGAAAAAAAAAAACAAAAAAAAAACGCTAAAATTTCCAATACTAATCTTTGCCTCCTCTTTTAACCAAAATTTCGAACGTTCTAAAAGGATGAAAAATATAATTTAATAATCAAAAAATCCTTTGGTCTTTCCTTTTAATTATAACATAAAGATTTTGGCGATAAATTTTTTTAAATTTGGGGAATTTTTTCATAATGGTCTGCTATTTTTTAACGAATCAGTAATGATACATACTTAAAATAGAGCAACAAAATCTATATTATAAAAAAATAGAGGCAATAAAAAATAACTTTTATTGAAACTGGTCTGTGATTATTCATAGCCGAAATATTAGATTGATGTACAAGTTCCCAGCGCCTTGTTTGACATAATGCTTGAGAAATGATACAAGCATACAATCAGTTGTCGTACATTGTTGAGAAATCGTAGGTAAAAATCAAAAGCCAAGGAAATGGGTTTTAGATCTCAATCTTATTTATTTAACCAATGATACATCGATTTGTGGTAGGGGATGGGGGAAGGCTGGTCAATGGCTAATCTGATTCACGATCCATTCACACAAACAAGTGACACAATCACCGCAAAAAGTCATCTCTCTCTCATTCAATCTGAACATTTACCTTTTACATTTTCACAGGGGACCTAATAATATAACACCATCTTTTTTAACAAGAATAGACAAAAATTTACAATGACATGAAATTATATATAACCTATATAATCAAATAAAAAGGATAAACTAAATATTTAAAAGAAATTAAACCTTTATAAAAGAATATCAATCACCGATTAAATATTTCTCTTTTTCAAATATAAATCTCTCTTCAACAAAGGAAGAAAGTCTAACGACAAAAAAGCATGGCGCGCAAAATGAAGACAATCGTATCGACATTCAAAACAAAATTCATTTTGTATTATAGAATATATTATTATTATATTATAGAATATACCGAAGACAAAAGCAATTCGTTTTGTTTGGTGAAATTCAAAGAGAATGAATTTTTTTTAATTCCCGGCAAACTGTTACTGCTAGACGCTACACTGAAAAATACGTACGTTTGAATGGTTCATTGAAATTGGAAAAGAAAGAACACTAAACTGTTACGTGATATCTGTCCTCCTACATGGCAGTGAGTGCTGGACAATCTCCTCAAAGACGAGGAGGAGACTTGAAGCAACAGAAATGTGGTTCGACAGAAGGATGATGAGGATACCATGGAGCGAACATGTGGGCAACGACGAAGTTTTAGAAAAAATGAAAACAAAAAGGAAATTTATTCTTAACATCAGGAAGAGACAGTTGAGTTTTCTAGGGCAAATAATGTGGAAATAGGACTTGAAAAATCTGATAATCGCAAGACAGATTGAAAGCAAGAGAGACAGAGGAAACCAACGCATTACACACTTAGTAAGTTTGAGTAAATGAATGTCAGAACAGGGTTTGGAAGAAATAAAAGAAAGACAAAATTTATTAAGAGCTACAAGGATCAGTGAGTTGTTGAGAGCCATGGCCGCCTACGTCCTGAGAGGACACTGCACGTAGAGAAGAAAAATGGTAATATTAGCAGTTTCCTTACAAGCAAACATTCGGCTTGTCACTCCACGGTCAGGGAGAAAAATTGAGAGTAATAGCAATGAAATAACAACACTATATAATTATTCAACCAGTATAACGCAAGATCACATATTTCTTTGGTGATCAGGTGAAAATTGTCCCTGCTTGGAGGAGAATTCATTACTCATCCATCGTATTCATCAGATACTTCACCTAAAACCTATTATTTATTCCAGTCTTTATAGAATCTTCTTAATGTAAACTTCAAATTCCAGTTTCCTGGAAGACTGCAAAATGTAACTGAAGCAATTTTTTACTCAGAAAGATGGAAACTTCTAGACAGACAGAATTATGAATTTGACTGGAAAAAAGCAAAAGATAGTGGAACAAAAAATGGTAATTTTTTTGTTTAACAAGGTTAATGTCGAAAATTTAAAAAATGTCATTTATTTTCACTTAAATAACCGATGTGCACATGGCATAACGGTTATCGACACGGAGAGTGAAGTTAACGGGCCGAAATTCCGGTTTTGTTTGTTGCGTTTACTTTCGCACTTAAGAACAGCAATTTTCTTCTTTCTCTTTTGAGTAAACTGGACTCTCTTGCCTTGGGTGGCATAAGAAGGACTATTTTGAATCCAATAGGAAACCACTTAGCTATATTTCCCAGCAAATCATGACAATTCACAGATAATAAAAAAAGGATCCGTGGAGAACCATGATCGCCTACGTTCTGTTTTATGTGGGAAGTTGATGTTTTGCAAATTACTTTTTTATTTTATTCATGTATTTTTACTTAATGAACGATTATCGATACGGAAAGTGGAGTGACGAGCCGAGTTCAAATTCCGGTTGTGTCTGTTGCGTTCACTTTTGTACTTAAAAATGGCACGCCTACATCTCTCTTCTCCCTCCAGCTATTGGCTAAATAGCAGAGTAAACTGGACTCTCTAGCCTTGGCTGACTGCCAGTTTAGGAGAAGGACTATTTGAAATTCAAAACCACTTAACTATCTTTCCCAGTAAGTCATAACAATACACAGATAATAAAGAAAAGAAATCCGTAGAGAACCATGATCGCCTACGCTCTGAAAGGAAATGACATTTAAAAAAAAAATGAAACGAACTTTTCGGCTGCCTTATAAAACTTTGGCGACAGTAGTCTTTCGTGAATGAGATTTTGCGATCTCAATGAAAATGGTAGATATTGATATTTTTTTTACTGGTGGACAAAATGGGAAACGGTTATTGGGTTGATAATAAATGTAAATCTCAGCGCGTAAGTTTTCAGTAACCGATGTTAGATGCTGTAGATCACTGGTTTCCAAACTTTTTTTTTTCTATGGGCCGCATTTTCGGAATTAAAATTTGCTCGTGCCTCACCAATGCGAGATCCCGGTGACAAAGCGTAAGCAGTCCCACGGCAAAGAAGGGCCAGAGAGAGTGTTAAAAGGAGATAACCACGGATTCGAAGTCAGGACATTATCATTAATAACTCTCTCCTCCAATTTGCAGACCCTAGTTTCTATATACTTAATACTTGATATAATGCAAAAATGTCACAATGATAAAATCGGTCAGTAATTATTTAGAACTATTTATACTGGGACTCATGCATGCAATTACAAGTAATCTTTAATAATATTTTAAATTTTGAAACCATATTTATTTCTGTTTCTAAATCTTCCATTGTCTTTCAATCATTCCGCCTCGCCTGCTATCCCTTTCCCCCGCACCTATGAGGCGCGCCACACCGCTTGGGAACCACTGCTGTAGATCCAGTAACCTGTTCGCAGCGTAAGAAATGAACTTCAAAGAATGTTAGACATCCCGTGAAAAAACGAAACTTCTTTTATATGTATATAGCATTATGAGTTAAATGGAAAACAGCTGGACCTGTCACAAAAATGGATTCGGAACGTTTATTTTCGACCAATGGTTATCAGCATCGTGAAATGGTCTTCACAATCGGCCCAGAAAAATTTAAGTCGCTGACTGAAGATAAATGACTTTTTTAGTCGAAGACGACAGGATAAAGAACCATGTTAGCTATAAAACTGACCAATATCCGCGAAAAGACACACACAGAGAGGAAGTGGGCCCACAAAGAACAACGGGACAGGGAAGACACACGTTAGACTGTTAACCTCCCCCTCACCTACGCCTCATTTAAACTTCGCTCGCTTATAGCACTAGGTTACAACCCAAGAATAAAATCTGGTTTACTGTTAGAAATTGTTTCGTTTTTCATTCGAGATTAATGATCAGACCGAAATCTTATTTTTAAGCAAAAAGCGTTTGACCGGAAGAAGCGGGACCCTGTCGATGAACCTGGTATTTGGTCTGAGCAGCAACGCAACATATACCAATGTAGCTGCAAGAGAATCAGCTGGACAATTAAAAGTGAAGATATTGTATTCTAACTTCTAAACAAATGTTTCTTGCTTTTTATAAATTGGACGCGAAAAGTGCACGAGAAGACACATTTACATGTGTAAAAACAGTGATGGAATTCAGTTTCAATACCAATTGCTAATAAAATACATGACCCCAGGGCCGATGCAAGGGTCACTCCAGTAATCCATGATACGGGGTCCCCCGAATCTATGATACGGAGCCCCTACTCAACTACATTTCAATTTTCATGAGGCAGTATTCATATGAAATACAAATTCTATTGTAACCTAGTTATGTACAATAATAGATCATATGCAATACAGATGAATAATACTAGAAAAATTGAAAATAAATACAATGTATGTAAATACAAATTAGGGATATGTCATAATAGATCATTCCATCTTAAATAATTAGAGACATGTCATAAGAGATCATTCCATCTTAAATAATTAGAGACATGTCATAATAGATCATTCCATCTTAAATAATTAGAGACATGTCATAAGAGATCATTCCATCTTAAATAATTAGAGACATGTCATAAGAGATCATTCCATTTTAAATAAATCAACAATGTTTTGCGGCAGTTTGTAACATCAGCTTGTGATTTTTCTTGTTAAAAAGTTTGATATTCAACATTATGGATAAAAAATAGTGGATTTTATATATTCGATTTTTTTTGGGGGGGGATTAGCATGCAGAAAACAAATTCATGGTATTGAACAAAAAAGAACCCAAAATTACGTCAAAATCCGTGTGAATTTTTCATCCTTTTTCATTTGACCATTAGCCAGTTGTGCCTAGTTTAATTTGTAATGTAGGTAGATTAAAGCAAATATTGATCAGATAGCGTGGGTCACAAAGCACTGCGCGGGGCCAACAATCAGGCTTGGGCACTCCTCGGTCGGGAAGTTCGAGGATAGTACGTACCAGTCCTGCATGACTCAACTGTAGATCAATAACTGCACTAATAGCCAATTTAACAACAGAGAGAATCCTAGATTGATCTCCTTGAATCAGTTTCGGTGTTCCGTACTTATTGAGTTAATGTAATTAATCCCTACCCACGCCTCAGGGCATCTGGAGTTAGTCTTCTCTCGGTAAAACCAAGATCAGATAGCAAACTGATAAGTCTTTATATTTTTGTCGAGCTTATCTCACTTCCCTGTGAAAATTTGTCTTTGCTGTGTTACAACATTGCAGGAGTGCAACGCTAAATAATAAATTTTTACTTATCACTCTTTCCCAATTCTGTCTGAGAAATGTATTGATTTCTTAACTAAGCTGGAACAAAATTTGCCTGGTATCTGAACGTTTGTGGAGATTTGACTTTCCTCAGTCTCAGTATAATTGTAAAAGCAACCGATTAAAGAAATACGTTATCCGTGTTTCAATAAAAGTGCGACACTGAGATCTCTGGAGGTTGATCAAAAAAGAAAAGGAAGGAAGGAAGGAAGGAAGGAAGGAAGGAAGGAAGGAGTAGGAGAGAATCTACTAACTGGATGATAATTGTTGAAATTGCAGGAAATGGATTGAAAAGTTGAGAAGAAAATTAAAAACGAAATGCGTTGAAAAATCATGTTTTGGGTAATTCCAAACAGAATCGAATCCAGATTTAACTAGATGAAATTCAGTAAGATTGAACAAAGCCGAGACTATCGTCCTTCTCCACACCTCCTCCCGATAAGAGAGAGACCATTAATGTATCCGCGAAGATGTCAGGTCAAATAAAAACAGATGTTATCGATAGAGAAATCCTGGTTGTCAAAGAAATAGCATTCACGATTCCGCTCGATCAGATAAAATAAAAACATATGTTTCGAGTCGGCAACCCAGAAGAGAAGAATACCATGCATTCGTCGTTATAATTTCGGTGACATTCGTCCAGAGAAAAATTTTATATCTAGACATTAATTCAGATTCCCTTGGATACAAGTGGCAAAAAAAATTAATTACTATTTTGAAGTGACCATGAACAAAAAAAAGGCCGTGTGGTCTGTTGATCGTTAAAAAAAATGCATAGACAGAGAAAATATAAACTTTCGTCTAAAGGAGAGTGAAAATAATTTTTTCCTTTTCCAGTTCTTGAGTGGTCATGTCGATCGAGAAATCACAGCATGGGGCAATCTGATAAAGAAGGATAAATGACCGAAAATCCCTTTTGTCTTCGCTGCGCCATCTAGAAGTTGGATTTATCACTCCATCCCCAGGAAGCCGAGCTGAGGTTGAGAAAGTGGGAGAAGGAAGAGAAAGGAGAAGGGAGAGAAGGAAGAAGAAAGAGAAGGGAGAGAGATAAATTAGCACCGCCTATATAGATCGATAGTACGAAACAAAGTGTAAAGAGAGTAGGAGTTAAGGAGTGGCTTGATTCCTCTGACCAGTCTCAAAAGAGGGTTGGACAACCCCAAATTTGGAAATCTACTTGATTAAATGCATTTTTATATATGGAAATTTAGAAACGGTTAATACTTAGGGTAGAAGACAACCAAATCCAGGGGCCTAGTCAATCCCACCCCTGCTGGACACAGGACTCCATATAAGCTGGAGATTTTGGACTCAGAAACAGTTAAGATTTGAGAGAACTGAAGAACAGGAGACAGAACAATAAAAGAGACACATTGGAATCCCATCGTTCGCCGAGAGCCCTTAACCAAAGACATTGTACCGGATATGAAAACCAGGACTTAAAAATTTAAGTTACTACTAAAACAAGCTGCAGACTTCGAAGGGAATACTAGTGGCATTTGATTATAACAAGTGGGAAGGTTTAAAACTGCTGTATACAACAAATCATATATAAACCAAATCGTTGTTACATTTTTAACGCGAGTAAATTCTTTATTCCAAAGGATTCTTGTTTTTTTTTTTCTTTTTCTTTTTTTGTGTGTGTAGCTCCCAAATGATCGAACCAGTTTGCTTCATAAACAATCTTCTCACCCTTTGAGATAAAAAATACAACGTGGCAGAGGAGCGAATGGTCGTGAACAGACAAACGCCAGCGCTATAACTGGTGAAGAGTCGGCTAAATGGCAACGACAGCGGCCTGAAGGAACTTAAGGACCGACGACTGGCTGACATAATTGGCTACTGCTGATAAGGGTCGACACTGGGAGTGTGCATAAAAGGCTATCTATCAATTGGACAGAATAATCGAAAAGGAGTCCCTCGGCTCATATTATTAAATATTGCTGAATCACTCGATCGGGGTTATTTTAAGTTAAAATCTTAGAAGCATATCGTGTGTATTATCTTTTAGTTCTCTAACTTCAGTCTTTTGCTATTACGACTGTTGCCACACGCTATAGTGTTCTTTCTTATTAGATGTGCCGCTTCTCTTCAGAACGTGAACCGTTGAAACACCGGTTCTCGTACGATCATCGAAGCTGAGCAACATCAAGCCTGGTTAGTAATTATGTGGGTAACCGTTTGGGAATCACCAGGTGCTGTAAGTTTGGATGTGCAGGTGGTGTAATGGATAATGGCTTGGAATTTTTAGTCGGTGAGCCAAATTCCAGTTCCTGTTGGTTTCGTTATATTCACCTGTGTGTTCATACAGTACATATATAAGACAAACAAGCGGACAGACACTATCTTGAGTTTGGACATTGGACGTGATAAATGTCATGGTAATTTACCCACGCACGCGTAGACTCTGCTAGCTATAAATAGGAGCAGGTACTGCCTTTTGGAGAGGGAAGTTTCCAGTAGTCAGCTCTGACAGTCGGACCAAACATTCTTGCTGTAACACTCTCGTTTGTATATGTTTGTATTACTGTTTCTATTAATATATTTGTTTAACTCAATTCCTCTCTTTGTGTCTTTATTTATGGCCCTAACAATAAATTAATCTAATTTAATTTGGTTTATAGTCCCCACTTATCCTCAGAGATCCCAATGCATTTTCCTCATATACAGTTTTGGCTTTCTTTCATTCTAACCTGAGGAAGCCAAAGAGAGCAGCCGCTCTCGGTGAAACGCGTTGTTTATAAATTTTCCACTCTGTGTCATCATCTTCATTTTTTGCATACTATTATACATCCTACAAACACAGATAAAGGAATTTTGTACAATAGCAAAAAGTAACTTTGACTTTTTAACGTACTTTTACTTATTGGGTTGGGAAGAAAAAGTCCTGTCGGATTTGAAGATGGGAAAGAAACGAATGATTCTCTGGTCTTAATTGATATCTTTAAGATAATATTTCCCTTCATTATACGTAACATAATCCCATGTATTTGACAAATTGTTGATCCTTGACACGTAAGATCCTTCAGATTTCGATGTATAGTAGCACTCGATATCAGTTTTAACCTCTTCACAATTAATAACTTCTTTCTCTCTCTCAAAAATTGTAGCAATGATCTTGTAGAAGGTTGATGAGTTGAACATTTGGCCTTGTAAAAATATACAAAGAAAATTAAAAGGAAGAAAAGGAAGCAGATAATGTGTAAATTTGTTGCGGGGCCGATAAGGATGTCGCCCCCGCAAGTTTATCGAAGAAAGGTGTGAGAAACAGCCAAGACAATGAGAGGACAAAGGCAGAGGTATAAGAAACAATAAACGTCGATTTTATTAATCCAAAGTGTACAAGAGTGTACTCTGGAGAAGTGTGTTTGAATCGGTGTCGGATCTGGTATGACTGGTTTCTTTCTGGAAGTTGATTCAGTTGTATCGGCGAAACAAGTGTAGGGTTGGTCGGCGGCGGTAGCTGGTCGACTGCCGGATTGGAGAGTGGGCAGTAGCTGGTTGGTCGAAGACGTACGAAGGTTCGTTGGGTCGGTTAGGACGAGTCCCTAAACAAGGCCGAGTCAGAGTAGTGATACGCCTTCCAAGGCGGATCGACCGCGGAAATGGGATCGCGCCGAAGGGTAGCACTTGACGTAGGCGAAATCCTTAAACAGGGCCGAGTCGGAGTAGTGATACGACTTCCAACCGCGGAGACGGGGTCGCGCCGAAGTGTAACACTTGACGATGGCGATAGTCCCTAAACAGGGCTGAGTCAGATTAGTGATACGACTTACAGGGCGGATCAACCGCGGTGACGGGATCGCGCCGAAGTGTATCACTTGACGGAGTAGGAGTCCCTAAACAGGGCCGAGTCAGAGTAGTGTTACGCCTTCCAGGACGGATCGACCGCGGAGACGGGATCGCGCCGAAGAGTATTCTCTCGACGAAGTCACCGTGGGCTCACAAAGGTAGCGTACTACACTTTGATCCTAACTCCCGGGGCGAGCAGCCCCAGTTTTGGACGAAAACAGGGGCTAATAATATGTAAAACGATTTGTTCAAGTACTCCCTGGCTAGAGGAAGTAGAAAACAGTAGATATAAAATTAATGCCCATGTTGTTCGATGTTTGAGAAGCGCTGCCCAATCCGATGCTCACGAGGTACGGTTTTAGGGTCAACCATATTGGACTAGTCGTCCAAGTTCTCGCGTGTTGCTTGACTTAAATCTGCGAGATCAGGGGTAGTGAAAGGTCAAGGTTGTTTATCTAAGGAGCGGCTTAATGGCGGCCGCGACAAATTCATAATTTTTATATTCAAGAAATTGTTGAGGAGATTTACAAATAACTGTTATTCAGTTCATTTTGTGAAGGCAGTTTTCGTACAACAGGAAATAGACTAGACATAGGAAGATTTTTTAATGACTTCGACTTGGACTATTACAACTGGCTGCTACTAGTATTGTCACGTGGAATGCATGAACTATGACTGACTACATAATATGATCTTAGACGCAGACGTTATAGCAGACACAAATGCGCGTGAAATTTTACAGAAAAATGCACGACTCAATTCTAAAGTTTGTTACTTGAAGAGAATATAATTTCTAATAACTTATTAACTATACACACTGAAACTTTACAGATTAATAAGTTGATATATATTTTACATACGGACGTATCACGTTAAAACACCGGTGCTAGTACGATCATTGAAGTTAAACAACGTCGAAACTGGGAATACCAGGTGCTGTAAGCTTGGATGTACGGTAGTGTAATGGATAACGGTTCGGAATTGGAAATCGGAGAAACAAATTCCAATTTCAGTTGGGTATGTTATATTTACTGATACGCAAATATCCTTAGGAAAGTTATTAATCTACATCTTCTCCCTCCAGCTATGGGTTAATTAGTATATGTACCAATAAATCATGATTATCTCAAAAAAAATCTTACAATTTGAAAATATTTCCGGCTCCAAATAAGCTACAAAAAGGTTGATAAGCCGTAAAAAAATCAATCTGATCACGCTAAGTAATATTTAGCTTTCTCCATAAATTATGAATTAATTAAATTTTATTTTCAGGTGGTATTTTATTAATAATTTTCAATAAAAAGACGTTTTTATTTTGTCTGAAACTGGTTAATTTATAGAATATGTTCTGTATTCGCTATAATTTGAATTTGTTTAATTTGTTTGTTTTAAAAAAAATTAATTTTAAAATTTTACTTCACAAAGCCTATAATCTGAAAAGCGATAGTCAAATGGTGCAAGGATAGGAGAATAAAGTGAAAAGAGCAAAACTTCCATATTTAATGATATAATATTTTCCTGTGTGACTCGGGCTATATGCGGTCTAGCATTATCGTGTAAGACTAAGAGCAACACGTTTTTAAGATTAACTAATGATAGGCACTTAGTGGATTCAAGAATAACAGAAGAAACAAGATTGGAACTCGGTTGGTCTGCTCTACCCTAACCACCATATTCACTTGACTTTGCAACAACCGATTATTCACTCACAATTAGGCAATCATATCTCTTTCGAGTCATGACGGACAGAAGATTTTCCCGCGGTATGTTCCGTTTCTTTCTGCGGTAGACTGGTTACCAGTTGTCGATCCCGCTAATCAACCTAGTGGGGTGGGGAGAAGAGATGGATTCATACGTTTCCCAAGTGAATGTGACGAACCAGACTGAAATTCGAATTCAGCTCTCCGATTTCGTCATTCCGAACCGTTATCCATTACTACACCACCACGCAAATCCTTACCATTTCAATACCTGCAAAACGCTTTAGTAGGAAAAACTTTCTCCAATGAAGACGACATCCAAGGGTTCGTTGAAAACTTTCTCATATCAAAACCTGTAGAATTTTACTCGAAAGGTATCGAAGAGCTGTTCAATAAGTCATTGCAAATAATGGTGAATAATTGAATAATGTAATTGTACTTTACTTTTTAAAAAAATAAAGTTGATAAACAAAAATAGAAATGATTTATAACCCAACCGAATAAATTCTATATAAACGTCGAACACTCGCATTAATCACAACAGTTTATTAACATATCTGATAGGAAGAGAAGCAACAGTCAGTATCGCTTATGGAGACCTGAATTAATGACTGAATCAAGATACTATACTGCAGGAAAGTTCGCGGTAATTGCCCTTGCTCGCTCAGTCAGTCGTTGAGTTTCTGTGTCTGTGTGTTTGAGAAACACCGGAGAGGTACAAAGCTCTCCAACAACAACAGGCTCGAAGCCCTCTCCTATGGGCCCGGCTTCCTTTTATACTCATTTTTCGCTCACTTGAGACCGGTGATTTATCTATTTTCGATAATAACTTTCTAAATCCATACAAGATTCCCTTTGTCCAAAAAAGCCACATGGCCTCTTTGCTGATTAAAGTGCCAACCAAATTCCGGGCTAGCCCACCCTCGAAGGTACTCGAATCTGGTAAGAAATACAGACAGCTGGGGAATAGTATTTAAATCCAAACAATCCGAATATTTCGCGGAGATTTTATGAAAACACATAAATCTTGTCAGCCCAAGGTAGGAAAGATGGTTGGATGGTATTTAGTTATTTTAAATTTTTACTTAATTCTACTAGATTACACTAGGGTTACCTACCTGTGCCAGTCTCAAAATTGTTTTTTTATGTTTTAATTAACGTTTTTACTCCGTTTCTTCACTTATTATATTCTAATCAACGTAGTGGTTTTAAAATGTTATATAATGGTTTCATAAATTAAAATTGATTCCTTCCTGCCTCAATTCTCGTACGATCACCGAAGTTAAGCAACGCCGAGCCTGTTCAGTATATAAATTGGTGACAGCTTGGGAATAACAGGTGTTATAAGTTTGTATCTGTGGCTAGTGTAATAGATAACGGCTCGGTATTAGAAATCGGAGAGCCGAGTTCCAATTTCAGCCGGGTTCGTTATGTTCACTTACGTGTAAATACCCTGGTGAAAGCTAGTAATCCACCTCTTCTCTTTCAGCTATGGGTTAATTAGTAAGATTTATATCAGGAGTAGATGAAACGCCATAACCGTAGTGAAGGCAGTAGAAAAAACTAATGAAACCAGGAGTAAACCGTTTAAAAATCAACTGCCATTGAAATGCAGGATGGCAGTCGGGTGTAAATGGCATTATATGATAAACTATGGATTTGGCTTTTACACCACCGTCGCGGAGCGTGATACACATGTCATTGAACGTGGCCCGGGAGAAATATCAGTAAAACTGACACTTCTACTCTCTATATGAATGGCTAACCATAGATGAGTACTAAGCCACTGAAGGACAAAGACAAGTATTAATAAATCATTATTATCTTGTAAAAATTCTTACAAGCTAAAAATATTTTCTGGTTTTAAATAATCTGCACAGGACATTTTACTACATGATTCAGTGGACAATACCTCAGGAATTCTGAATTTCAAGTAACGGCATTTCCGAAATCTTCTCTAAATTTCAAGGCAATGGAAGTGTCTCGGATCGACGAAGATGTGGTCGCCATTGAAAGTTGCCGCATAGGATGTTATGGTAACTGGTCAGAACAGCAAAAGCTCAATCCAATAAAACTGCAATAGAAGTGACCTAGCTCTGACAACTCAAGGGTTAAAAAACTTACTTGTACAATTATATTTTATCCAATTATATATCTACCGTTATTTGCAATAACTTACTGGTAGGTTTTCGATAACTTTCGAGTAAAATTCTAAAGGTTTTGATATGAGAAAGTTTTCGACGAACACTTGAATGTGGTCTTCATTAGAGAAAAAGACGCGCGTTGTGGTGCAATGGATAACGGCTCGGAATGAGAAATCGGAGAGACGAGTTCGAATTCCAATCCGGTTCGTTACATTCACTTACGCGCAAATACCCTTCATCGGCCAAACTCTATAATATTCACTACTTCCAGACTAGTAACTTTCCATCATCACCAAGAAAACCCTGAATCTTCTCTTGTTATGATATACGGTTCCAGTCCATGGATACTTGGTAGTTACTCCAGGCCTCAAATGAAACTCATGTATGCGATACTGGTATAATGATCGGTTCCTTGTGCCGCTCTAGAAAGTAACTGAGTCCTGTCAGATCAGAGCAAAAACGGAATATTATTTATATATCTGTGCTGGATCTGCCAAATACTCATTTTCCAGATTTTATAGCCTTCAAAAAGCGTTTATGCGGTCTTGTGCGTGATGAATCGTTTTCCACTCTGCAACCCCTTTTCCATAGACGGACCGTTGCTAGCCTCTCGTTACTCTATCGATATTTCCATGGCAAATGTTCAGACGAGCTATATTCCTTAGTTCCACCAGTTCAGACTTTCACAGCTAGGATCAGCCATGTCACACACACAGGGCACACATGCGGATTTCCTTCGTATGCCATTGGTAAGTTCCATTTAGCTTCTTCCACAGAACTGTTACTTCACGGAACAGACTCCCGAAACAATTCCTCCGCGATTACAACTATATTACCCTTTTCCAATCTAGAGTCAACTGTTATCTATCCGACATATCATAATATGCACTTATTTCCTCATCTTACGCCCTTACAACAGCCTCATTCAGTAAGCCTCTGCCTTGAGTGGCTCTTGTATCAGGTAAACAATATAAAAATGCTTGGTCACATTAAGCTATGAAATTAAGATGGCGTGGCATTCCAATAAGCGAGAATTTGTTAGAAAGCCTACACGGAAGCGAAACGATCTACGTAACACGACAAAATCTAAAATTTGTAGATAAGAGTTTGTTGCTTTAGGGATACATAAAAAGTAATGGTCCAAAAAGTTAGTCAAACCTGATGGTGGCTTGAACAACGCCAACTACATCCAGTTGCTGAAGGGCCATTTAATACCAGACGACTTAGGTGTAAAGAGATTTTTTGAAACCAGACTTGGATGTAGCAAGATATTTGAATACGACTAAGATCCATGTCATGAATTTTGAAAAAATTAATTATCTTTCTTGAAGCTTTTGTTTAATTTTAGTTTCATCTAATAGATTAAATTTAATGTTTCTATTAAGTAAAATACTTTTCTGTATTTCAAAAAACTAATTTGAATTGAATGGAACGAGCTTTTTGTTGTTTTTAATCCTTAAAAATCGATGATTTTAGCGTCATTTTTAGCCACCTGTCAGCACAATGTAATTCACTTTATTAAAAAATCTTTAAAAAAATATACTTTTTTGGCACTTTATTTAAGGAATATTAGCTGATTTAAAGTTTCATTTTTTTCTGATTTGAAACAAATATTATTTACTGTTAGTTTAAAATGTCGCAGAAATGCATTTTTAAACGCGAAGGTATGTGTTTATTTAAGGTGTTGGCAGCTTGACGCAAGTTTATCTAATTTTTTTTCAACCTGTAAAAATTACTAGAGAAATATAACGCGAACGCCTTTTTAATACATATATTCTTTTTTAATTTCTAAATTTTAAAGGGGGTTCAGTTTGCTACGTAAATGCGTCGTAAATTGGTCCCCTACATAAACCAGAAAAAATAAACATAAGGAAAAGAAAGCGAAAATGTAAATAAGAATATGCTTTTTATATTTTGCGGTTGTTTTGATTTTTTTTAAATTTTGTGTTCGCTATGGTACCTAGACTTTTTGAATTTAAGCGCAGTACTAAACTGGCGTCGCAGTACTAAACTGGCATCCATTTACAGTTGAGCTAGCTAGATGTAGGTGTAAATTCTATGCTAACAGTATAACACCTTTCGCCGCCACCTACACTCGGTAGTGTAACCACGTTTTAGTGGCCTGGTCCTCGGGATTTTAAAACGACGTTTTAACCACGTGGATAACTCTGCGCTGGTCAATGCTGACGCGAACAGCTGGTTGTTGGTCGCTGGCCGCTTCGATCACACCAACTCTGCCCACGCTGTGTTCTTGATCTCAGAGCAGTGGAAAATCGAAGGTCGTACTCTCGGAGAGCTGGTTCAAGCCGTGGTTGCTATATTAAGGAAAAATATCTTCGCGACGAAAAATAAAACGAGAGATTCGTGGGGTTAATCTTCAATTGGTTTATATAGCTCTTAGTACAACAAAAATTAACCATTCTCCCATCAAGCTCTATAGTGACACTGGGCGTTGTCTAAACTTCTGGAAGGGCTGGGTTTAAAAGTCTTAGAATCAGGAAATGTTAGCAGCTGACGTGAATTTCAGTGGCACTTAGTGCGGGAGCTCAGCCCCAAATCTCCGAGCTCCCCAAAGTCATATGCTTATATGCACTTCGGCCCAAAACTGGTGTGGGGCCGAAGGATTCTGGGGATTCCCCAATTTTCATTAATTCCAATAAAGTTTTTCTTTGTTACCTAATTCTGCTTTCTTAATCTTTGGAGAATTATCCACCTTCCTTGGGAGTAGTCGCAGGGATTGCTTCTCTCCTTAACTCCAACCTGCTTCACTTCACATCTCGCACCGCTATCTGCACGGAGGGGCTAAATTCTGGCCGTTTCTCCTTCCTTCCTGGTATTCTAACTCTGCTCACTTCTCAGGGCTGCCATAGCTGTCTGTGACAAATCTAATTTTTAAAGTGCTTAGAAGAAAGGGCGTGGTTTATTTTCCTCATTAATTTCAATTCCCTGACTCCTTTACTGGACCCACTTGTACAGCGAAAAAACACAAACCAAATCACCTTCTCACTTTAACCTTCTGAGCGATAGAATTAAAAATTATTTTCCAATTTGCTTTCGGCAATGAAAATATTTTTGCTTACCTAAAATCTCAACAGACACGCTGTTTTCCATACTTGGGTTGGTCGCCGTCTTAGCGAAAACATAAACCAGATCACCTACCTGTTATGACGGATCGATTTTCATAATCCTAATCCGCGCAGCAAGTTCATTCTCCGTTTTCATTTCTCAATTCTTTTTTGCCAATGAAAATATAATTCCTGTCTGCTTCTTCTTTTACCCATGACGTGTTTTTCTAATTTCCCAAGAAAGAGTTGAAGCCATTCCCCAATTTTCTTTACCCGCTTGCCAGATTTTCGATAAATAAAAAAAGTAGACTCTTGGTGCATCATTCCAATTCATAGGCGTGAGGCAACACAGATGGCCCTTTCTCTACTTCCATATTATCTCTTTCTATCTTCCAGTTAATATTTCACTTTAGGCTTACCCTTTCTCTGCTTAGAATTAATGTTTAACCACCTCACAGCCTCAGTGTCACAATGGTTTCTTTTCTCGCACTTCTCTCTTGCGGAACTCCCTTCCGGCTCCATCTTTTCCAGCCAACTTTAATCTCCAAAAAATTAAATACAATGTCAATCGCTATCTAGTATCCTGATTAATTTTTCCCTTCTCGGCCATAGTAAAGTTTCTGTCCCTAATCTTTCCACACCCAGTAACCTCTTGTGTTTTAGTGGCTTTACTGCCTTGCTTGGGGGTGAAACCGATTAAAAATTATTTTAACACTTATTCTATGTGCCGTACCTCTTCAGAACATGAGCTATTATAGCTCAATTTCCTGTTTTTCGTAGATCTTAGTAAGGTTTGCTACCTCTCCTAATCTCTATTCTGCCAACCATTTATACAGGCCCGTTAGGTGGGTTATTTGCTGCTTTCCTCTGTCCCCTTTTGCCTTCAATGTCCTCTGAGTAAAATTCTCTAAGCCCTCTTTATGTGCCCTAGAAATTTCAACAGTTTCTTTTTAAGTATAAAGGTCCTTTTTGTTTCCAATTTCCCTAAAACTTCGTCGTTGCTCACATGTTCAGTCTATGGTATACTCAGCAACCTTCTATAAAACCACCTTTCTATAGTCTCAAATCTCTTCCTATGTGATAAGATTGTCCAGCATCCACTGGCATATAGGAGGATTGATATTACATAAGAGTTCAGTACTCTTGTTTCTAAAGAAATCTTCCTGATTCTTAATACTGTGCATTTGGAAGGCATCTTTCGCTATGCCAATGTGTCTTAGGACTTAGTTGTCTAATTCTGCTACGCCGTTATATTCACCAGATTTTGGATGATCAGTTTTATTATGTGGCTCATTAAAACTGATTTTCCGATGGAGTTCACATTCGTTTACACCTAGCTTCTTAAGTAGCTTTATGAAAATTAGGTCTTCCAGTATATCACCACTGTCATTTTGTTTATCTCTGTTTTTAAACATCTTAATTTCGGTATTGACAAAGGTACAGACATAAGTCTGTACCTTTGTCAATACCGAAATTAAGATGTTTAAAAACAGAGATATTTGTTATTTAAATACTTTCCTATTTACATCTTTACCTCATTCTATTGTATTTCATGTATTTTTGCTTTGCTGAAACTTATCTTTTTATGAAAAACCCAAAACTTATAAACTGATTTCTCTTATCTCATCTTTAGCATGAAAAACCGTTTCAACATTCTTATTCATTTACTCATCAATAAACGTTATTTGATAAATCAAAGATTTTCCGATTTACATTTTTTCACTGTGAATATTTAATTGCATTAACTTGTATATCTTGATTATGATGCTGCTATCGCGCTTACTATTATGCCATAGATTTTTTTTTAAAAAAGACTTTTTTAATTGCACTAATGTAATTTTCTCAAACAAACGATTGTGTAGCACATCAGAGCAAAGCAACATCGACTATCATTGCTAGTATAAAATAAAGCATAGAAAATATTTTTACATTAAAGTTTTTTTTATGTACAAAATGCATCTTTTTTTTTTTTAACAATTAAAACAAATTATCAGTGTTTTAATCTATAAAACATTCTAATATTTCAAAAATGAATACTTTAATATTTGTGATTTCAATCGATAATATTTAGAATGTATACAGTGCTTCTATTGTTATGATGAAAGTTATATTCTCTTACTGGTGTCAATGGAATATATGACTGCGTCATTGATAAATATCTAAAGACACATTGAGTTATTATATACACACATCTGTGTGTGTGTATATACATAAGTGAATGAAAGTATTTATTGCCATATACATATATATATATATATATATATATATTGACGGAAAAAATCGCAATACTGAATAGTCTTCAATTTACAAAAGATTAAATGTACAGTTAATATAACTGGATTACAATAAATGATAACATGAGTGAATATGTGCACAAGTTTCAAAATAAACATTATAGCAACAGCACTCAAACCCCCATATTAATACGTTATATTCTCTTTAGGTGATATTATGCGACATTTCTACACCTTACCCAATACCATTTAATCCACGAGCATCACACAAGGTGATCTATACCTTCCATAAGGTGTCACACCCAAGACAATAGTCACAGTAAAACTGATCATCCCCCTACTGTTGGCTCGACATCGATAAGAACATACATCCAAAGATCAAAAATCCATCAATTGTCAATAAAACAAAGTTAATCACCACACAAATTCAACAGTAGTTTCTACTACCTTCTACACGATTTGAAAGTACATATTGACATTGTAGGCCCATTACGAACAAGCATCAATCACAAAACATATTCATCACCAGTGAGATACATTCTAACATGCATAAGCAGAACTACCTGTTGAACTGAAACTACACCTATCCAAGACACTACAGCTACAACAGTGGTCATGTCATTTTTAAATGTATGGATATCCCGATTTAGAGTTCCCTTTTATGTTGTCACTGATAGAGGAACTCAGTTTAAAAGTAAGCTTTTCTCTCAATTATCAAAACATTATCGGAGTTTACAGAACCAAAGCATACCATCCACAATCCAATCGAGTAATCGAGACAACACAGGACAATTAAAACTGCCATAATGACAAAAACCAAAACTGGTTAGATGTCTTGCCAATATTATTACTTGGCTTACAAAACCTACCACAGATAGTCACCAGCCATTGCAGTAACAGGGACTTCAGTGCTACTATACAAGCCTATAGTTAAAAAGGACTATGGAGTTTACAAATGAAAAAGTTTAGCAATTAACACAAGAAATGATGAGACTAAAACCTAAATTTTTCTCTGAAAGACACCTACACACTGAGCCAAAGACCGCCATTCACCAAACGTACATTCAAATAAGTGCCCACGTCTGGTTATGAGTCAAGAAAGTGAGGCACCCCTTACACTGAACTGTTTAAAGTACTCGAGAGAAATGAAAAGTATTTCACTATTGAGCTAGATCCTGGAAATCAACAAAATGTGTCCTTGGACAGACTGAAGACTGTAACACAGTCAAGACTACCTCTAACTTATCCAAAACCAAAGCAAACACCAACCATTGACAATGCCACTCCCACAGATGAATTATCTGCTTCAGATGAAGACTCATTAAATTCACAGCAATCTCGGACTCAACTTCCGGCTAGAACTACATGCTTCAGAAGATATTTTATTTGGAAAATAGAACCCAAGTTATTTCACATAAATAAATACATTTGTAGAGCTATGCTTCTGAGCAGGGATGTAGTGAGAAAATTAAATTTAAAAATAAATAAATAAAATAAAGAATGAAAAAAAATAAAAAAATATTTTCTCCGTGATGCTATTAATAAAAGGCACCAGAAAGAGTTTTTGTCATCGCCACAATCTTATGACCCTACTTGCAAAAAGAACAGAACCATGATTTTATTCCTTTCCAGCACAATGCATTTGGACGTGTTTTGGTTTTGCAGAACCTCCAAAGATGAAGTGCAACCTTTACTTTGGTTGTTCCAACTCAGCACAAAGTTAACTTGAGCTCAACCATTATAACAATACTTATTTACTTGTGGACCAGAAAGAGAAAATGGACATACCCAAGAGACATCAAGAACTTTGTTTCCCTACAGTTTCTATATAAAATAAATAAATAAAACAGGCCATAGTAGAAATCCAAGTTTTGTTGCTTCTTTGTTTAAATGTGAACATGCAGCAATAAATCCCATAATGGGAATGTAAAAAGCACAGACCTGCTTCAACTGTACATTGCATACACACACACACACACACACACACACACACACACACAAAGTGTGTTGTCTGACTAGTGTTCAGTCACTGTATATGTGCGTGGGGTTTATGATTTGTTTAGTGCTGGTTTAAATTTGTATATGAAGTTTTTTTTTTCTTGTAGTTGTAGGTAAGAATAATTGTTTGATATACTATCATAATTTTAAATTTATCTTCATTGCATTTGTGGATGTGTCATGACACAAAGTTTCCCGTTTGGCAATTTATTTAATCTTGCTTTTGTGCTTGGGTGATACCTATATAGGATTTGTGAGGTTTTTCAAAAGTTTAAGAGTTTCCTTCTATAATGTTATCACAAATCCCACATCTTGTTGAATTTTGTAACCCCCTCTATTGTCTGTTGGCTAAATTTGGAGGAGGTTAATGTGTTTTTTGATTGGTTTTTGCTTTCAATTATTTTAGTTCTATCTTTCATTTTATCATCTTAAGTAGGTCTAGATTTGTTATTTCTGTAAATAATTCTGGATTGGTTTTGTATGCAATTCTTCTAGGGTGGTTTTTTCGGAAGTGTTTGTCAGCCACTATAGTGCAAATCCAACATGTTAGGGAATAGAGGATGGATTTCAGACAGCTTCTTGGGTTGATGGCTCTTGAAATGAAGATATTGTTGGTTTCTATTTCTGAGGAGTATATCTAAGAATGGTAGTTCATTAAAATTATGTTCTTGGGTGAATTTGATATTCATGCATAAGTTTTGGAGTAGATTGGGTAATATCGTCCCCATGAGGATTTACTGAAAATGAAGCAATCCTCTAAGCATCACTTTCAAAATTTAGTGATGTTTTTATATTTTCAACATATATTTGCTCTATCGTTTCATAAAGTTACGGTGGCATATGTTGGTGCCATTTTCATTCCCATCACAGTACCTTGGTTTTGGACAGTTTTTTTTGTTGTCAAATTCAAAAGTGTTGTTCAGGATTAGGTCAATACTATCAATAATGAATTCCTTGGTGAATCTGGGATGTAGTATTTCTGGGTGTTATTGAATCCAGAATGAGATTGCCCGTTTACCTAATTCATGGGTTATGTCACTATATAGGCTACTAATGTCAAATGCTACCATGAGTGTTCCCAGATCTACTTTTTGTGGTATGGAGCTAAGGAAGTGGCTATTAGGTTACGGAGTCTGCAAGTTGAACAAGTTAGTTCTCCAGAAGTTCCCATTTCCTGTTGGTAATTTTTGTATAATTCTAATTCTGCCATTGTTTTCTTTTCTGTATGCAGCATATATATCTCTCACAGTTACACCTTTACTATTAAGAAAAAAAAAAACAAAACAAAAAAAAAAACAATAAACACAAGCAAAAACTTTTATCAAAAAGAAACTCCTCACAAGTAAATAATAGCTTTATAAAGATCTGACTCTACTAAAGTAATTTCTTCTTATAAATAAGGAATTTAGCAACATAAAACAAACAATATTTTCTGAAACTATGTTGTTAAACAAATACAATTAGCTTTCAAGAATTTTAGAAAAAAAAAAAAACAACACAAACAACTATTCTGATAATAGTAAAATTAAAAATTATTAACTTACTATTGTAACCAGATGCTCCCTGATGATAAACAAACAAAATTCATTAGAAATATAATTTGATGCTACATATCATTTAAGGATTGCAATAAATACTTGAGATTTGCCAAAACTTTAAATATCTAAATCATAACAATAACACAGTACCTCAAAAATCATCCTTATGTAAAAGCAATGGTGTTCATGAATTTTCATGCACTTTGCAAGTACATCAAGAAACACATTGGTCACATAACCATCACGGAGTCTTGTAGGTTAACTTGCCACTTATTGAAACCATAATACTGGGTAACTTTCTCACAGATGAAGAGACTTCAAGTGACATATTTGCTTCAACCAGGGAATGCTAAGAATACCACTGACAACGCAATGTGAGAAACAAGAAAGTTTTAAGAACTGATGCTAGCAATCAGAAAGAGACAGCTGAAACTTGTTGAAGGGGGGCATTAGAGAATTTAATACTGAGCATTAACATAATGAAGACAAGAGAAGCAGTGAGTAAGCTACTTTACAAGTTTGAGTAAATGATGGCAGAACAAGATACTTGAAGCTGTCATTATACAAAGGAAACAACCAACATTAAATATCTTTCACCAAAGAGGATAGCTTTTTAAAATGTGTTTACAGAATTTAATTCTCCTTGTTCTCAAGTACTGTCAAGTCCTGTGACTTCTAATGGAATCATCTTTTTCTTTTTTTAAATTTAAAATGTATGCACCTTACCTATAGTTACAAATAATTCTACACATTATATCACTTGTATATGATATATGCATATTTAAAATGGAAATATCACATTCCTAAAAAATGCCTACATGTAATTAATAAAAGCTCTTCCCTTTCCAGGTAAAGACTAGATTATCTACAGGCCTGCACACACTAGAAAACTTATTAAAAAAATATTGTTAAAATAAATGGAGCATTTACTCAAATATAGGTATCCACTAAAAATAATGTTTAAAGTATATATTTGGAAAGATGTTGGTATCCAACTTTTTCACTGAATTAGTTTGTCAGGCACAAAGGCTTATGCTGCTCTGTTGCCCAAAAATAAAATTGGGCAAAAAGAGTAGTAATGTAATGCAGAGTAGTTACATTTTTTTTTTAAATAAAAAAAGAGGTAAAGATTGTAAAAAAAAAAAAAATAAATAAAATAAAATAAAAAGGATTACAAATTTTAAAATTCAAGGCACTGTTTTTGCATAGACAAAATAACGTTAATTGTTAAAGGGAGGTAAGTTGATAAGATGCTTAAATCTTAAGGAAAAAAAAAATGTAATAGTATATGTACTAATTAATATATATCTTTGATCTGTCTAACCACATCGAGCACTATTATGTTTACATCTCATGTATAAATTTGATGACTATATCTGCTTGTGTGCGTATGCCACCAGCATGTGCTTGTACATTTGCTTCTATCTGGTCGTTTGAGATTTATATATATATATATATATATATATATATATATATATATATATATATATATATATAGTGTGTGTGTGTGTATATGTATATATTATGTGAATCATTCATACGAAAAGCAGAATGAAGTTCATTATCTACTTTTCGTATGAATGATTCGCGTAATATAAATTGAACCCGCACCACATAATTTTTATATTTATATATATAAATATATATATATATATATATATATATATATATATATATATATATATATATATATATATATATATGGTGTATCAAAAATATTTTCCGAAGTTTTGGAGTTGATCCCTCTGACCACCCTCAAAAGGGAAATGGAAAACTCAAAATTTAGAAAACCACTTTAGTAAATGTATTTTTATATATGGAAATTTAGTAAAGGTTGATTCTTAGTCAACCAAACGTAGGCCCTAGCCAACCCCACCACTGCTGGATGCAGGATTCCATATAAGCTGGAGGAGAGTCCCCACACTACTGCTACTGGAATCCACATCATTTGCTGATACCTCCTAACCAAGACCTTGTGCCGGCCCTGAAGACCATAACTTAGACATTTAAGTTACTACTAAAATAATCTGCAGACACTGACCTCAGTGTCAATTTGATTATAACAACAAGTGGGAAGTGTTAAAAGCACTGTATACAACAAATCCCGTATAAACCAAATCATTATTACATTTTAAGCAGGAGTTAATTCTTTATTCCAAAGGATTCTTGTTTTTTGTGTAGCTCCAACTGTCAAATCAGGTTCACTTCAGTTTGCTTTGTCAACAATCTTCTCACCCTCTGATCCAGGTAACAGCAAACATCAAGTGGCCCTAGCATGTACATCTCATAGTGCTGCATGGAGGTTATGTGTGCAGGGTCTTTTGCCCTCTGACCATGGGAGAACTTTTGCTGATTGTTCATTGCACAAACTGCCAATCCATTGTTTGTCTCTTTAGTCTTGCTTATGGGTGAGGCAATATTTGGAAGAGATGCAATAACAATACATACATAAAAAAAACAAAAAAAAACACACACATTCAATTAAAAATAAGAAAATAAAAATTGTCCGATAATGTCTAATTGCCAAAAGTACTCGGATATGCAGAATTTTTGGACAGTTTTTATACACTTTGTGTCCAGAAAAGAAAGAAAACACTTGTATGAACACAAGAAAAACATTAAATAAAAAAGCTTAATTGAAGCGCCTTGTCAGTTGTTTTTAACAAAAAATTATATATATATATATATATATATATATATATATATATACAAATCTTGTAAGATTTTGTATGAAAATTTTAGAAAGAAAAATGTAAAATTATCCCATTTAATATAAAGATGCTTAAGCTAATGCATTTAATTTTTTTTTTTTTTTTTTTTTTTTTTACTGACACCAAGTTATATACAGGAGGTGCTCTGAGTTTGCTATCCTTTTGTCATTATTCGCATTTTGAGTAATTCTACAAGAAAACATACAATTTTTCTTCTTATTCAATGCATTGTATTACTGTATTAGTACTATTGAAACAATTTTTTGTTGTGCAGGAGATATTTTCAGTTTATTCTACTCTGTTCAAATTTCATCCACAACAAAGTCATATTAGATGAATTGTACTATATTTGATTATTTTTTTGTTTTATTTTTGGTTTTAGGTAAGCAAATACAGCATTTACAATTATCTTTACATTAAAAACAACTTGATGATGGCTGGAAACAACTAATGATCAAAATCTTAACATACAACATACAAATAATAATAATCTGGGAAAGTCACTGTGAAAGCAATGCCACCTATTTAATTATGCTGGTCCATGATAGATATTAAATGATGCTCGAGATGAAAGTGCATACCAAGCAGAAAGGTATCATTGAATTCCTTCATCCAGAAAAAAAAAGTACACCTGATATTCCTTGATGCTTGCAGAATGTTTATGGAGACCAAACAATGGATGTGAACACAGTAGTATACAACTGTCAACTGATGAGATGAATGGCACCTTAGCCAATAGTGGTGATTATATGGTAGTGTTTATAGCTCAAAATAGTGTTTTTGTACTCCATGTATTTGTTATTGTCTCTGTGGCAAATAAAAGGCATTACTTTTAAAGCACCCCTATATGAAGGCCAAAGATAGAATTTAATCTCAAACATAAAACCATATTAACCACTCACAGATGAATTGTATTTTAAATAGTACACAAATTGAATAATCAGTTTGTTTTCAATAACAAAGTGAACTACTCCCCCATCATTTTATATACAATATAATTATAAAGAAAATAAGATATTAAATGAGAATATGAATTTTTGGTTCAACTACCAAAGTTGGTAGAACTAATAGTTTCCATGTACACTGACAAAATTTCATATGATTAGATGCCAGACTGGAAGATAATAAAAACATTCATTATAAATAATACTGTCCTTCTGTTGCATTTTATGAAAATATATGCCAAGCATATGGAGATGATCAGGAGAATGGTAAGATATGTTTGTTTTTTTTGTTTTTTAACATGTACTGTTCCAAGACACTTTAACATAAATGATGATTATAGCTGATGTATTTTGAACAAGGCTCCAAGTGAAATGGTGGTTGTTGCATCCAGGTTTTATTTGTGAACTGGAGACAAAATCAGATCACAACCAAATTCTGGAAACATTTAATATCTCTCAGAATCTTACTGCTCCAGTATTTTCTGCAGTTTGGAATATCCAAATTTCCTGAAAGTAAAAAAAAAAGTTAGATATGAACAACATTAATTATATTGCAAAATCTTTAACTGATAATACTACAAAATATTTAGACATCTTAAGAATAAACAAAGCACAATAGATGATGAATTCTGCAAGTTTTTAATGAGCGTTGAGGAAAGGAATTAGCATATTCTATGAATCTGTTAAAAATAAGGAAAACAGAAAAAAATAGTCTCTCATTAATGTAAAATTCCAAGTTTTCACTTATTAATATTTTAAACAATATTTTTTCAGGGTGACTCATTATTTTGAATAAAACAATACAAGATAAAATGTATAAACACATTTCTCTAATGAAAAATTTACAGAATAAAGGATGGAAGAAATATACATTTCCTAAATATGTTTCTTGGTAATCAATATTTAATTAAAATAATTGTCTGAATTTCAGAGATGTGATGTATTGTTGCTATACATTGAAGAAGTAACCCAAGTATCTACAAAGATATTCCACTAAGATAGGGCTTTATGTGTCCACTCAGTGAAAACCTGGGGAGGGGCTCCATTCTATGTTTACAATATGTTTGTTGTTAAATGGTATTAGAAGAGTTTAATTTCATTCAAAACAATTGATTTTTATTGTATCAAGACAGCTATCATAGATACATTTTGTGTACAGATATACCCCCGCCTTGTATCATTAATTGATTCTAAAAGGCATGACATTTTTAATTTAAACTGGATGTAATGTCTTAAAATGAAGACACTGTAAAACTAGTGTAAATAACCTGCAGAAATAACTATCGCTAATTTTTTACAAGAACTTGGTTGGGAAGTTCTTCTGCACTCACCAAATTCTCATTTAACACCTTCGCATTATCACCTTTTTCAGTTGTTTCCAACAGTCTGTGAGGTGTATTGTTCAACAACAGAGTTGAAAATATTTCTCAATGAATTCTTCAAGTGAAGTATGTGTAATTTCTATAGTCAAAGCATTGACAAGCTCATGGAATGTTGGTAAGTCATCATCAACAATGAAGGAGAATATATTATTGACAGATTTTTTTTTTTAAATGTTGGTGAATAATAATAAAATTAATGGAGAGAAAAAAAATTTTACTACAATTTCATCATCTTCATTTCAGAAACTATCATTCAGGAATTCTACAATGTGCAGCTGAAGTTCTCAGCTCCTTAAAAGAATTGACATTGGTCAGATTTTAGGAAATGATTTCTTGTAATTAGGGAATGCCAATTTGAGTGTGTGGGATAGCTGCAACAATTTTTTTCTAAGTTATCTGCACAGCACATGATCTGGCATTGTTGCATAATGTGATCTTTGCACAATGTAGGCATTTTTCAGTGATTACATCAACAACAATTTGAAGTTTAATTCAGCAGGGATAATATAGTTTAGATCAAGCAGCTCCCAGTAAAAAATACCTTGTATGCTGCACCAGCAACAAAGAATAACCTTTTACTTATGAAACCTTGATTTTGGTAGGACTACAGTTGCTGAACCTATGTTTTCAATTTTATTTGTGTTTTGCAATATACAGGTATTATGTTTTTCTTCTTTTTTTTCTTATTATCTGTAATGATGGTATCTAGCCATGTATGTATGCACTTTACAGAAATCAAATGTACAGATGGATTCAACCAGTGATTTTAGTTGTTGCCAATCACTGAAAACAACAGCCAATTTGTGATGTTAGAGAAATTGCCACTTATAAAATTACTCAGGACCATGGGATGAAGGTAGTTGAATTGCTGAACTATTTTTCATATGTTTAAGACCAACCTAATATAAGTTCAGTTGATTCTTATTTCTGTTTTTAGCACATATTCCTAAAAATTTACACTGAAAGAATTTTGAAACATGTTAGGAGGTAATTAAAAGACAATAAAGGGAAAAAAATAAAAATAAAAAAAAAATAAAATAAGTGCCTCACTTTGCTACAGAAACTCCTTCACCTTCCAAAAGGATAGCTTTAGCCGTCTCCTCTGCACCTGCTATTGCATACAATAGGTCCAAGTAAGCAGAGCTGATTTCAGATGAAATGCTTGTTTCTGAAACAACAAAATGATTTCATTAATCCATCAGTAATTTATTTTACATAATATTTAAATACCTTTACAATTATTTGGATTCATGCTAATATGCTATCAAGAAAAAGAAGAAATTGACAAAATTGAATTTGAATTATAGCTTAGACTGTATTCCAATTAACACTAATACCCTTAGAGGAAAGTATGCTTCTTCCATACAACATAGGATTTTAGTTATTGATAAGTTTATTATCAGGTCACCTCTGGTAACTTAAGAAAATAAACCAGCCATTTATTCTTTTCATCAACAGACAGTATCCAATATTTTTTAATTACCAGTGCTATTCAGCACATTAAACCTCAACCTTGTGTTACATTCTGTAGCTACATGGGCATGCTGATAAATACCTACCCTGGCTATTTCAAGCAAGCAGACATGTAATGGTTCTATTTTAAAAATCACAGTTCAATATCTGCAAGTTTTTTTTCCATGTTTGTTGTACAATACCCCAGTGCTCTAATGATCACTGGTATTGTAATTACTTTCAACTAGTCCTTCCAAAACTTTCAAAATCTCACTTTAAATCATTGTCTTTACTTAAAATTCTCATGCCAAATGGACAAGGTAGCTGTTTGTCTAGCAGGACTATATCTAGTATATATTGTTTTTAAAGATGTCATTGTCTGTTGACAAACATTACCACCCAAAATCAACAGCACAGTTGCTAACCACAGGCCCATAATGGAAGCAACTGGCTAAAAATGTCTGCAATAACAGTGACACCAACTCAAATTATATTTTCAGTTAATTTGGTCTGAGGGTTGTATTCAAATTTAGCACAAACCCCATGAAACTATGAATCCAAGTTGTCAACAAGGCTGGTAGTGATTCCATAATACTGTGGTGGGGAAGTATTCATTAAAAATATGTTGGGACCACTGACCCACCTAAACATATCACTGTCCGATGACTGCTATGTTGCACTGTTGTGACCATTTACACGGATTTGTGGACTTCGTGTACAACAATGTTGAGTTATATTATCAGAATAATGCAATGTGACATCAGTTGCCCAGTATTTGTTTGATGAGCATTCTAGACATTTCCAGTGAATGGTGGGAGCCACTATGTTTATCCACTTGAGCATATTTATGGGATGTGATGGGGAGATTTATTCACATGCAAGATTCTGCATCTGGAGACAATTCTAACATGGCTTAACATTTCAACAGAAATCTATTTGTGGAATAGCTACCACATCAGATTATTGCATGTCACCAGGTTGGGATAGTGTGTGCATAATTAATACAAACATAAAATTTGTCACTTAGCTTATTGATGTTATATTCAGCACCTAGGATGTTTAGGGTTGATTCTAATTATGGAATATTTTCAAAATGTCTAGATAGTTATTGATCCTATGAAATGCCATAGTTTGATTTGTTGTGCATGCATGTACGCATATAGATAGAAATTTTTGTGTGTGAAAATAATCTCTTATTACTAATATCTAATAATAACTATCATATAACAATAGTACAACAATAATATAGATTAATATCTACTAATAAGAATCAAACATTCACAATCCTTATTGGTTTTAAATATCAAAGTTAGATTAGCATACAATAATTATATAATGAACAAATTATTCTTGAAACCATTTTCAACAGGACTACACACAAATGTATTTTAACTCATCAGATTTGTATAAAACTGTATAATATACAAAAATGCAAAACACTAAAATATAAAAGCTTAGCAGCCTGACATAACTCAAGTGGAGGCAACTTTGAAACAAGTTTGATATATCAATTATATATACATATGTAACAATAAGAAAACTAAGCCGGAGAATGGCAGATTTTGTATAACACTGAATGATTTGAAGGGTAAAATTAAAATATCAATCCCATGTCTAAAATGGGTATTTTCCTTAACAGCTGTGAGATTTAGGGAATTCAGACAATGGTAATGATTTAAACAATAGGTATTTTGACTAGTGATTGGCAAGATCAAAAGATGAAAATCAAAGTAATGGGGGGGGGGGGTTAAAAGCATGTGAGTACCAAAATTGGGAGGCCTCATGCGCAAATTACAATTGCCTTTGAACGATCATGTAGTTGGAATTGACCATTCGTGATGAAGCACGACTGTGGGGAGGAATTTGGCAGAAACCCCTATTTATTCTGGTGTGGACCCAAGCAATAATTACTTTGCCAGAAAGAAGTACAGAGAACTAAACTAGTGGTCCCATATTGTTTGGCTAATGTTTACACTCACAGTGTCAACAATAGTGAATATTACTGACATCAAATTGAACTTGTTATTGTTTATATTCCTTGGTAGAAGTTATTTGTAATACTACTTTACTTTAATCCAACTAGTATGGTCGATTTCACCTTGTTCCAGATATCTGGTAGACTTTATTGGATACATCTTTTTCAGGATCTTATAAAACACAACATTGGTGAGAAAAGACCAATAGAAGATTGCTGAATTGCCTATCAGTTGGAACAAAGAAGTAGCAACCTAGAACTGATAAGACCCTAACAGCTGTGGGTCAGAGAAGTGAGGGTGTTATAGAGTGGTACAGTCACAGACGAGTTTACTACCCCAGATAGTAGTGTTATATGTGGTTGCCATGGCCACAGGATACAGCAGTATTATACATATAGATTGCCTTGCATAAGTATTCACTGCTCTCTTGTACTTTTCCATGTTTTGTCATGTTACAACCACAAATTTAAATGAATTTTATTAGGATTTTATCCAATGCAGAAACTCAAAATAGTGCCTCATTTTGAAATGAGGATAAAATATTACATGGTTTTCCATATTATTTACAAATAAAAATTTGAGTGCATATGTATTCACCCACCTCCCACTTAGTAAAATCCATTGGAACCAACTGCCTTCAGAATTCACATAATTAATAGATAGAGTCCACCTGATAATGACAATTTCTTTTGAGTAAAAGAGAGAATGGAACAAAATATACAATCTTTGAGCACTCTCCAGGAATGCCTCAAAGGTTTATTAAAGAACATTATCAAACAAACTATTGTGAATACCAAGAAGCGAACCAGACAGGTCAGATATAAAGTTGTGGAGAAGAATAAAGCAGGGTTAGGTTATCAAAAAAATAACCCATAATTATCCACAGTTCAGGTGGGAGACACTGTCCACAGAACAACTATTTGTTGTGTACTCTACAAATCTGGCCTTTATAGAATTAGTGGAAAGAAGAAAGCCATAAGAAGTCCCATTTACAGTTTGCTTAAAGCCAGGTAGGAGACAGCATACATGTAGAAGGTGCTCTGGTCAGATGAAATTGAACATTTGGCCTTAATACAAAACACTACATGTGATTGTAAATCACCCCAAGTACATCATCACCACCATTAAATACGGTGGTGACAGAATCATGCTATGAAGGATGATTTTCTTCAGCAGGGTCAGGAAAGCTGAACAGTTGAAGAGAAGATAAATGGGGACAAATACAAGGCAATCCTCAAAGAAAATCGGTTATAGTCTGCAAAAGACTTGAGCCTGGGGTGGAGGTTCACCTTCCAGCAGGACAACAACTCTAAACATACAACCAGTACTACAATGGAATGGTTTAGATCAAAGCATATTTGTGTGTTGGGATGGTCCAGTGAAATCCCAAACCTAAACCCAATTGAGAATCTGTGGTAAGACTCCTAAATTGTTCACAGATGGTCTCCATCTAATCTAAGCTTGAGCTATATTGCAAGGAAGAATGGGCAAACATTTCAGTCTAAGTATACAAAGCCTGTACAGACATCTCCCCAAAAGACTTGCAGGTGTAACTGAAGCAAAAGGTGGTTCTATAAAGTATTGACTCACTTAGACATCAAAGAGGTGACTGCATTGTTGTTCTAATTATTGTTTTTGTCACAAAATGCATTTTGCACTTTCAAAGCACTGTAAATTTTGCGTTGATCAAATGATAAATCAAATGGTAAAAAGACCATTTAAGTCCATCTGAATTTCAGTTGGTAACACTACAAAATTTGGAGAGTTTGGAGGGGTGGAGGTTAATACTTAAGCAAGTCAGACAAATTTCATAATGTGCTAAAATTGATGTCAATTTTTTTTTTTTGCTAAAATAAAAAAGTGTGTATTTTCATAGATTAGACTTGATATGCTAAAGAAACAACTGTTAGATTGAAATCAAAACAATGACAATAAATTATTATACCAAACAATTTAATTTTAAATACTCACTTTGTACAAGATGCAATAATTTGAGTATTCGTGGAATCCAACCACTTTGTAACAACTGAGTAACAATCAGCTTTGGGTGTACGCTCACACAGGCGGTCAGTACTGCAATACACAAAAAAAAAAAATTCATTTGAAAAAAAAAAATTTGCTAATATTGATAATTAGTATCAAACTAAAATAACTGAAATGTTTATGAAAGAAAAAATAAATATTCAAACTGTTAAATCAATAATGACATAGAAAGCAAGAAATATTACAAGTGACCTACTGATAAGAAAAGACCCATTATAGGAATCATTACTTTCTTAGTAACAAGATTTGTATAATAGTGAATTATTTATTTTTTTTAATCACTAGAAGCATTTAAAAGGTTTAACAAAGTTAAACAAAATGTTGCCTGTTCAACAATAACGGAACTGCTATTTATATTTCAAGAACTACATTATTAATATCCCTTGCTAGAGTGTCTCAAGAATATCTTGTACACAAATATAATTCAACAAGGTATGAAATATGTCAAGAAATATTGAGGTGCTGAAAAATTCTCAGCTTGAACTGTTTCCAAACTGACAAAATGAATAAACAGATTTTTTTAGGGGGGAGGGTACTGGATTGAGAACTTTTCAGCACACTCAGATTGATACAAAATTTTCCAGCCAACTCTTGTATTTGACAATATTAGAAATATTTTTGAAGTTTATTCATCTTTTATTCATAGTATCTGTATATACTTGAAAAATTGTAGAAAAGTGAAAATTTTATTTTTGGGGTTTCTTTTGGAGAAAAGGACAAGAGAAGGTAGGCAATACTGATGTTGTGAGGATTTTCTGAGCATAGCTTAGATGTGGCACAATTCTGAAAGTGAGGATCAAACTCACTATTCAGTCATAATTGTTCTAGGGAGATCAGCTTGCCAACTCCACATCAAGGTGCCCCTGGATTACTGATGTTATGAGTTATGACTTTTTGAGGAATATATCAAATTAAAACTGGAATCATTTTTATGATGAAATATACAATTTACCTGAAAGTTGATGTAAGATCAGAGAAAAACCAGGTAAAATACTTTCATAACTGAATAATGATAACTGAATAATTTTTGAGAAATCTTATTGATTTATCAAAAATGCTGGAAACTTTTGCATCAACCTAATACTACTTTATTAGGAGTCAAAATAAATGTTACAAATGAAGTAAGAATCAAAGAGAGGTAAAAGAAGAAATTGGTTTATGTAGAAACCAAAATGGTATTAGAATCTTCTATGGTAATGGGATAGGAGTTTGAATCTTATACAAAACTGTCCCAAATTTCCACACGTTTTAAAAAGAAAAAAAAAAAAAATAATGAATAAGTAATTATTCCAATATTTCTTGGGATTGTTAAAAAAGTATTTTGTCTAACAAATAAGTTCAATAAAGAAAAATATAAAAATTACCATGCATAGCAGAGAGCCAATAAGTGGAAATATCTTTCCAATAGGGCAAATAGTCTTCACTGATCAGCAGTTTATTGCTTTTAGTTGAACCAGTTGACAGAACATGGACACGACTAAGAAAAATAATGACAGTCTTCAAAAATAATTGTTGCTTATCTTCTTCAAGTTCTGCAAGAAAAAATATGAAATTATCATAATAAAAATTGTAAAATTATCAAACCATTTCATAATCAGGTCTTCAAAATATTTCAAGATATTTTCTTGATTGCCTCATTGCATTTATTTTAACACTTTCTACCTCTATCCAAATATTGTTTGAAGTTGAATGAAATATAAAAAAGAAAACAAAATATTTTTGTTTGATAAATACTGCACAAAAATTCTGCTGAAACTTTTTCCTCGACTCATAACTAATCAAAAGACATGGATAACATGTGTTAATACCTATATTGCTTCAGAATAAAATAAATTTTAAAATACAAATGAAAAATGTATATTTAGCCCAAATAAACCAGCATGAGAAGACAGGGGATAATTGAGCAAAAGATCTGTTTACATAACATGCAGGTCTCACCTTTGGCCAAGAGAGGAAGCTGTAAAAGATTCAAACCCAATAATGATACGGCAGCTCCAAGACTTACTGATTCACTTTCAAATACTAGAAAACAAAAAAGAAGCAAGTAAAATACCAATTATAATGTACTCCTGAATGAAAATGCTATAAACGTCTTGTTCCAAAAGAGAGAATTTTGCAAACAAACTGGTCATATATAATTTTGCTAAGTGTAAATACAAATAGGGCTTCCACAGATCTGTGTAAAAAAAAAAAAAAAAAATTCCAGGACTTTTCAAAGCCTTTTCCAAGACCATGTTAAGAATTTTTAAGGACTGAAACTGGCATGCACATGCACACAAAGTGAATGTTCATCAATTTCAAAAATGCAAACTTTATGATTCATCTTTTAATACTTTGACAGATGAGATGTTCAAAGAAAAGCTACAGCTGGTTTCAATAATTCATGTCACATGGATCAGTTGAAAGCAGTGAAGAAATCAAAGTGTTGAAGGCTAAAACACAACTGAATGTCAACCTGGTTATGTTACACATTTTGTGTAGCATTTTACACAGCTTGGAGTTCTACTACACTTGAAAATTTTGAATTACACACTTTAACTCTTACTGCTACACATTTCAGCTATCTAGACTACTCATACCCTACACGCAAGCCAATCGGTGTATTCGTCTCAGCAATGTTACCACTGGAGGTACACGAGTGGCTGCCACCAGAGGACCACTGGCTTTACCATCGGTAGTTCACCAGTGGGCGACTAGCAACTTACATGTAAGGTAGTTTGTGAACGTTACAAAAATCTGGTGCACATTTCCTGTAAAGTAGGAAGGGTTTAATGAACAGAAAAAAGAAATTTTCACAAAATGACTACACATTTTAGCTACCTCTATGACTCATGACTTTCATAGCACATGGCAGAGAACACAATTTTAACATTTTTTTTCAGTTCATCTTGGTTAGCATTCAGCTTCTCCAATTTTGATATCCCTATGGATTTGTCCTTTGCAGATCTTCACATGTCATTGGACTTTGCGATAAGTGTCAAGTTTGGAGTCTACTCAGCTTTCTCTGCATAGATGCAGCTGACTTTAGAAAATCTTGTGTGCAACTGTCAAGCTTATATTTTTTGGTCTTTGGTTCTTCAATTTTCATAAGCATGGATTTCCGTTTTTATCCAGCTTCTTCCTGCCTTTTTCTTCTCAGCATCAAGGTATTGGTTGTATGCTGTTCTGGCATTAGAAGCACCGCAGAGAAAAGCCTTAGTTAAGGGAACATTCCCAGTACCTCCAACTGTGGCCAAATCGTCTGTGATAATGCACTGTCCAACCAAAATCTGCAGTTTCATATTGTCAGTGAAAATTTCCTTATTGACTGAGAAACCTCTCCCCACTGAGGCCTGTCCATGAGAGAGTACCAGCAATCTGCTAACAACTTTCCACAGTTTTTAATATTCTTTATTGCTACACAAATAGAACAAAGTGTTCAAACAGTCTTCATGCTTGCTGAAATTCTTGAAAGCAATATTTCCAGCAGCCTCCTCCTCCTCGAACTCTTTGTAATGACTTATGATGTCATCACAATCAAACTTGCTGATTTGTTTTCTGTCCATCATGTGGGGAAGACATCTTTTTAGTGTGCTCTTCCTTCACAAATCTTAATAGCTTCATGAACATGCTGTGGGGAAAGGAAGCAACAGTTTATTGCTCTAATTTATCAGAAATGGTTCAATGTCTTTCTAAAATAACACAAAAATCAGCAGTTTTACTGGAAATAAAAAATCATTCACATTTGACAGCACTGCAGAGAAGGCCTTGGTCTAGGGACATTATTTTTTTATGTTCACAAATTTGCTGACATCTAGGAGTCGTTCACATGTTTGTACATTTTCTAACCATCTATGGCAGAAATACAAAGTAAAGGGACAGGGTCGCCAGACTGAACTTTTAATATAAATCCAAGCAATAAAAGTAAAATATTTTTTTAGTATTATTTCATTTTTTTGCACTTACAACAAAAGCTACAGATACAAGTCATTATTAGCCTGAAAACTTTAAAAATAACATTCTTATTTTCCAAAATCACATCAAAAGGCACATTTTCTATTCTATCATACTTCCTGACTACATTTTCTTTGAGTCAAATTTGATTTATAAATTTGTTACTTTTGGCAACAAATGAGACAAATTTAGTTTATACATAGATACACATTGACAGAGGATGTGTAAAGTATCTATTTTTTCAGCATTTCCCCACCACTGACTAGAGATCAAAAGAACTTTTTACTTTTGAAGTTGAAGTGTGCAGGATTCAAAATCCTACATTCTTTTCGAAACCCATTAAAATAGGCTCAAAGCAGAAATACGGAATGACATGTTCTGATTGGTTATTAAATGTGAAAAATAAGAGATGACGCGTTTTCAACTACATCCAAATTGAATGAAAAGACAGTCCTGCCAAGTCATTGTGAGCCTATCACGTGACAAACTTTTCTTATTTAAGCAACAGTTAAATCATTCCTTTTCAGTGAGGAGGGAAATTTTCTACCTGATGCCAGTCCATGCGTATCATTATTCCAATATTCAGACTTCATGTTAAAAATCTATTTTTAACATGATACTCCATCTGCAATATATATTTCAAACAAACTTACAACTTGAATACACAACCAAACTCAATATAAAACATCTGATCAAAGAAAGATAACTCTTTCAAATTCTAAGTCTTGAAATTTATACAAATTATTTGCAAACTGTTTTAAATTCACCATAAATACCTAAATACTGAAATATACTTTCTTATATTTGAACATAACAATATACAACCTTTTGATCCAAAATATTATTGACATTCAAATCATCAAACACAAAAACATTTCAACAATTTAAAATACTACACTCAACAAATATTGTACTTGTTATTGTATATAAATATAATCTATTCATTGTTAATGCATATTATTGCCTTGAACTTTGTTATTCTCTTATAGTCGTTTATTTCGTGTTAAATGCAGTAGGGTGTTAGCTAACCCTTACATGTGAATAAAATTTATTCAATTGTTCAAATTTTAAAAAACAATGATAAATCTTTCGAGATTCTACTAAAATGTATTTTTTTCCTTTCAACTACAAATTCAGTGAGTGTGAATTAATTTATATTTGATGAAGATGTTTACTTGTCTGACACCTTTTATCTTTGAGTGATGGTAGCAGCTAAAAGACATGACTTCATATTCTTTCTCCCTTTCTTTCACCTCACTGAGAAAATACAGAAGTAACTATGAGGTCATGAACTTGTTCTAATCAAGGAAACAAACCACCATTTACAATAATTGCCAATAACTGACAACTAAAAAACATTTTTCTTAAAGGACAATTTTAGCATTTAAAAAAAAAACAAATTTCTGGGATTTAGCATTTTGACATTCATGAATTGAGAAAATGGATGTGTGTGTAGCCCAATTTAGAAAATTCCAAGACTTTTTAAGGAAGTTTTTGGGCTATTGCTGTTTTTCCAGGACTTTTCAAGGTTTCCAGGACCTGAATGAACCCTGAACAAAGGAGTAAAGTGGTGGAGTTCAAGTTGAGGGTGGTGATGTTCCTTTCATACTAGTGCTCTTGAAAAGCATGAATCCACATATCCCTCAACACTGTTCCATCATACCAGATATCTTGACGAAGGTCTTGATTCTAGAATAAGTAATGAAAGTTGACAGAAAAGTGAGTTCAATAAAGTCAAAGATTATCCTCTTCCACTGGTAACATGTAGCCTAGTACTATCTGGCATATGATAGTGGAGAGAAGATATCATTGCTAACTCCTTACTAGATTTGTCATCTAAAGTGTCCCGTACTTGACATCTGTGACACTTTGGACCAATCCTGCGAGGCATCCCAATGACCTGTTGGATATGGGACCAATCAATCAATTATAACAATGAAAGGTATCAATATCCATTGTCAACAGTGTAAAAAGGGTGATCTATTTAATATAAATTTTTTTAATGTTAAATTTATTTCTCAGCCCCATAAGAAAAAAATGTATTCCAAAGAAGGAGTATTAGGGTGTTCAGAAAGCAATTATGTTTTTACCAGAAAGGACATAAAATTTTAAATATTAAATATTTAAAATTTTTTTATCAAAAATGTAATCACCTTCATTTACAATCACCTCACAAGAAGGTAATTTTTAATTACATATTTAACATAAAGTTGCTGGCAATAAATGTCTACTAAAAACAAATAAACTAAAAACCTAACATAAATGGAAGTTTCTACCTAGTTATTCTTAAACAGACAAAGATTTTTTTATTTTAAAGCATTTACAAGTAAAAGGACTGATTTTACAAATATTATTTATCTTTATTCAAACAATATGTGTTACTATAGTAAAAAAAAAAAAAAAAAATATGGCTGTGAATGTGAATAAATGGTCTGCTTGATTTACAAGATTGTAAGGTTAAAAAAATAAACTGGTTGATCAGTGAACAATGGTGAAATAACTAGAGTAAATAATAAATTCAAATTTCTAAATTTGAAGAAAGAGAATTTATATAAGTTTAAAACCAAGAAATAATAATCTAAGAAGCCTTTTATCACAGACATATATATATCAGAAAATAAATAGCAAGTAACAAAAGCTCAAATTATATGAACAAAAATTAAGTTTAGAAACTATACTGAAGTAAAGAGGAAGAAAGCAGTGTCTTTTCAAGTTTTCATTAATAATATTATTAAAACTTTGCATAATATATCCAGAAATGCTTAAAAGTCAATTATAAGGGTAATTTTTAGTTTGACTTCAAAAGGTGTATGCATATAGTATTTATTGGCTATAATGTTAAAGATCAAGATTATTTGTAAAAAGAACAAAAGTGCTGTCATGTGATGACATTTGACCACTGGCTAAGCTAAAATTCTCATTTTAACTTTAAAACAATATCTGCAAATCTAATTACATAATTACAATTAAGGTAAATTAAAGTTGATTAAAATGTATAAATGCTTTTTATCAAACAATTAAGAAATTACACTGACAACCTTATCAAAAAGAACTTTTAAAAAAAATAATAAATTTGAGTTTTGTTAAAATGTTATTAGACTTACAGCATGTACATTTTAGCTTCAAATCATTATTAACAATCGTTTCAATTCCTAATATCAAGATACAAAATTTAAATAAAATTGTACTTTTTCTCTTAACTTACCAATATTAGACAGGACATGGGAGAGTTTGTGCATTACAGTAATATACAATGGCTCTGAAGCTATCATTGTTGCATCCGATTCTATCAGTTGTACAAGAAGATCACACATAACTTCTACACACAACTGCAAAAAATGTAAAAATGTAGCTTATAAAAAAAAAAAAAACTATTACATACTATTTAGATATTTCTGATAAATGCTTAATAACGTTTAATTTTTTTTTTAAATCCCTCTAATCCCATAAATTTAAAAGAAAAAAAAAAGAAAAAAGAAATCCTTTGTTTGACACAATTTACAATAAATATATTTTTCAGTTATTTTCAATAATTACTTACCATCTTTTTTTACAAGAAATTTATAATATTTACACAAAAGTAATTCTATTACATTTACTCGATATTTATTTGGCCATGTAAAAAAAAAATAAAATAAAATAAAAAAACAACTTACAAAAGAGGAAATTATGAATATTACCATCAAATATTATTGTAATATATTTTAAATGGCAAAGCATTATTTACAACTGAGGTTGTAAATAATTCTATATAGATTACTGAAAAATGTTACTAAACTAAATGACCTTTCGTGATAGATTTAAATATCATACATCTAATTAGTTAAAATTTAAATGCTGTAAATCAATTGAAATGACAACTATTTAAGTATTCAAATCTGTTAATACTTCCTATTAACTATACTTTTTTTTTAATAGAATTAACTGGGGAAAAAAAAAAAAAAAAAAAAAAAAAAAAAAATGGGGTAAAAAAATTGAAATATTAAAAAACCAACCTGAGTGTTTTCATCTGTTTGGTGTAGTTGGTTTAATCCTTGCAACAAATACTGACCTAATGGAATGTGCGCTCGATATCGTAACAATAATTCTCGCCCTTCCCTATCACTGCCTAATTGACACAGGCCCTCGAAAAGAAAAGTCAGTACAACCACATTATCTGGAGTCAGCTTTTCTTCTTCAACTAAACTCAATAAATCCTCACTAGAAAAGAAAAGAAATGGTAGTAATCAGTAACACATCACATAAACAATACAGCCATCCAACTGCCTGTGTTTATTTCCACATAACAGAATTAGGAAAAGTAAGGATGAAGAGAAAGATGGGAAAAGAAAAGGTGAAGGAAGAAAGGGGAAAAAAAAGCTAGAAAATGATGGAGAAAGGCAGACAGGTTTGTTGTCTTGAGCTCTGTTACTCCTTTATCCCCTTTGATAATTTAAATGGAGTAAAACTTTAATATTTTTTTTCTTTTTGAGCTTCACAAACTTTACATATGAAAATAGGTAGTGTATTAATATATAAATCTATCAAATTTTTTCTATTTAAGGAGATCCACGGGTTTGATAATTATGCGATGTCAGATTTAAACCCCAAAATGTGTTGTGTTCTCACAATGTTTTAACCAATCCATTTTATGACCTCCTTTATGTGTAGTATTTATTTGGAAACAATTTCTTTCTTCAGTCATGCAGAGAACAATAGCAAATAAAAAAATTCATAACCTTCATAAAAATGCTTGTAAAGTTATTCCAAAATGTTTACACAGGGATGTATTTCAGCAAAGAATTCCATATTGTACACCAAGTCATAATACACTGAAATCCACATTGATCTAACATGTTAATTCTTTCAATTTTTTTTTTATTTTTACTTTCCTGGTTTGTGCTCTATTAGACTGTATAATAGATTAACTTAAATAATGTGATAATGACAAGGTTTTCAATTGTCTAACAAATCATGGCAAGACAATGTCACAAAATTGTAGACAGTGCCTACTGTAAATCATTCATATTAGACCCACTATCAGATTCAAGTGAAATCTACAGCAGCCAAGAGAATTTATATTTTACACTGCAACAACAGCACAACAGGTATATGGAGAGGATAAAAGATTTAAGGGAACCAGTAAATTGTGCGTAGAGGAAATCATACACTGAAGTCAAATTTAAGTTTGCTTAAAATAACTGTCAATTGTTGCCCACCTTTTTAATAATATGGTATTTTCTGGCCTCCCCACCCATGATGGGGAGGCAAGAAAATACCATAGTGGTGGGATATGACACTTTTTTAAAATTTGGGGTGCCCATGCATGTACACATGAGATCAGGACAAAAACTGCCCAGACTGTTCACCAACCATCTCACTTTAATGCAGTGAGGGAAGTGCTACTGCAGGGTTGAAATTCCTGGGATCAGGAAGTTCCCAATCCTCTTTTGTGATTGGTCGAGAGAGAGAGAGAGACACACACACACACACACAGTAGAGAGGTGAAGAGCAGATACTACACTCTGATCCCAGTCCAGAGGCTAAGAACAAGGGCTGTATCACTAAAATACATAACTGAAATTTTCATTCAGAAAGGAAAAAAGGATCAAACAAATAAAGAGAATTTATTTTACATCTTTAACTTAGTTTATCCACTTGAATCCGTTGAAATCGTTGGCAATCACTGACTGACAAAATGTAGTGTCTTTTGTGTTTAGAGGGTGAAGGGATGAGGTTTAATTAAAATAGCAAGGAAGCAATAATGTGAGTGCAATAACTATTTTTGCATAATTCCTACAAAGTAGGGGGAGCGGTCAGTACCTAGGATAAGCCTTTTTTATCTAAAAAAAATCTGTGTTTGATTGACTGTAATTCCATCTGAGCAATCCAACGAGGAGTCTGCTTCTTTCAAACACAGCCTTTCTTTAACATCTCTAGGGTAACAAATTTTCGAATGAAGGAATTTTAAAATAAGCATGACACATAGCTCTGTATTATTCAACACACCTCTAGAGTATATATAAATTTATATCATCTCACTCTGAAGATGTTAACCAGCTTTTAACAAATTCAAATCAACAAAACATTCTATAATTCTTCAGTGAAAATAGGCATTTTCACGCAATTGATTTATATCCAAATTCCATTATTGAGGTAATTTGATTTAACCAAGAAAGTTTTCTTGTCAAAGTTACACTAACCTAAAAGTTAATAAAACAGGGAGAAGTTGAGAGATTTCTTCTTCTAAAGATTCTCTTTCTTCTCTCATCCACATTCCAACAAGTCGTACACAAGCCTGTATCAATGGATCTGTGGCCTGAAAAATAAATAAAATTAAACAATTACAAATTTAGATCAGAATTTTCATAATCAGTAATTATTATTATTATTTCTATCTTTGGATGAACATGCATTTGTTTCTGCCATTATACTCTCCAGCCTTCTTGAGAGCATTTTCTGCATTACCAAACTCAGACGTGAACTCACAACTACCAGGATAGCAGATATATTTTAACAAATATTTTAATTGAACTTAGGTGTCTCATATATTTTGGTTTAGTTGCAAGTAACACAGATGTAAATAGACTGGAGAATATTAACTGATACACAATACTCCCTAAACAAACAGGATGAGAACAATCTACCCAGTAAATTCAATAAAGGGTTTGCATCACAATTTCAAGATTGTTAGTGAGTATGATAGACAAGTGTTGAAGGTTAGAGGATAAACAGCCAAAAGATTAAATATAACAACCAAGATAATTATATTAGTTTGTAGGTAAAGGAATACAATAACCAGTTACTCAAAAATCATATATAAATATGTCTAAAATTTATTTCATTTAAAAGCTAACCATAAAATAGCTTAAAATCTCATCAGCATTTCTCAAAATATTATATAAAACTTGTGAAATTAACAAACAAGTGCAAAAATTTATAAACAGGGAAATATATTGTTGAAATGATCAAAGACAATTTATATCTTAATAAATTTTTAAAATATTAAGCATTTTAAAGTGATTCAACAAAATAAGTCTTGAAATTACTTTAAATTTTTTTTTTTTTTTTTACATGATTGTCATGAAATTATTTTCACTGACATACCAATATTGAAGAGTACTGCATCTACTAGTAAATCAAAAAAAGTTACAAATATGTATTGTTTACCTTGAGAGAGTTGTCTGCTTTGGCAGTGTCACTAAGGAATATCATAACACATTTTACGGTCTCTTTAAGGCAAGAATGAATCTGAATAATTTGGTTGGCATCCAAAGGAGGACCTTCTTCATTACTGACAAGAAATTTTATGGTGTTTTCAACAAGACTAAAGTAGCCACACAGTAAATGAACCTTTTCCAAGATCTGAAACAAAATCAACAAACACAGATCAATGTCTTTCCATAATCGAATAAATATCTACAAATAACTTGAAATACGTAACTGATAAGGTTCAATAAATCTTGAGAGCTATATATATCTTAACTGGATGCATAAAGTTAAATAATCAGATTAAAAAAAGATTTTTAAATCCTGAAAGTGCATATTCTTTTCCTCTTTTCATTTACATCACTTAAGTAAAAAGCCTATTTTTCAAAGGAATCAGCATTTTTTTTTTTTTTTAAATAAAAACAGAAATACCTTTTAAATCTTATGAAAATTTCTAAAATTTACCTGTTCAATAGGAGAAAATGGAAAAAGCATCCCAATTTCTACAGAGCATAAATTAACTGCTAAGAGAAATGGTCGATTATCACTAGTATTTGGTGGTATCAGGAATTCTATTCCAAGACTTTCAGCCACCACTGATACTAATATCAGAGTAGACTCACGCTGTTTCTGACCTGAAATTCAAATATAAAAATATCAAATAATACAAGTTAAAATTCTATTTTAACATTATATTAGAGAAAGGTTGTCCATGTATGTTTTGTATAGAATGTAGGTATAATATTTAATGTATATTATAAAGCCATTAGACAAAATAGAAGCATGAGAAAAATGTAAAAAATTCAAACTTTTGGACAAATGTATCCTTTCTCAATGAAAATTTTGATTTTTAACAATTTTTTCTCGTACTTCATTTTTGTCTAATGGCCTAATAATATAAATTAATTCATATTGTCTTTATTTCAATTCTTTCATTGGCCTTATATATATATATATATATATATATATATATATAAATAAAAATGGCATCAGCATTGCAGATCTCAAAAATATTTAACTAGCTTATGTGATGATGATGATACAGCATATACAGAAAAAGTTTGAAATTCAGCTTTTACAAAAAAATAAATTGCTTTTTTAAGTTACCAAAGAAGAAAATCTGACAAGCTTTCACATGAAAACATTTTTATAAATTATAAGATGGTACTGTAGACACACACAGAAATGATGAAAGTAGTTTACTAAAACATTTTTAAATGATCAATATTTGATTAGCAAACAAAAACATTAATTGTATTTTGTTATTGTGTTATCATTTAATTAGTAACAATATACTGGAGATAACTCAGGTTTTCATCAGAATGTAAGAATAAGTAAAAAATTTTAAAAAACCTAAACAATAGTAATGAGCAGAAATTAAAGTAATAAAAATACCTGCCAAGCAATTTGAGGAAAAATAGCAGCAGGTCAATAGATAGAAAATGTTCAGAATAAAAATGAAAAACAACATTTATTAATAAGCATTTAAAAAAAAAAAAAAAAAAAAAAGTATCTAATAAGAAACCTTTTTATGAAATAAAATCAAGTAGATGCACAACTATTTTATACCAAAAAGTGAAGGAAGTCAACAATATCTATAGAACAAAATCTGAGTATTTACTGAGTAATACTGGCAAATAAAGCAACTAAAAGAATCAGTTCATATGTCAAGCTATGATAACCGCCTTAGTACACCTAACATAAAACTGAACACCAGATAAAATAGCATTTGATCAAAAAAATAATTAGACAATGACCTGTGTATATCAAAATTAATTAAGTGTACATAGCTTACTTGGTGGTTGTGAGTTCAAGGTCTAGGTCAAGCAATAGAAACCATATACTCTGGTTCTGTGGAACAGGCACTGAGCAGAGGGGGGATTCCAAGGATGAAATCACTACAAGTTAGGTCCCCTAGAAATATTAACAACTAGCAGCATGGCCCGGCGTTGCCCGTGCTTGATTCAAAAATTGTACGACTCATACAGCAATCACTATCACTTGACTTAAAATATTTTTGCCCTTCCTTGACTTTAAAGGAGTGCTCTTTGCCGTGCTGATGTTGCTACATGCCTTACTTCTTGCCTATCTCAAACTGCAAATTTTTTCTAAGCTCTATACTAAACATTAAATCTGTTACGAAAAAAAGAACTAAACAAAATGAACACAAAACGATCAGCTTTAAAAAAGGACTCGTAACTGGAAAAACCGAATGAAAAAAGAATGTTAACAAATACTTTTTCACACCCAACCAAGTTCTGCGGAATCAGAATCAACATTGACTTTAAGCAAGCAAATGAGCTAATTGGAGTAAAGTGCCATGCAGATTTAAATTTTTACCACTTGTGACGAATGCAGCTATCGATTTTTTTTGCATGCTAACATTTGTGTCAGTCAGCTGTTGGCTCTCATGCTGGCCAATAGAATCTTCCTGCCTATTCGTGGCAGCCAGCTATAGGCTCTCACTCTGGCCAGTAGAAAATGGCCGCAAACTACATGAAAACTGCCGTAGAAGCATGAAAAAATCAATTATTTCCACTATCGATGGGAGTTGGGAAATGCAAAGTTGGTCTTGGCCTTCCCACTAACTTGGAGCATGTGCATGTAAATTTTGGTGCAAATCCGTCAAAAATTGTGGCCGTGCATTCGTTATACACACACACCCTGCCTTTTATAGATAGAGATTCTTCACAGAAATTCAGAAGTTAAAGTGGTCAGAGTTGAATTAGACCTGGAAACAGTAGTATTAAACAGTGCTCAATACACATAAATAGATAATTTAATATGCAGAGCTTTTAAGTATAAAAAATTAGATAAGCTGATTCTGCTACCTTGGTTTCAAACCTTTCGGTATCTTCAGGCAATATCAGTCAACTGATTTCCTAATGCTTTATATTAAGGAAAAAAATAAAAATTATGAACACTTTTTTAAAAATGTAATATTTTCATCCCACTTCATATGAATTCAGAAGGAACTTTTTAGTATGTTTATGTCAGAAATTTCCAATCTATCATTCAAAAGATTTTGGTCTGGAAATGTTATTATAGCTAATTTTTCTTGTCGACAAAGGTTGCAGATGTTACTATGATTGTTGTACAGTTTTGCTTTTATATATATATATAGGTAGAGAAAAACACTTTAAATTATATAACTATGTAGAATGATATACTGAAAGTTAACAGTTACTTCCCTTTGCTGTGTAGCTTTAAGTGACTAAGTGAAATCACTCTGGTAGCATTTTTAAGTTTGAATGGCTGATGTTTATTCTCTTATATTCAATTAAACTACCCATAAACCCATTGGTTTCCTTTTAAAAGCAGTTCATTATACAATTTTATTAATTACACAATTTGTATTTGCAATACAAGTCGCTGTATAATTATGACTCGCATTATATAATATTACTTAAATCAAACAATAAGAAATGAATAAATGGAAAGGGTTTTCAGAATTTGTGAAAACAAATGAAAAGCACAAAAAAAACACTTTAATGCAAATATATCCTGATTTAAATCGTGAAAATAAATTATTTTACAATAGATGTGTGTTTTACTTTACATAAAGAGAAATTTCTTCCATAAAATGTATTTTGATTACAAAATTAATACTAAAGACAGTAGAAGAATCCCTCCCACTGGGCTTCATAGTTGATACATTAGATAAATTTAGAGTAAATAGCTTAAAACAGGGGTACTCTTTTTCAAAAAAATATTTTTTATTATACTTGTTGCTTCCTCACATTTATTTCAAAATATATGATGACAACCAATCAGTGTGCATCTATTTATTTATTTACCACCAAGTCATGTAACAAATATAGCCTCTTCAACTTTCAAGTACTTGTTTATAAAAAAGAATTGCATAAATATATGTTGTGTCCTGCATATTTAAATTTATTTAATAATGTTGTTATAATGTATTATTAATATTTATAATAACAGATGTAATATGCAAGTGTTTGTTTATATACATGGACTAATATAAGAATGGGTATTGAAAAATACTGAATTTCCTATTAAAAATGCCAGAAAAACAGACCTGGCTCAAGAACCCCTTATCTAATTTTAATGAAATTTGGCACTGCACTCAACAGGGGTTCAAGGTACACTATGCTTCTAAATTGATTAGGCTATCATTTAAGGTGTATCTTGAAAACACACAAGATTATTATTTTAGTATTACAGGTTGAGAACCCTTTATCCCAAATTCTTGGGACTAGAAGTGCTTTAGTTTTTGGATTTTGAATACAGGTTATTTAATTTGTATATAGTAACTACAAAATGAGGCAGCTTGGGAACAGAAACAAAAATAAATGCAAAATCCCTTTAATATTTCATAACACAGATTATACATATACCCCGAAGGTAATTTCATATAATCAGCTTATGTTGATACCAATGCCGATGAATCCACTGCATCGACTACAGAGATTATCATTTTTTGCTCTGTGCAGTGTTTTTCTATTTTTCATTCATTTCTGTTCATCACTTCCAGTATAAGACTTTAACAATTTCCCCTTTCGTTTCTCTAGGTCGTATATGGTGGTTGTTCCAATGCCAAACTCCTCAGTCAGGCGCTTCATACTTACACCCCTGTCTAGTTTTTCTAATAGTTTGACTTTGTGATATTGATAAACAAATACTTCCTTTTTACCATCCATATGGGTATCTGCAGGACCTTGATATTTTGAATAATATCTTTACATGGTAAGTAATCCACAAACAAAGGTGTTGCTGTGACAATCACTAACATAAATCTGGACCCAACATAGGCTATGTAACTATACTGAGGAATGCCCACGCAGGACAGATGAGGGTCACTTACAACAGCTGCACATCACCTAGGAACCTTCCCAATGCTTTCTGAAGTTTTCCATTCGTGCCAAGTCATGTCAGCACCTGAAAAACTTTCAGATTTCAGATAACAGATACTCAACCTGTATATAAATAATACCTCTGCAATTTATTGAATGTAAGAAAATGGAGTGGTTCTTTAAGTCAGATTGTCTGGATTTAGATCCATTAATACCTAATACTAAATCAGTGGAACATTAGAGTATGATACCATGACTGATGTCAAAGGTTGACTGGCAATCTACTTTTTATATATTAAAAGAAAGAAAAATATTTTCATGTTAAAACAATACGATAACACAAATTAATCTGGTTTATGTCACTTATTGTGTATAGGGTGAGAAGTAAAATTGTAAGCTTGGGTGGGATTAGTCATTAGGTACAGCCTTAGGTTTTAGGTCTGTTTAACTTAAGTGATAACTTTGATAAAAGGAATTGTTCATTAGAATGAGTGACACAAAGCAAATTTTTATGTCAGATTTGTTTTGATCAGGGATATAACACTTTCAGATAGAACTGATGATGACAACTGTGATAATCTGGTTAAATGAGGGTGAGATTCTGGAACATAGAAAATGTTCCACTGAAGGTGGATATGAGCAATACAAGACTACTATTTTTGATTGGTCTACCAATGAGAGAAGAACTGGATGGAGCTTCTCATCTCTCCTCCAATTCTTATGACACAGGGCCATTATTTTGATTGGACCACCAATCATATTGTGTTCTTGGGAACTTTCCTTACTCCTCTTCACGGTATATGGCACAAGACCATTGGTCAAGCATTATTATTGGCTGGCCAATCAGAGCAGTGCAATTGGGGTTTGCATCCCCATAAAAAGCAGTTACTGAAAGAGCAGAGAAGTAAGATCAAACTGGTCGAGTCACTAGTAGACCAACACTTTCCCTGCTGGATGACCATGGTTCCTCAATTGGCTAAAGACCTGTTCTCCAGACTGCTTTTTTTTTTTTTTGAATTCCCTCAATCAACCTTCTTCACTTAAATAGTTGAATGACTCTGGGCTGTTTAGTCATAACTGCAATTGCCAATCAACCTCTTCCTCCCAGCTTGAGAATTCCTTATACAGGGAAACTTCTTAAAATCCATTTTGTTTATGTATTTATGATATTAATCATAGTACCATAAGTAAAGGTTGTTATCTTTACTTGTTAATGGGTGTCGAAGTTAGCTGGCAACACTGGTAACTTTGATCTTTCACAAGCACAGGCAGTAGAAAGAGGAGTCAAGCTTGATCTTTGACAGTTCTTCACTGATATTCCTGCAAATACTGAAACATCAGGGTGCAGGATTGGTGCAGGGACAGACCAACTGAGAGACAGACCCCAGAGTAAGAGTGGCATTCAGCAAAGTATGCAGCAACAGTGTCATTATTTCAAATTATTTCAGACTTTTTTTAGTTGCACTTGGATTCACTTTAACTACTGAAAGCCACAATCCCAATTTTCAAGCACTGATAAAATTTATCTGTTTATTAACCTCACTACATCAGTGGTCTATAAATATATCTGGCTGTTACAATTATGAATCTGGTATTAATATTTTGGGAGGAATATTAATGAAACCTAAGAATATTATTTCTCAACATATACTAGCTTCTCATCAATAAGTCAGGAGAAAGATTTTGTAGATTTTAGAGATATTCAGCAGGGAGTATAAACAAAGTCAAAAATTAATATATTGAAGATGTATTTATTAATGATTTATTGTCAAACCATATAAGACAAAGGCCGTCTGAGAACAAGATATTTGACTAACTATAAACTGTTTATAATCTTCACTCTGGAGATGACTTTTTCCTACATTCAACATGATTCTCTTAATGCTTCTATCTTTACAATGTTAACAAAAGACTTAAAGTTTTGCTGAATGTTCCAATTACACTGACAAGTCAACAGCTTTCAATAGCTTCTTTTATAGTTTGCATCATATGAGATCAACATGTCCTGCAAAGGATTCTCTATTTAATAACTCTAAGAAAGGACATTTCTCTAGAGTTTGTAGATCCTCAAGAAACTCAACTTTAATTGCAACTGGCAATGGGTCCTACTTTTTTTCGACAGAGTTTTCTTTGAGACTTGTGTTGTTTTCTTTAGCAAAGTTCAAGGCAAACTAATGAACATACAAGTAGATTCTGGTAGCTCAGAGTCTATACCTCTTTTCAGTAGTAATTTAAGAGTTTGTTTTCACTTTACTGTCAAAGCTGTTAGAACACAATCAAAAGGTAGCATGTTCAAATCCTGATGAAGTCAACATTTGTAAAAACATTTGGCATTATGTCAAAAATTTAATTTTTTTTTTCCATAAATAAAACATCAGTCCCAACAAAAACAATCTGTTAATGGTTGTCTTAATATTGAAAGTGCTCCAGTAAACAGATGCTAATGAGAAAATAAGCAGCAGTAAATATGATTCATTTTTTTTCTTTCATGCTCAATACTAGAACAAATGAGAAATTTACAAAGTGGAGGCTGGAACTAACAATAGTTATGATTGAATGTGCATTACACAGGCAAACAGAAGGCCACTGTTTGGATATACTCCTCTACTAATAATGAAAATGAGCTGCTATATTGTGTATATGACTGGTGTCATCCAGGAAATACAAGAAAGTTACATTTTAGCAGAAGCAAAAATATGCCATACTCCATAGCCAATGTTAATAGTGATCAATTCATGCTGCATGTGCTCTGGAATTAACAGATTTGTAAAGACAGATCTTCAAATAATAAAATAAAAATCAAACAAGTCCTTTGAAAGGCTGGACATTGATTTTAAAAGACCTATACCTTCAACTTATCATACCCATCTTCTTCAGGACATGGGCGATCATGGCTCTCCACTTAATGTGAACAGTGGTTGATGAATGCTCCCATTTTCCATTCATGTTCCTTTGGACAAATATTTCTGCATCCTGTTATCCATTTCTTTCATAATCTTTGGCAATCTGACATGTCTATGAAATCAGTTTGGATGTGCTTTAAAGAAGTCCTGTTAAAGACTCTTGCTGTTCTCAAATATTCAACAAAGCTTACTAAGCAAGTCTTGTACATCATAACAGTGACAGGGTAGTAATGTATTAAAATGTAAATCCTTATGCTCATCAGCCTCATCAAAATGACTCCATATTTTTTTTAATATTAAAAAAGAGAGAGAACATAATTAGAATGTTTGTTTCTACTTTAATTTGAAAAAAAAATTTAAAAAAAAAATAATTCCATACTTACCTAATTGACAACAGATTAATTCTACTAATGTTTTTACCAAGTCTTGGGGCCATGAATGGGAGTTCTTTGGAATAAAATCCTTAAATTAGAAAATAATTTTAAAAGTGATAAATAAAATTGATCTGGTTTCAAATAATTGAAACAAACCAATATCAAATTAAACATTTTGTAGAAAATCTGATATTGATTTTTATTGTACATAAATTAGTCTGCCATTGGTGGGTTTTATCTGATATTACATTTAAATTTGTATTCATTATGCAGGTATGATTACTGTATGTCCCTAGTGCAGTAAAGTATTTAAAAATAACACTTGAGGCTCAGATAAATTACTGTCAAAAATTACTTTATTTAATTTTCAGCAAAGTCATTGAAATATTTTTGTTTTTGATTCCATAGTCATCCCGTTTTATAAAGCTTCAGCTATGGAACAATTATAGATTCTAAGTATTAATATATTCTTAAACTAACAATCGTACAGTCCATGAACTTCTTTACGTACTTGGTTTCAACCAGAATAAAAAAAAGTTTATCTGTAAACTTGGTTACCATGGAAAATACAATAGACTATATTCTTGACTTTTGTTAGATTAAAAGTGGATTCAATTTTTTACTGAAAGATATACCAAGGAAATGTACTAGTGAGGATAAAATGAATCAAAGACTTGTTCTTTAAAACAAAAATATAGTCTTTGGTTTGCACTGTGCATTATGTACACAAGAAAAGTAAACAGTTGAATTCTTAACTTCATATCTTACTTAGCACCAGTGATAACTATTTTCAATGAAATAAATGAATAAGGAAACTGATTGTTGGCAGTGTGTGTGTGTGTGTGTGTGTGTGTGTGTGTGTGTATATATATATATATTTAAACATATAGAAATCACAAAATATATTGTACAATGTGAAGGGGGAGTACAAGAAAACATGAAAGAAAGAATATTTGTGTGAAATTGTCAGCAGCAGCATCTTCTGAGGTTTTGTTCTTGGCAAGTGGCTCTTTGTTTAACAAGAATTGTATTTTTGTGTAAGAGAGCTGGCCACAGATTCTTATGAAAGGTTTCATTGTGTGGTTGATAAATGGTTCTCTTGATAAAAAAGGCCCCATCTTCCATGACTCTTGTATTTGTAGTCCAACAGATTTTTGGCAGACTATGCTCTGCTTGGCTATTCTACATTCTAAAATGTCATTAAAATTGAGATAAATCTGTCTTGTTACATTTTAAAATCTTAAATGTATTGTTTTTAACTTGGCATGTCTATTTTTCTTTAGATTCTACATGACTTCATTTTATACTACTTTTTGAAGTTGCTCAATTTTATTTTTAAAAAGGTTTTTGGTTTCAAATTTTACTGAATTTGGATATATTTATGTTCAATTTGAATGAAAGTGATCTACTCACAACAAAACCATTTTTGATGGTATATGATATCACCCATCTTTCTTCTCCTCCTCCTCAATAAAAAAAAAAAAAAAAAAAAAAAAAGGAGTGGGAGGGGGCTCTAAAATATCTCCCAGATCTTACATTTTATATCTAATAAACTATCAATATTTGTACCTTACCTAATTCAATGATACTTTAATATTAGATATAAATAGAAAAGTTTTATAAGTCATCAAATATGGTAATTTGTGCTAACCAATTTGAGCAAAAATAGTAATTTACTATTTTCTTTTCATAAACAGTTTTTGAAGTAACATCTCTCACTCACAAAATTATGAACAATAAATCTCTTTATAACCTAGACAAGTGTCATACAGACATACCAAGAAAGTGATTTTTGAAGGAAATTTCCACTTAATGAGAGACAATATGTATATAGTAAAAGGTACTTTGAGTTTGCTTAATTTTATTTAACTTTTAGTAACTGAATTATTCAAAAGTATTACTTCCTCTTTTACTTCATTCATTTTCTGAAAGACACCAAATTTTGTGCACTTAGTAACCTTGAAACCTTGTAACTTGTGCATTTGTTCATCAATGTCTGAGAATTCTGCCTGGAAATAAAGAAATGAAGGCAAAATGTGGTGATGCAAACTGTTTTGTTGCAGTGTTTCTAAGTTTTCTGTAAAAAATAAACATGATGAATGAGAAAAAGAAATTTACTAACTCGTGAAGTTCCTAGTGTTATCTACCTTGAATACAGTATCTTTCAAAGCAAGGATATCTGTACATGGCCACCGCTGCTCACTTTCAATCTCCGATATCTCTCCACCCAGCTCGACTGCACTTGACGACAGACGAGCCCAAAAACAATCTTTTTATTATTGTAGCTTGTTCGACGTTTCCAGTGGTAGTAATAATAGTAGAAGTAGCAGTCTTAGATTGTTGGAGGAGTAATTCGCTTCATCGTACTTATATCAACAAAATGTTAGCTGGCATTTGGTTCCAATCTCTGACGTCACTTCCGGTCTTCGACCTCTCTCTACCCAGCTCAACTGCACTCGACGGCAAACGAGCCAACCACTATGTTAACAGATTTCTGTGTGTGTTTATATAGATAAACCTGGCTGATCATAAATCAACCCTTGGCCCGCATGCGATTATCACGGGTGCTGCCTTCAACCCAAAATCATGTGAATTTCAAAGTTCCTCATAGTTTTAGTAAGCTCTATTTCAAATTTTAACTGATAAAAATTATCTTGATCGTCTTCCTAATGACCCAATTCCAAGTGGGCTAGATCCGATTCCCATTAGTAAACAAAATTGTTCTGATCTAATTTCGCTGTTCAAATCTACTCCAATTTCAATAAAAAAAAAATTTTTTTTAATTATATATGTGTGTGTGTGTGTGTGTGTGTGTGTGTGTGGTTCCCAAACTGTCACACATTGGCATGTAAATATGGTTTGGTGAAACTTTTTGTACTTGTCTGAGCAGACAACACAGTCTGGCTTAGAAAGCTTGCCATTGGGAATGCAACACACATGGATAGTGCATCCCCATCACTATCCTTTCAGGTGCATACACCAATCTCAAACACTTTTGCAGTGAACTGAGAAGCTTCATCATTGATGTTAAACTCCTAGTGTCATTGGGGATTTTCATGTCTCTAAAAACATCAAAACCCCTTTCCCAAGTAATCCAAACAGAAACAATCATCTCCAGCTAGCTTCCTTGCCTCTGTGAAATAAATTTGCAAATTTTGGCCCGAGCTATTTATTGGTTTCTTTTTGGTTTTCAGCCAATGAAAATTGGTTTTAGAGTTTCTGTGATCTCCATTTGCCTACTTAATATTTATTAACATTCCTCGCCATTTTTTTTCCCTACAGGTAAGTGATTGGTCTTTTATAGATCTACTAGATCAATATACAAAAGAGAGAAGAGCAAAAATTCAAAATGTAGAGATCCAGACAAGTGTCCTCTTAAAGGAAATTGTCAGAAGTGTGGCTTATCAGGCAACAGTGCAGAGCAAAGTCTGTCAAAATAAAAATATATATCCGTGAAGACCCCCCCACACACACACACACACACACACAAAAAAAAAAAAATAAACTGTAAGCTATGAAAAAGGATCAAAGTTTTGCAGATTATGCCTGGAGAAGAAATTGGCAATAATTATGTATAAAAAATCCAGGAACTTACTAAGCAGGAGATCTGAGGCTATGACAAAATGTAAACCTGAAAAATTCTTACTCACATAATGGAAGCCAGGTGTTAGAGATTGAGAGAGAAAATATATATATATATATATATATATATATATGACACAGGTGTAGTTCAACAGCAATAATTCTTTGAAACATATTTGGTTGAATAATATTGACAACTATCCAATTTTTAAAAAAAATAAAATTTTAATTTTGGATTAGCTGTTTTATATTAGTAAATTTTTCAAATTTCATATTTATTTTATATTATTTTTTTTCTCCCAAGTATTTTTCAATGTTGCTACATTCATTTTCAAGGATTGTGTGTGTTATGTTTACATAACTGCTTTTGGTTAATTTTGGTGATCTCACATTTGCAGGAAACAATTTCAAGTCACTCAAGGTGACAACATTTAAATAGTAAAACTGAAATTTGTGTTGTTTTTTGAAAGCACACTTCATTATACAATCCCCTATAGAGAAAGAAACTTTATTTAATGTTGGCTGCTTCTCTTTTACAACAGCCTCCAGAATTTGAGGCTGTTGTAATAAAAGTCTAATTGGTAGACTTCTTAAAGTTTATTCACAATTTACAGAACAAACAAAGTATAATACAAAGGTTTTCACACAAGCTAATTGTCCATATGTAAATAATAACTCTTCATGCAAGAAATAAAGAGAGATATTTTCTCAGCCATTTAATATTGTAAAAGAAACAAAATGGTTTGGAAATGTACTTACTGTGGAGACACTTGTTAGAATGCTGGAGAGCTTATCACAAAAGGTGAATTTTTCCAACTCCTGAAAAAATTAAAATAAAAAGTGCCAAAAGGGAGAAAATGGATTAGCTTTTGTTTCAGAAAGAAGGGTAGTCAATTTTTCTTAATATTCACTGCTTATGGAAAAAACATGTAATGCTTGAAATTAACTGGATCTACTTATGAAGATAGGGATTAAGTTTTTGAGCAACGTCAATAAGATGAAGAAAGACTTTTCTTTCTTTTTTATTAGATAACCTATCATACAGTGATTAAATAGTTTTTTTTTTTTTTATAGATTCTGTAACAATGGATTTGATATGAAAATTAAAATAACAGAAGACCATATTTAAATTTTTAAAAAATAACTAGTGAGAGGATCGATGAGAGATGATTTAACTGTGATTTAACCAGTATTGAGGACTTTATCAGGTCCTTTCAAGTTAAAAAAGAGAGTGGACTGAAACACAGGCCGTCTACATTGTCCAAGAAAGTTGTTTTAATGATAATTATGCTAGAAAGTACTTTTTGAAAATGAAACAAAGTTATGTGTGTGTGTGCATATATATATATATATATATATAAAAAAGAATAAGCAGCTTCCAAAAGAGTCTGCCTAAGATCACACAGTGGGAAAAAATGCTCACTGTCATAAAAATAGCAGAGATTTAATATATTTTAAATCAAATCTCAAGTGGGCAGTGACCAACCACGACTTCCAGTTCCATGCACTTTCACACAATCATTAAGTGGTAGGACCGCTTGATTGTGTGAAAGTGCATGGAACTAGAAGTTGTGGTCGGTCACTGCCCACCTGAGATTTGACATATCTGTAAAAGGACACAAAAATCCATAAGGTTTGCTCCACTCACAACTATCCAAAGGAAGCTTACTACGAGCTTATGGCAGAAAAATTAGCAGTTTTTAAAGCAGTCAACTTGAATCATGAATGATTGACCTGTTGTGAAAAGGTTCACTGACCTACAATGCTGGCCTTGTCCAGTGGAGAGGACTGACTTTTTTTTTTTCTCTCCAAAAACAGAATGCAACAATGAAGCATTTTGGCCAACAAGGTAATTTACCATTTTCTTCTGTACAATATCTTAATCTAAAATGCCTCAAAATTTGGTTGGTAAATCCAAAAATTTCTTGAGATTCATAAAGAAATGAATCTGTTTCTGAAATATCATATTAATCCCTGCAGTAATGTTGATTGCCACAACAGGTTGGAGATCTTTATAGGTTTTCTAGGAAATAATTAAAGGGGTTCCATTTATCAATTTGTTAGCTGATCATCCGGGTCTCCAAATTTAGGAGAAATTCATATGCCACTTGTTCAAGTGAAAGATTGAGGATATCAATTTTCTATAAATTTACAAACACATGAACACTTCAAATTAGCTTCAGGTATTTCTGAACATAGCTGATTCTAACAAGAGTCCAAAGCAGAATGAGACAGGAACTCTATAATACACTGCCTGCATCAATCTTAATCTGTCAGTTTGACAATGTAAAAGAAAAGTTATTCGGCATACTTCAAGCATCCAACTTGCAAAGAATTATCAAGTTTGTTCACACAGTATTATTTTCCATTTTTTCTCATGCAGTCGAAAGCATTTCCTTCAAGACAAAAAAAAACAATAAAACAACTTTCTTTTAACATTTATGTACCATAATCAGAACAAGTAACTTGGTGAAATCCCTGTCATAGTGACATTTGAAAAGTCTTAGAAAGAGAGAGCCTGAAAATGACTTGCAATTAGCAGCTAATAAAGAAGCAGGTAAGCAAGAGGAGTAGAAATAGGGATTGAGTAGTGGGAGGTAGAGGCTTACAATTATTCACGATTCCTGCTGGGAAGCATATTTTTGTTGGATTTCTAGCCAATTAATTTCACTGTTTAAAAAAAAAATATGGAGATGCCTACTGAAACACAGGTACCCACTAAATGTAATGTAGTCATGATTACAGTGATAGTTTTTTCTTCTTTTTTTCTCTTGACATTTATTCCCTTTTTAATCAAGGAAACTGCTCTCAAGCCATGAGAATCCATTATAGTAACGCAAAGTTCAATTACCTTACTTAGAGCTTTGGTTTGCTGTAATGGTTTCTCACAAGGAGAGATCAAGAAAAAAAAATCTATCATTTAAAAATATTACAAAGTACAGATATTTACTAAGTTTGGTAAATGAAAACAGCTATGGTAATGAAAATTTTGTTATGCCAGCCTTCCAAGTAAAGAGCACATGCTTTAAGCACACAAAAAAAAAAAAAAAAAATTTGAATTCCTAAGATAATTTTGTCATGCTTTTGATATGTATTATCTTTGTTATAGAAAAACTAAAATAAAATTAATATTAACATTTTTTATTTAGATATCTTCAAGGTGTTCAAAATAAAGTGTTAAATTATCAGTTTTCTATCCTTTTCAAAACTGAAATGATAACACACTGATACAATAACAGAATAATCCATTTACTCGCAAGAGAATAATTTTAATAATTTATTAGAAACAAAAAGAATAACCATCTCAAAATTCATTATAATGTAAATTAAATGGAAGACTTCGAATAGTAAGAACAAACTAGAGTGAAATCAAAGATAGTCAAACACAATCATAACATTTTTAAAATGTAAAATATCAATTTCTGCACATCAAAATTCGAAAAAGAGAAATATCACCAAAATTGTACTATAATTACTTTATATAAAATTTTCTAAACTTAATGCTATTTAGAATTTATAAAAAAAAAAAAAAAAAAAACTGCCATTTCTTCATACTTTCAAAATCATACTAAGGATCATAATACATTCTAAATATGAGAAGGTAGTAAAAAAGTTTTCAGCAAAATCACTTTTCAAAATGTAACCAAATGACCTAATATTGTAATTTTTTAAAACCCTTTCAAGGTTAAGTTGAGAAGATCTCAGTATCCTAGCAGCATTTTCTTTCCATACAAAGCCAATGGTAATGAATAATTAAACAAACCTTGCTTTCAGAAAATTTTTTACAAAGGAAATCCAACAAGTGATGTAAACCTTTTTCATTTTTCTTCCAAATCTTAGGCCCAGACATGGAACCTAGCAATTGTAGAACTTCCAATGCTCTCTCATTGCCTGAAAAAGAAAAATGAATTCATAGAATTATAGAACAATGAAACAGATGAATTGCTTTAGCAAGTTTGTTCATTTCATAGATTTTAAAAGTATTTTTATAATTTTCTATGTAAATGGTGCTGCATGATATAAAATATAATGACTAACAAATCATATTTTTGCTATTCTTAGCAGATAAAAGTAAAAGAGATTGTCAATATGTTTACTGCCATAAACACACAGAATGAACACACATGTATCTGATTTGTATATTAGCTGAACCAAGAAAATAGAGTGGAAGTTATAACTAATGTTTAAGACAAAGTAAAATAAAATCTTTCCAATGTTAGAAGGGGGGGTAAGAGATGTAGATGTTTGGGGAGATTCTAGTGCAAAAGAGCTTATCCAAGATAAAAGTATTAAATGATAGTTTTAGATCACAAATGCATTTTGTTGACACATTTCATGATGGAAAAGCAGCATGTACAAGAATTAAAAGCCAAGGTTCTGTGAGATCTATTTGCTTAAATTATAAAATCCTAATATTTAATTTTTGCAGACAAACCAAGTAAAATAAATATTATTTTTGAATTCAATGCAAATCAACTTTTACATTCAATTTCAACACTTGAAAACATTTAATTAAAAGAAATAAACCTATTCTTAAAATAATAATAATAATGACCCTAAAGTTTTTATTATCATCAACATGTGCATTCACAACAGCTGAGAACATACAAAATTAAGTTTTTATTTCTCTCCAAGGAATATAAAACAATATATCTGTAGGAATGATATATTTGTAGCTTTTAAAAGCCTCCATTTACCTTTAAGTATTTTACTCTCAGATCATCATATTAAAGTATGAAATATCCTTGTTCTTATGAAAAGCTAAAATTCTTTCAGAAATTGAAATTGATCAACTCTTACCATAATTAGCTTCCATATAACAAGTGCAAAGTTGGGAGACAGTCTGGTTTTCCACCAGTGTCTTTCTTCCATTTGATGTTCGACATACAGCAGTGAGGCAATCATAGCAGCTGTCTAACATTTCAGGTATATCAGATTTACGTTGATCAGTTTCGCTTTCAGATTTATTTACTCTGGAAAAAAAAAAATTATTATTGTGACGCAATAAAAGCATATTCATAATAAAAATAAATAAAAATAGCTCAAAACTGGTTTTCTGTCCCAATTTTTAAAATTGAGAAGTAATTGAAGGCACAAATTTAAGCAGTTGTTCAACAATGAACCCTGTAATCTCTTATTGGATTTATGTTATTTCCATTTTTTTATGAATCAATGCAAACTGTTAGCAATATTATCTTTATAATTATTCTTGAGAAGTTTGAAGTTATTAAAAATTCAATGACTGAAAGGAAAGAATTGGAGGATTTCAATATGAATGTGACTATTTCAATATTATATTTTTCAGACATTACTAAAAACATTCTACATAATCTTTTTAATAAAACAATTGTAATGCAAAACAGAATGCTATCAATGCAAGATTGATGAGAATGCGAGAAGTGTGGCTTGCTATATTTCTATTCTTAATGGAGACAAAAATTTCTTTTGGACAATAATCAGCAAAAATGTTAACATTTCAGAGACACCCTTTTGGAGAAAATTTAATGGAAAGGTATAAGCTAACAGAACAAACCAAAACATATCTAGATAAAAAAAAAAAGACCCACTGCCTTTCTGATAGCAGTTGACCCTTTAATCCCCAAAAGATAAAATGGCACAAACTTTAAATAAGAGACCAGTATTTCTCCTAATGTTGGAACATTATTCAACATTAGTGGATTGCTCATCTGAAAGAAAAAAAATAAAACATAAATTAAAAAAATAAGCTGGTACCAACCGATACAGAGTGTATGAGAATTCTATAAGAAACAAATTACAATCATATATAATATCAAGAGGGACAACCAACTCTTGTTGTAGAAACAACAACAGATTTTATTTGTCAAGAATTACAATTATCAGTTTAAACCTTTCCAATTCTGTGGGATACCTAAACTCAGTTGGAGAGTTACTAGGTATCAACATAATTCACAACATATCACAAAAATGACAGTAATATGCTGGCCTGGTGACTAGTATATGATTCAATTAGATCAGGGAACTTGGTCTTGTAGACAACGTTGGTTTCCAATAACTGGTCTGTAACTCTTCTACTTGATCATCAGTCTGCAAGTGGGAGAAAACTTCTTCGGTTGATCAACCCTTCTAAAGAGGTATCTTGCATAGGGCGGTGGAGTAAGTAGTGATGTCCCTTGCAGTGTTTTCTTCCCTGGCAACCAGACCACAACTGCTGTCCCCACTGTTATCCCATTTATCTCAAGGGCCAGTATCAGCCTGCTTAGATTGAGGTATCCAGTGTTTTTGTTTTCTAAATCAAGTTCACCCCATACAATGAAGGTCTGTAAATTTGGTATTTCTTTTACATGTACTTTGCAGAAGCACATTATTTTTTACAAAATAAATTTATAAGACCTTTATGCTAAAAATATTTCCATCATTACAAAACCCTATTAATTTCTACTCAAAATTAAACTTTTCAGTACCACTGTGCACTCATGTTCGACTGTCAAAATATTTAAATTAAGCAATGGAAACTGAAGAGAATTGTGCCTATCAACAGTATAATATTTATATGTTAGTATTTTTTTATATTTTAAAAGGTTTATATATAAAATATTATAGTAATAAATATACCTTTGACATCTGGCTGATTAAGGTAACTTGTTGGTCATTATGTTTACAAGTTGTTAAAAGTAATACTTTTGCATCAACTGTTTGACAACTTTACTGTAGTAGTTAACACACTATATAAGTAATTTCCATAATTCACTTTCTACTTTATCTTTGTTACCATCATAAATATAAAGCAAATTATTTGGTTGTTGCTGCGAATAACACGTTGGATTGACACTTTCTCATTCAGGTGTTGTCAGTTGCTGGTACGGCAATAGTATAGGATTTTTTTTATTTTATTTTAGATGTAAATAAATAACCAGACTTTTTATGAAAAATTTGTCTCAAATAAAAAACAGGTAAATAGTATATAAGTTGCAGTACTTGCCTAGTATGATAGAATTAGTAGGCTACCAGATGGTAGTATGTCTATTGGGAATGTCACTTCTCTTCAGCCTCTGTCATGTATCAGCAACTGTATACACAACATATTAATCAATTCAATCTCAAGTATCATTTTCTTTTTTTTAGTTTTTTTATATACTTAAAATGTCAATTTATATGCTGGTTTATACAGCCTCTGGAAATATTTAAAGTTTTAAAAAATACATAAAGAGAAAAAAAAACATAAATGAATTAAAGTTTGTTTAACCTGAAGCTAATGTTGGAAATTTTTAAATTCTTTATCATGAATCAAAAGAGATACCCAACTATTAACAAATTGTAACAAGAAAACATAACAGGATGCCTTATAAAAAAAATATATACTTACAATATCATCATGACCACAGAAACAGGAGAAGATGGTCAGAGCTAAAGATTTGAAGACATGGTTCTCACATCCTTCTGGAACTTGGACTAAAAAGGGTAAAAAAATAAAAGTAATATTTTAAATTTTTCTTAAGTCATTTCACCCCAAGTAAGATGCAAAGTACAAGAGAATGAGAAAAAAAAAATAAGACAGAAGATAACGATTGACATTTCATTTAAATTTTTGAAGATTGAAATTGACCAGAAAGTGAGAAGCCAGAAGAGAGCTTCACAAGCATGAAGTGAGAGAGAAGAAATTGTTAACATAGAATTTAAATTTACATCTAACCATCTTAACTGTAAAATGATGAGACCTTGTTGCTAATTTAGCACTGCAATTAAATCCATAAAGTCTAGGTACCATAGAGGAAAGTTCATCAGAACAATTATCATGAAAGTATTTATAGAAAAGGCACAGGGAGGATATGTAACAGCAGTGGGAAAATGACTGAAGCCAAGATGTCAGGTCACGACCAATACCATTGCAGATTCTTTGGATTTTATCAAGAATCTCTAAATACATAGCAAACTAGATGTGACAGCAATATTTAATGTGTGAATGAATGGTAGACTTATAAATGTGGAAGATATTTTACATGATAAAAACTGTTTAGCATGACACAATGAAATGACTTTCCTACCAGCAGAACTTGTAACTGATTCAATACAATCTTTCAATTTCAGTGGAAAATGTTAGCCTGAAAAAGCACAATGAGTCACTCCCTGGAGGATAGCATCAGCCATGCTGATGGAAGACAGAAAAGGTTCTCTCAGACAATTAAAAAACAGCAGTTTTGTTTTAGAGGCATTAAAATTAACAAGCCATTCATTGACCCAGTTAACAGATTGTAGGTCATTTTTTTATTTATTTATTTATTTTTTTTTAAATCAGCAGCTAATCTGACCTTATTGAACTAATCGGACTTACTATTAAAACAAGAGTAAATAGTTTTGGTTCATCAGCAGAGATACCAAGTTGAGAACTGATATCAGGAAGGTCATTGATGAAAATTAGAAACAATGTAGCTCCAAGGATAGAGATCTGGGGGACACCTGCATTAATGCAAAAAGATTTAGAAGAGTGACAGTTCAAGACAATTTGTCCAGCAATATCATAACCTCTCAACTTGTGAAGACCAGCATGCCAAACCCTGTCAAATGCCATAGAGGTATCTAAAGCCACAGCCCAAGCTTCACCATTCTTATCTCAAGTTTGATAGACTCTTTCAGCAATAATTGTTAATATATCAGCAGTTGACCTGGTGAAGCAAAAGCCATATTGCTTATCTGAAAGACGCTACAAGGTGAAGTGCTTAAATTCATTATTCCTGGTGGTGATGGTGGAATATTACTAATTATAAGAACATCTAACAATCATAAACATTTTTATTTTTAACCAGCAATTTTGATATTTCAAGGTCTTTCTGAATGAAAACTTTCAAACAACTCACTCAGCAATGATAGCAATATTTCAGATAAACAAAGTGTTACAATATCATAAATTTCATGTTACACATTTCAACAGCTAAAATTCTGTCAAAGGAAGTTTATTTTGTAGCCTAATTTTCTTCCTGTAAAAGTCAGATATGTATTTGCCATCACAAATTTTAATTCAAACATTCTAGGAGAATGGCATCATAGTCTCAGACTTTCTTAGAAGAAAGAATTCATCCTATCACAATAAGACACACCGATATTGATCACTCATTTCAGCTAAAAAAAAAAAAAAATAATAAAAAAAAATAATCCTCTTGAATGCACAGTAGTATATCAGGAGGCATATACTATAAAACATTGTAAGCAAGTGTAATGAACTTAGCCCTATACTTCAGCAACTTTCTGACATAACTAATCTAGAAGACCTTTTGAAGATAAAAGTAAAGATTATCCTTACCTACTTGAAGGAAATTGGTCTATACCACAAATTATAGCAACAAATAACTCCATTCTAAAGGCATAACTGGAGAGTGATGAAACCAACAACTCAAAGGATTGTTTACAAGCCAGATATTTAAAAAAAATTGATATTAAATAACTGATAGAGTTGATATGTTATTAAAACAGAACAATTAATTAAACGTTATTTGGTTTCTGAATACCAGCCATCATAAGCTTATGCATTTTGAAAAGAACACTCAGAATTTGTTTCTATGAAAAAATTTGGTTTTATCTAATAAATAAAAGTAAAAAAATTGTTTAGTTTTATATTTATCCTTTTTTATTGTAATAATCAAAAGTGAAGAAATGAAAAGTTATTCCATGCTAAGTAAATGTGTAATTGATTTCTAAATTCACTGCATATTATCATCCATTCTTTTTTTAAATTGCAAACAAATGAATGCAAAATTTTACAGCATTTCTTAAATTTTTCTTTGACATAATTTAAAATCAACTGAATCATGATTTACTTGGTGTCCCAAATAAATGCTTGAAGTGTTTGACATAACCACTGAAAATTGATTTGAACATTGCAAACAAATCAGAATTGATATTTGAAATTTGTTTGTCAATATTTTCAAGTGTTTGAATAGAAAAATGAAATGGGAGTTTATTTGGAAATTAGAGACTAGTTGTCGATACAGTTTAATATTCCCTTCACTATTTTCAATTTTTTTCTTTCAATGTTTCTGCTGTTTTATTGTCTCCTCTTCTATAAGTGAGTTTTGTCAATTGAAGTCTCACTTATTTTATTCCATTTTGTAACAATTTTGTGATATCCCTAGTCCAAAAGAATGATTAACAGATAAACTTAATGAAACAACATTACAAAGCCCAGACTCCCACCCACTCATCCATGGATAAGGAACTCTTCAAAAATGTATCATCTTCATATTATTTTAAACTAACATAAGCACATAACTTTTATAATTACCCATATAATAATATACAACAAATTAATTTTAATTTGAAGAAAAAAACGATTTGGTTGTTTAATACATAACAAAAAATATCTCCCCCTCCAAAAACTAGTATTAATTCAGATACTCACACAATCAGTAGACAGATGATTAATTAACAACCAATAATATCATTGCCTAAAATTAAACACATGAACTGATATTACCTCATGATGAATGTCAGGCAAAGAAGACAAACCAAATTTCTTACCTGTACGTAGAAGTCTGTTGAGAAATTTAAAACCAATTCCATCAAAAATATGTTTTTGGGATTTATGGTCACAATTTTCTGCTTTTATAAGTTTTGTTACCTGAAATTAAAAAAAAAAAAAGTGACTGAGAAATAAGATTTCCAAAAAAAGTTTGCAAATATACAAATTATTATACAAATTATTCTAACCAACAATAATGGGTCACATTTTGTCTGCAACTACAATGAAGATTTGATTAGTTATAAAAGACAATACGGAGTCTATGTCCAGTAACAGGAGTTTTTATTCAAGGGCAAGTGAAAAATGTCAAGTTTTAATAGGATTTTCACAGCATATCACCTGATCAATTTTAATACATTTTAGAAGTGAGAAGATTCTTCTTTGATCTGCCATGCTCCTTTCAAGAAGTGCACGATCATGCCTTTATAGAGTTTCCTGTTCTTTGCAGCTCTTAGCACTGTTTGATTTTTTGCAATCCTTCCCACTCCTTAACTGAACATCCATTTACACAAGCTTGCTCGGTAGGTTACTCACTATTTCCTAGTGTCCCTCTTGCCTTGCCAAGTCATATTTTCTCCAAACCCTCCTCATTGTGTTCCAAAAATTGTCTTTTTTTTCTGTTTTGCTTTAAATTTCCTAGTTGCTCACATGCTCCATCCACAGTATTTTCAGCATCCTTCTGCAGAACCACATCTTTGCTGCCTTAAGTTTCCAAATTTTCTGTTCATCATTCACTGCCATATATGAGGAGTAATATTACATAGCAATTGAGCACTCTTTGCTTTGTTTCTACTGAAATTTTCCTGTTTCTTAATTTGTTTAGCTCTTGGAAGGCATCTTTTACTATTCCAAAATGCTTTTGGATTTTGATGACACATTTTCTGTCATCTGTTAAAACAATTCATAGATATACATTCTATCGTCATTTTTGTTGTGTCTGCTATCAATAGCATCATCTGCATGTATTGTTAAAACTGTGCCCACCAAAACTAAATCTTAAAACTTCTAGTCCTCTTAGAATGTAGAATAAATATCTATTATTACAATAAGCTATATTCTTCAAGAGTTTTCAAACAATGAAATGATTTTTAAAATGAAGAACTGAAGAGAAATAAAGTTCAGTAGCAAAAATTGTAGTCAGAAATGACAATTTAAAGCACTTGTATGAAATATTTTGTATGTAAAAAATTATATATAAGTATGACAAAAGTCAACTAGAGATTAAGAAAAAGAGAAAGTGTTGTAAATATTGATTTGCAAACAAAAACATGATTTGGTAAACTTAGCATTCCAAATATCTTATTTGTCTATATTTCCGAGATAAGGTATTGTAACTATTTACATCGTTCTGACTGTTGTCCTCATCTTTATTGCCCTATTTACAACATTACGGGGACACATGGCCCAGTGGATTGTTTGAGTGATCCAAAAAAGTAACTTGATACAAAAGCTTGTGAGTTCAATACCTGACCACAGCAGAAGGAACAAAAATTTGGAGAGTTGAGTTACTAAAGGGAATTAACTGAGATATCCAAAAAAGGCATGATGTGGAATTAAAACAATCTACCCCTGTTGACTAAAAAGGTTTGGTTCAAAATTCCAACATATAACACTTGGAGACGGAAGTGTACAACAGCCAAAATGTGAATATGGCAATAAAGATGAGGACAAGTCTGAACAATGTAAATAATCTTATTTATAAAGAGAAGAGGCAGCAAGTATGTCTATATTAACATGCATATCAAAGTAATGTAGAGACCAAAGTTTCAAAATTATGTTTTTATTCTATAGAAAATCTGCTAGAATCAAAGTTGAGAAAATACTGACAGAAAATAAGATATTTTTTTATGGGATTAATGCTCACTATTTATGAAATGTTGAAGTGTTGTGGATGTTCAATATATTTGTTCAAAGAATATCAATGTAAAAACAGAAGAAATTAATTGGTTGGGTGTTGGGGTAGGATTGTTATAGTTAAGGAAAGTTTAACAAATGGGTGCCAACTTGTTGAAGGCCAAGTAAAATGGAAATTTCAAACACTTTTCTGTACTATATAAGACAATATAGTACATTTTATTTTATTCATTTTCCATGTTTACAACTACATTATGCATAAAATGTTTTTTATTTAAACAAAATAATATATACAACACAAAAGAAGTGTACTCCTGTTATTTACTTTTTCTGTTTGTTTTCTCCAATGGTGAAAACAATTGAAATTATTTCTGTTAATCCTCAGTAATTAAGTGTTCAGCAAGGTCCAAAAAGAAAATCCCTTCATGATCCCCGGATGAGAGCATCAGGAGCCGCTGAAACTCCATTACAAGACAGCAACAGGCTTGGTTTAGATTCAACAAGATATGCCAGTGTACAATATACCTTTTGTTAACTTCCTCAAAGCTGCATTCCAATACAATTGCAATACTGATTATGCAAATCATCAAAAGCTGACCCTTGGACCAATAGAAATCCAGTGCCATTACTGTAATGCCATAAGATTCAAGATTTTGTTCTAAGAAAGGAAAGATTCAACTAGCAGAACTTCTAATACCTCCTGAGCCACTCTTCTCTTTCCTGAATGGGATTTTTTTTAAGAATCAAGAGATTTTCTTCAGCACATTAGGGTCTACAATAATTGCTTTGCTATGACCTCATTTGGAGCAAAAAAATGCAACACTTCCAGGATGGAAATCAATTTTCAGAATTGAGGGTCAGGTTCACCACAGCATTAGTTCCCTTCTACCATTATCTAATGAGCCACTCCAATTTATTCAAATCTACTTCATAGAGGACTACCAAGCACAAGCACAGACCAGAAGAAATATGTTTGATAAACTGAAATTTGACATTATATTGACTCTTCAAGAGTTTTTGCTTGAGCACAATGTTTATGTTAGGAAGTTCAAATCAGCTATGGAAAGAATCAGACGTGAAGATTTCAAAATTGTGATCAGAGCTGACAAAAAAAACCTTCTCACAGGAGGTTCAATACACCATGTACCAATGAGGTAGCTATTCTAATGGTTGGCCAAGAATGTGACAAAAGGGATATCGTTCGCCAGAGACAAGATGGAAGCCTTCAAAAAGTTGCAGAAACTCAGAGTTTATGATCCCTTACAATATCCACTCGGCTTTTGGCAAGGATACCATTTTCTCCTCAGGCAAAGACATCTGAACACTGAATTAACCACAAACAAAAAATATCAGCCATGGACTTCTATGCATACAGAATTATGATAAAGAATAACAGAATTCTTTTCAGATTCAAGCAACTATTCAACTAGTTCTTGGTGGATATGTATGCAAAAATTGAATCGGGTTACTCTTTATCAAAATGAATCAAAAGAAACTTAAAACAGAGGAATACATCCACCTAAAGGATGCAATATAGATGACTTTGCCAAAACAATTCTCTATCCTAAAGTGTTTAAATATTACACATTCAAATCTGGAAAATGGCACAGAAGAAAGCAAGAAGAACCTTGACCTGTTATTAAATGTAGTGATGTACTTGGTCAGGTTTATACAGTACAACCAAAAAATTCTGAATGCTTCTTTCTTTGACTTCTTCATAATGTCAGGGGTGCAAGATTATTTCAAAATTTGAAAAACAACCAATGGAAATATTCTTGAGACATACAGACAGGCATGCATGCATTTAACTTGGCCTTACAGAAAGTGATGAGCATTGGGACCAAACTTTACAAGAGGTAGTTTCATATCAATCACCAATGTAAATAAGGGATCTCTTTGCTGTTATGATTGCTACCTGTCAAATTTCAAATCCAATGCATCTGTGGGTGAAACTCCAAAAAGCTATGAGTGAAGACATTCTTCATCATATGCAACTGGTTCATCCAGGACTAGCTATACAAATGAACCAGAGGATTGTGAGCATTTCACTGTGTGAAATAGAAGATAAGGTGCTAAATGTGAAACAAAAAGGTCCTATTTTGGACTTCCCAAACCAAACAGATTCTGATCCCTTAAATAGAGAAATCATGAGAGAGACTGGATACAAACATGAAGAACTGATCCATCAAATACAGACTAATAAAAGCTCTTCTTACAAATGAGCAGAAAGCCATCTACAATAAGATTATGTTAAGGATCAACAATTCTGCTGGAGGAATTTTCTTTTTGGATGCTCCTGGATGTACTGGCAAAACATTCCTAACTAATCTTTTATCTTCAGTAAGGGTACAAAAAGCAGTGGCTTTAGCTGGAACATCATCTAGAATAGCAGCTAATTTGCTTACTGCTGGAAGAACTGCTTACTCGACATTTAAACTGCCATTAGACTTGGTCTATAATGAAAATCCAGTGTGCAACATAGAGGTACAGGTGACTTGCTTCATAGTCTGTGATGAGTGCACTATGGCTCACAAGGGTGCATTTGAGGCTTTAGACAGAACACTGAAAGATATCAGACATAATGATAGACTCATGGAGGAGTAACAATTCTGCTATTTGGAGATTTCAGACAAACATTCCCTGTTGTCAAACGAAGAACAGCTGCAGATGAAATCCATGCCTGCCTGAAAAGTTCTTACCTGTGGGATCATATTGAAAGATGCTTTTTGACCACTAATATGAGAGTGGAACTCAATAGAGATGGGACAGCAAAGGAATTTAGTGACCTCCTTTTAAAAATTGGAAATGGAGAAATTTCATATGATCAAGATGGACAAATCAGCTTTCCTGAAGGTTTCAACAATCTAGCAAAGAGCATTGAGGAATTGATTTTTAAAGTATAGCCAAATATAGCAGATAACTTCCAGAATACAGATTGGTTGTGCAAGAGAGCAGTTTTGGCTCTCAGAAATGAAACAGTACAGATTATCAATCAGAAGATCTTGTAAGATATCCCAACAGAAAAAAAGACCTTACTATCCAATGGTACAACTGTGGATCCAGGTGAGGCAGTTAACTTCCCTATTGAATTTTTGAATTCTTTGGATCTTCTAGGAATGCCATCACACAAGTTAGTATTAAAACGAGGAGTACTATTAATGCTGCTAAGAAATCTTGATCCTCCAAAATTATGTAATGGTACACGTCTTATTGTGAAGAAAATATTAGCTCACTTATTGGAAGCACTTATTATAAATGGTCAAGGGAAAGGAGAGCGTACTGATTCCAAGAATTTAATTGATTCCAACAGATATGCCTTTTGATTTTAAATGATTGCAATTCCCAGTCAGAGTAAATTTTGTAATGACTATTAATAAATCACGAGGTCAATCAATGAAAGTTACTGGAGTTCACTTTTCTCATGGTCAATTATATGTTGACATTTCAAAAGTTGGAAATTTATTTATACTGGCTCAAAAAAAAAAAAAAAAAAAAAAAAAAAACACAAATGTAATTTATCCTGCTGCATTACAGTAAGAATTATTTAAGAAAAAAAACAAACTTCATTTCAGATTTTTCACTCTTATGTTTTTCATTCAAATACATATATTTTATTTCTGTCAACACCTGTTAAATGTTATTCAGTTTCACCATGTTTCATTTGTTTAAAAATGGCTAAAATCTAATGTTTAGCTATCTGAATAAATACAAATATTTTTTCATGTTTACAACCAATTTATGAATTAAATGTTCATTTAAAATTTTTCTTTCAAAGATTCCAAATAGTGAATATATCTTACTTTGCAAAGTGATAGTGAGTGATATTTAATTGGTTTATTCCAAATTATCCTGTTAATTTTGTGTTCTTGCTAATGTAAATTGATTTTAATTTTTAAAACCATGTATACTGGTAATATCTATTATTGCCTCATAGCAAAATAAATATTTTCTTCAACTTCTGTGAAACAAATGGTACATGTAACAAAGCACAAATTTTGTAAAGATTATCAATTATTTGTCTATTTTTTTTTGTAAAGTATTTTCAGACTTTAATACACGATTTTGTAAAATGCTGAAATTGCTTTCTGATTGTATTATACAATTATATTTTCTGTAATCAATTGGCATAAACAAATTAACTCATTATTTTTGCAATATTATCTAAAAATGTCTAATTTATGGTGAATTAAGTGATTTTTGTGCATTTAGTTATTTTATGGTATTTCTGTTCTTTTTTACATTTATGGAAATAAGTCAATAATAGTAAGCTGCTTTCTAATATTATATATAGTTGCTAATTAACTAATTACTGAACATCACTAACAAGTTCCTTGCTAAAAACAGTGTCAGTAATTGTTATTTAGTAGTAATTTAGGCCTCCACATGTCCGCCCCTAGTCACATGGTTGCAAGGCCTGGTATAGGATTGCCTTGACCATTGGGTGTAAATTAATTGCAGCAGGACAATGGGCACACATGGCTATAGCTAGATTTCCATGTCTCCAGTAGTGCCATGAGATGGTTACCTGGGAGATCAAATAGTGCTCATTAGTGTTCAGGGATAAAAGCAATGTCTGCCTTCAGGCAAGTGAAGTGAAGAGTGTGTGTGTTGCAGAGCAACATGGAAGTATATTTATCCATCACACACACACACACACACACACCCTGGCATCATGGTGTGAGGTGCTCTAAGTTAAAACTCTCACTTGCCTTTTGGGGTTTGTTAATAGCAATGTTAACATCACCATGTGCATCCAGAACATTATTCAACTCATTCTCCTGTCATTCCTCTAACAGAAAAGTGATGTGCCATTTCAAGAGAAACGCGCTCACCCATATGATACGCATGCTACTGAAAAAGATCTTTAAGATGTTTAACAAATTCCTTGGCCAGAATAATTGACAGATCTGTCCCCAATTGAACACGCATAGAATGTGATAAGACATGTAGCCTCTAACTTATTGTATAATGTCAACAAATGCACAAAGTATGGACTAACATATTGCAGGATGCTATTCAAGTGTCTGCATACAAGACTACAGGTCCACATTAACTCCCAAGTGAATTAATACAGGGAATCAATCATGTTCATAATCCTAATTTGAAAATATCTGTCATCTTGTTGATCTGTATCCATGATCATATACTGTAATCCAATTATATTACATGGAGACTTGATCTTAATTTGAAACATATAGAGTGTTGTAATTTTAAAATTTTATGTTTCTCTCCTATATTATTCAAGGTGTACTTAAGTGTAATAATTTACGTGCGCAGCATAGACTTGGGAAGCAACGTCTATAGCTGAATGTATTCATTTAGAACACAGACCCAACTCCTAAAATCAAGCAGTGGTGTGCCATAATTTACAACACTAGATTGTCTATTTGTAGAGAGAATATCAATTGATCAAACCCATTAAGGTGATATATGATTCCAGCAGGATGATATCTACACACAGGATACCTATGCTGCTCAAAATGATCTGCAAGAAATTCAACAACTTTCCAGCTCAGCATTCTCAGCATACTTGTTCACCATTGAACAGGTATGGAACAATATTGAGTCAGCAGATGCAAATGCAAAAGCAAGAGATATATAGTGTATTTATAGAGGGTCTACTTACTGTTGATACACCTTTATTTTGGAACCTCTGCCAACTTATTGATCTGTACATGTGATCATTTACTGCAATCCAGTTATATTACCTGTACATCTAATCGTAAATAAAATGAAATGCATATTCAGGATGTTGAAATCTTGTTTTCCATCAATGCACATGAAAACTCACCGAAACAGGAGAAGGCAAAACAAACCAATAACTTTTCAGTAACAAATCACAAGTATCCTTTAGTAAAACAGTGGCTCACATCCAATAAGAAATAGTTGCAACATTTTCTATGCCACATCTCTTTGCAAATTTGGCATGAAATTATTAAAGTTTGGCTAGGATACCCAACTCCACTCAATGTATTCACCTGTCCTGGCACTTTCGGATTAACACTCCTTTCAATTTCTATAAAATTCTCTTAATGGAAAAAATTTCAATTATCTAGAAGCCAGTAGAAAAAAAACAGATCAGTTCATCACTCACAAAGGTACCAAGTTCTGAGAGGACCGAATCATGATGCTGCCTCAAAGACAATGAAAAGTAGTGGAACAAAATGGCACATATGGTTGGATAAATCCATGTACAAATACCTAAATATTGTCTTTGAAATTCACTTAAACACTACAAACTTTTGTTCAGCTCCATTAAAATAAAGTTTATGCCTTTCATGATACGAATGAAAAAAAAAAAAAAAAAAGAAAAACAATTGTATTAAAAAAAATATTTATACCAATTTTTATGCAGAAAATATTCAATAACATTTTTAAAGCTTTGTATTGTAAGGACCAATAGTACTTCATCTGAAGTAACTACATTAGACGGTCAAGAGGAACAAAACAACAAGACCATATGTTTGTTCATAGTCCAAGAGGACTTTGAAATCAATAAAGTTACTGAAGTATGAAACAAATTATACAGCAGTAGCAAAATGCCAGAGAATCTAAATAAATCAATTTTTGTAGCATTGCAATAAAAACAAAAAGAGCAATGCAAACGTCATCAATCAACTTGATAAGCCACATAAAACTAATTAGGATTCTAATGAAGAGAGCTCATAGCAAAATTAGACCAGAAATAAGAAAACAATATTGCTTGATGCTGTAAAGATGCTGGAACAAGAAAGGCAATTATTGATTGGGTTATTCATTTTCTATGGCTTATCAGGTTATTTCAAGCTATAAAATATTTTAGATCTTAAGAATTTTTGTTTTTGGAAATAAAAATTTAATGATACAAGTATTACTAATTAACCTATAGCTGGAGAAAGAAGAGGTTGGTTTATACCTTTCCCTAGGGTATTTGTGCATAAGTGAATATAATTAACCCAACTGGAATTGGAACTGATCTCCAGTTAACAATTCTAAGCCATTATCCATTACACCACCTGCACATCGAAGCTTACAACACCTGGTATTCCCAAGAAGAAATGCAATTAATATAGTCAGAATGCTGTCAGAACAAGCAATAGAAATGCAAATAAACCTATACTTGTTTCATAGATTCTACCAATGCATTCAAAGTAGAAGTATGACACCATGACTGGTGCCAATGGTTGGCTGACAATCTAATTTTTATTTCTAAGGAAGGAAAATATTTTTCATGTCAAAACAATGTAATACCATGAATTTTCAGGTTTGTTTCTGCACAATTTTGATAACCCCAGTGCATAACTTGCTGTACCTTTTGCTCACGACCATGCATTCTATCTTCTTGCAGTTAATGTTTATTCCTTTCTTCAAACATGCAAAGGGTTGATAAGCTGCAGAAAAAGAATCAATTTTGCAGTGTCATATCCCTGATCAAAACAAACCTGACTTGTAAAAATTTACTTTGTATCACTCATTTCAACAAATAATTCTTTTATCAAATGAAAATAACACAAATTCAATAGATGGTGGTGACAATGACATCCGTGATAATCAAGTCAAATGAGGGTGAGATTCCACTGAAGGTAGATATGAGCAACACAAGGCCACAATTTTGATTAACTCTCCAATGAGAGAAGAGCTGGAGTAGAGCTTGTTGTCTCTCCCTCCAATAATTATGATATAAGGGTATTACTTTCATTGGACTACCAATCATATTAGGTCATTTACTTCCTCCTCTTCAATGTTTATGACAAGACCATTGATCAAGCCTTATTATTGGCTAGCGAATTAAGAGCAGTGCAATTGGGGTTTGCACCCCCACCATTTTGCCGAAAGAACAGAAGATCAAACTAGTAGATCAACACTCTCCATGCTGGATGAGTGTGGTGCCGCAATCAACTAAAGACCTGTTCCCTATGTTACTTTTTGAACTCCCTCAATCAGCTACCTTCATTTAAATAGTTATTAATGAGTGTTGTTGAAATTTACCAGTGACTTTAGTTTTTCAGAAGCATAACCAGGACAGAGAAGAATCAAGCCTGATCTTCAACAGTTCTTCACAGATATTCCTGCAGATACTGAAACATGGATACATGGAATTGGTGTAGAGCAGGCTCACTGGAGATGGACCAAAATAAGAGTGGTATTCAGTGAAGCACGTAGCAACAAGGCCAGACAAGAATAACTTCTTGAAATGTTAAGCTTAATCTATATGGAAAGGATATATAATTTGCAATCTGTAATGGTAACAAATGACTTGCATGCAAATACAGAATGACTCTAGGATGTACATCAGAATAGAGAAGTGCAAAAAGGGTTTCACACTGGATTTATTTAACTTTAACAGTAAAATGATTCAAGATGTAATTTGACAAACATGCTATGTCAATAAAATTCAGAAAGAAAACTGAATGCACAATTAGACATGGCAAGTCAATGAAGAAAATAATGATGTTCTACAGCTTATCAACCCATTGCATGTTTGAAGTATTAAACTTTAACTGTAAGAAGATAGAATGCATGGTTGTGAGCAAAAGGTACAGCAAGTTATGCATTGGGGATATCATAATTGGGCAGAAAAATTACTTTCCAAATGTTGAAATTTGAGCTCTATTATAGAAAAAAAGTATAGGATAGACAAATAACCAAGAACTTTGATATTTACTAGGTACCACTATGGACTTCCATAAAACACATTTTAATTAATTTAAATGTCTTCTTCAAAGTTAAATTTTGGTTTTATTTGAAAAATAATGACTTAAAGCTAATCTGTATTATAAGAATAATTAATTGCTGTATGTAAAGTTTTAGGCATCTTTAAGGCATTGTCACATTCACTCAGGACTCATTGTACTGCCACTGTAGATTAAAAAATTTTTAAAAGTATCTTTGTCCTAGAAATGGGTCCTAGATTTGTCCTATAAATGGGTTTTGAACTCAGTAAATTTAGGAATTAACTGGATTTAGAAAACAAACAATGAAAATAACATTTACTCACAGAAACTAAGAATATCTCATGTAATTACTCTCTAAAAAGAGAACATGAAAGATTTTAAAAAATATGAAACAACCAGCAGTAAAAAAAAATTTTTTTTTAAATTGGTATTTGTTTAAAAAAAAAAAAAAAAAAAAAAAATCTAACCTTATATAACCAATATTTTAATTGTTTTTTTTTTCTTTTTATTCTGCACGATTTTATGAAACTTAGAATGAATAAGTATTTTTTTAGTTAAATGATACTTTTCAGTTTAATACATTGCTTTTATTGTTTGATTATTTTCTTACCTGTTTAATGTCATATTTAATTACTCAATGTGGTAATTTTTAATTATTCTAAATTTAAGATTTATTGAATTATATTACTCTTGTACTAGTTTTTTTTGTCCAAGCTGAAAGAAAATGTATTTTATTAAATTACACAAGCAATAATGTTCACACCTGATATTGCATAATTTTTTTTACTGAAATAACATCTTCGGGGATTTTTATTTCGAAGAGGATTTTGCAAACACCTCAATCCAATTAAAAAATACAAGAGATATCTAAAAGGAGAGGTGAAACAGACCCACTAACAGATTTTCATTAAAGTTTACTATAAACTATTTAGTATACAATTCATTTTATAAATACAGTGGAACCTCAACCTACAAATTTAGTCCATTCCAGGAGTGGATTCGTAACTGAAAATTTTGTATGTCGAAACAATTTTCCCCATTTAAAATAATGGGAATTAATTTGTTCCAGGCCCCCAAAAAATATTGATATAAAAATCAAGAGCCAATGAAGGTAGAGGATTACTGAAGGAGGCTGTATGAGCAATAAGAAGAATACACAGCACAAATTATGAGAATATGTATAAAAGAAAATAGTTAACTCTAGAGTTGAACAGGTTAAAATTGTAGTGGTCAGGAAAGTATTTACTTGAGAGTTGGTTCCACAAAGTAACGTTTCATTGGAACATAGTGGATCTTCTTAGTTGTGAAGGTTAGAGTTGATGAAACAAAGGAATGTAGTTCATCAGAACATTTTCTATGAAAATAATGACAGAAGCAAGAAGCTTGCAATGTTTCATCTGTGATCTGGTATATAATATTTACACAATTCAAAAAATATGTACAAATGAATGTTTTTTCTTCTAGTCTTAATTGGAGAAAAAAAATTTTTTTTTAAAAATACAAAGCTAGGAGCCGACAATTAAACGTAGATTACCAAGACATGCAAGAAAATAAATATTAAGTTTTTAGCACTTCAAACAATTTCTGCATACCAGCTGCTGATTAACTTTATACCATTTTTTTTTTTAACTAGTCTTACATTATTGATGGTTTCTTATACAGAGAGCATTTTGAGCAGCAACACAAAAAATAAAACGAAAAACTGCATGAAGCTACAAAACTTTAAAAAGGAATTTATTTAATAGGGAAAATGTCCATAAAAGTTAAAACAAGCCTTTTTCCCCTACCACCTTGAATTTATTCGATTGACTGAAAATGCTTTCTGATGTAAATCGAAATATATTCATTACATTATTTTTCAGATATGGTTTATTTCAACATTTACTTGGTCTTATGGCCATATAGCGTTGAAACATCACTTCCCGTATGATCAAAGTTAAGCAACGTTGAGACTGGTCAGTACCTAGATGGGTATTCGCTTGGGAATCACAGGTGCTGTAAGCTTAGGTGTATGGGTGGTGTAACTGTAAATGGATAATAACTCAGAATTGTTAATCGGAGAGCAGAGTTCCAATTTCAGTAGAGTTCTTTATTCATTTGTTATGTGTAAAAATAAATACCCCTGGGGAAAATATGAATCCACCTCTTCTCCCCACCCCCAACTTTGGGTTAATTAGTAACATTTGTATCACTAAATCATTATCTCCAAAAAAATTTTTATCGTTTCAAAAGATTTTTAACACTTATTATTTTATTCTAATCCACTTTATTATTGGTTTCATTTCGGGCACAGGTATGTTGGACTTTATTTTTAAAAAAAGAAAAAAAAAAAATGTTTTTCAAATTCGAAGTACTATTTTTCATTTTCGTTCGATGTAAGGGAGATAAACCCGTTTATACAGTCATGTAAAAATCATTTAAAATGTTGAAAGACTATGCCCCCTTAATGGTGGTGAATTATGAAATTTTGGCATTTTAAAGAGAGACGAAAATTATGGACTTTCTTCTTTTTTTTAATACTAATAATAGGCACTGAAATATTACATTTCAAACAGTATTCTTCGTTTTATTTCTGATGCAACAATGTACGATCTTTCCTTTTTTCCATCTTATTTTGTTTTAATCAAATTCTGAGATTTTTAGTGATTTAATTAAATTTTAGTTTTTATCTACGGAAAAATACACGAAATAAATTACATTCATAAATGTCCAATTTTTCGCAAAAAAAAAAAAAAAAGTGGCATATCCTGATGAAAAAAGGCCCCAAACTTAATAAAAACGTTTTATCACGAAAAACTTTATTAATAAGAGTAGAGACCAAAGTATTTTTTAATTATTTTTAAAAAATTTTTATTCCTTTTTTTTTACGTTTGAATTTATGGTTGAAAATTTTTTTTTTTTTTTTAGGTCAAAGATCACCTAATATTTTATTTTTGCTGTAGTTTCTTTTTTTTCACTTAAAAAACACAAATTTGGAAATTCTTGCAAAATTCAAATAATTGTCGCAATTTAGTGAAATGTTTAGAACTTATTCCGAAATGAATGAGTTTATTTTAGAAATGTTTGTCTTTTAGTAAGTCATGGTAAAAATATTTTTTTTTTACGTCTGATACCCACCTTACTTAATTTTATGAAAACTTTAAAACTAGAATACTAGCTATCCCTATTTTTTAATTAAATAAAGACTTTGAGGAATATAAATCATAAGTTTCGTGTAAAATTTTGATACGCCAGAAGAACCCCAATTTCAGCTCTGAATTTAAAATACAAAAATGCAAGAAAACTAAGACATTATTTTATGAAAACAGCTTTTAATGGATTTTATTTTTTTTATCAATAATATATATTAAGGACTTTTTTGTCTGAAGTCAAAATTTTTTTAGGTTGAAAAATAAATTTTTACGAGAATTGTTTTTTTCATTTCTAAATAATAAAAAAATGATAATATTGATAAATATTTCATAAATAAATTAGAACACCTCGTTTTTTTCGCTCATTAAAAAAATCTATTTGTATAGATCATAAATTAGAAAGCTTATTACAATCTATTATACGCGCCATATTTTAAAATAATTTTTTATGATTTCAAAAATGTAAAGTCATCTACGACAAAAAAAAAACTATGGATGCCCATTTAAAAAAAAAATCATGTTAGGGTTATTCCCCTGATCGAGTGAAATTATCTTATCGTTCTGGACGCACTTGTCAAAACTTTTCTAACTTTGTTTTTTTTTTTTTTTACATATAATAAAATTCTTTTTCAGTGAGAGACATACTGCAAACATTATTATTTTTTTTTTTAATTCAAATTTAGGGACAGAAACAACAAAAAGGGGTCTTTGAGAAAAATTCTCAGAAAAATATTTCATAACTAAAAAAATAGCTGTTTCAAAGTAAAACGCTTGTTTTTGTCATATGAAAGACATGTGGCGAAAAAAAAAAAAATAATAATAATGTCATCTGTTCAGTGTTGCTGTCATCCTCCGGGTCAGTAGGTGTTAAAAAAACAAAAACTTTTAGCAAACCTGAACTGACTAAGTTTAGTGGGGCTAGGAACCCTCAAAAAGCAGCTGAGATAAAACTTAATTTAAAAAAAAAAAAAAAATGAAAAGATTTATGTGTAGATAACAATAATATTGTTACAAAATTTTTGTCTTATAAAATTTGAACAAAAAATGTATTTTTTCGTAATTTAAATGTTATTTTTATTCAAGAATTCTCCCTCAAACGTAAGGTAAAAAAATTGGAAGTTATATAATAATAAACTGGTTCACTTAACGGTAGAACAATTTATCACTTTTGCCGGTAGGTTCGATAAATTCCCCTGACGTAAGTTGTTGACAGATTGACGTACATCAGTTAACAATCAGGCCCAAAAAAAACAAGCACCACGGTTGGAAATGTCTTTTTTTTAAATTTTCTGATGAAAAGAAAAAGTAAGTAATGTTTCTTTCAAATTACATTTTATTTTTAAGTATACTTTAAATTTTCTAATTTTCCTAAAATAACTTTTGAAAAAAGTATAATTGAATTTTACAAGATTTTTAAATGGGAAACTTTACTTTTGTTTATAAAACTGTCAATAATGATTGATTTTACTGTTTTCTGGTGACTCGAAAAAAAAAAAAAATTACTTAAAAACAAGATTTTTAACTAAAATTTCGGACATGCTAGAAAGGATAAAAAAAAATTTTTAAATACTCAAAAAATACTTTGGTCTTTCCTCTAAATAATAACAGACAATACAAAATTATTTTAATCAAGTTTGGGGCTTCTTTTTTTTCATCAAGGTGCGTTTTTTTAGCGAAAGTGGACACCCCGGGGCGCTATTTTGAGTTTTTTCACATCCAAAGGAGAGCTACACTTACTTACCTCATGGGTCAATTAAAAAAAATGCGATATCAGCGGAATAAGTCAGAATTATAAAGAAAAATCGTTTGAAATGCTAAAATGGAACTTTCTTCACGAAAAATTAAATTTCAATGCCTACTCCCTACTTACGGAAAAATAGTTAAATTGCTGTGTGTGTGTGTGTGTCTGTTATTCTGAACTGGATGCACATTTCTTTTTCAGTTTCCAAATTCAAAAATAATGAGGCTAATTAAAATAAAGAGATCAAGGAGATAAATCAGTGTTTGATATCTTAGAAATAGTTTGAAGTTTTAAACTTCTTAATACAGTACCTTTTTTTTATTATTCTTCTTATGTAATCCAGCATTTTTTTTTAATTAATTTCGATAGATCACACGTTTTACATTCAAATTAAAAATAAAATTTTAAAATGCATTTGTGCACCAAGCGACAAATAAAAAAAAAAGAGAAGGCCTTCTATTTTCAACGTTTCTTTAACGACACGATTGAATTTCAGGATTGAAGGCAAGATTTTAAAATTAAAACTTAAAGTATGGAAACTTAATAATGGCTAAAAAAAAATTCAACTTTTCAACAATCACGTAACGTTAATGCTTGAAATAGTGACGTTTATTACAAATGTTCAATATTATTATTTTAAGCAATAATATTGTTCTTGAAGAAAACTGAGCTAAAATTACCAATGCCAATCCTACATTGATTTTTTTCCTTTTAAAAACCGTACTTCAAAAATAAATTTCTATGTGTGGAATGAATGTAAGTAAAACCGAAAGTCTACACAAACAGTGAGTTAAAAAAAACTATTTCCCGCATATTTCGTTCGTATTTTTTCTGTTTATTTTAAATTGAAAGGAAACTATATCAATGAAATGGAAAATTCAGGGAAATGCGAGTGTTACGATGTATCAAAAAGAAAAACGATTAGCAAAAACTAACCAATAGAAGGGCTGCCAGTTTCTCATTGTCTGTAGTAGCCTTATGTAACATATTAACACATTTCTCCACTTGTTGGTCAAAGGCAGAATTGTCACTCATACTTCTTGCCATTTTGTACATGTGTTGAGTAAAATAAGATTGGAACCGGAAGTCAACAAATGAGTCGCTTCCCTTGAATGAAAGAATTTTTGCGCATGCGTAAAACAGAATTTACATTGAGAATAATTTTTTTTTTTTTTTTTTACACTTTTTTATAAGCTCAGTAACAAGATCTCTTCCGAATTATAACGAACCTTAATATATTCTTTTAGTTCCTTTAACTATACTAAAACCATAATTTTCAAATATTTTAAATTAAAAAAACAGTAACGAAAATTAAAATAAGGAATTGTTTTAAGACATAAAGTGGTTAATCTAATAATAAAAGTTTTTTAATTCATAGGAAAATATTAAGCATTTTTCTTAAATACAGTGTAACCCGGATATAAGAGAGTTGTCGGGACGGGAGAAGAAGTATCTTATATCCGGGTTTATCTTATATCCGGGTTTGGTCTATTTTGTTTTATTAACACAGGCTCTAATTTGGGACCAGAGAAAATCTCTCTTATATCCGGGTTACACTGTATAAACCACATTGATTCTTGTAGGATTACAGTGTAACCCCGATATAAGAGAGTTGTCAGACCGGAGAAGAAGTCTCTTATATCCGGGTTTGGTCTATTATATACACATTAACACAGGCTCTAATTTGGGACCAGAGAACAATCTCTCTTATACCCGGGTTTCTCTTATATCCGGGTTACACTGTATTTAATTTCTCTTAATATGTCCTAAAAAAACCATAAACTAAACAAATACTTCTAAGATACTTCTATATTTAATTTCTTTTCTCTGTTTTACTAGTTATTTGTTTATTGATATTGTGTAAGCAGCATTGTATTAGTCATTGAATAATTGGTGGTATCATTGACAGTTCAATCAAGGGAGAATTAACAAAAGAATTATAACACAAATTACATTTTTAGTTCTGATTTTAGTTCAAAAGTGATCCCATAGAACACAATCAAGATGTAATCAGTTTTGGAAAATCACAGTATTGGAATGGCTCCTGGAGATATATGTGTACAGTGTACCTTTCCATCTTAATATCAACATTATGATAATGCTTATATTAAGATGGAAAGACTTTGTTCATTGATGAAAACAGACAAGGATATATGTTAGAGAGAAAACACTTTATATACATATTTATGGAATTTGAATGCAACAGTACTAACGAGTGTTTGGTTGCAATGGAAAGGAACAAAATAAGGATTAAGATTTCAACGTATATTGGTCAAAATTCATTATATACAAGGTGGCAAAAATTGTATCCATGCAGTTCCTTAGTTGTCGTTGGTAAGGAGAACAATTAGTCGTAAGAGCATTGTCAGTAGGGCCAGGAGTTGACCTGTTACTTGGTTGGCCGAGGTCATAGTTGGTGTCAGAAGGCCTGTAGTTGGTGGTTGTGTGACAAGGTCAAAGTGTTGAAGCTCAACGATATTTATTATGTATAAAATACATAATTTTGGCACAAGTGGGGAATGGCTGGTCATCACTAACTATCCTAGTCCCAGTTAATCACAAGCATGACCCATTCATCCAATACAATTCCTCCATTTACCACAAGAACTCAACCTTCAACATTCAATCCTACATATACTACAATACCATATACAGTGTAACCCTGATATAAGAGAAACCCGGATATAAGAGCGATTTTTATCTGGTCCCAAATTAGAGCCTGTGTTAATGTATATATAATAGACCAAACCCGGATATAAGAGAAACCCGGATATAAGAGAAACCCGGATATAAGATACTTCTTCTCCTGTCCCGACAACTCTCTTATATCCAGGTTACACTGTATATACAAGGGACCTACAAAACACTCCATGATATAAAAATTTTGTTATGGCTCTAAATTTTTTTTTTTTTTATAAAAAATATATAAAAATTTACTAAAACATGAAATGAGGCGAGGAGATGAACCCAGTAAACAAACAAAAGATTGAAACAAAACAAACTAAAACAAAAATGATATTAGTAGGTCCCATCCACCCCTCAAAATAATAAGAGTGGATGTTGAAGCTAAACTGCCTGTCATCTCTATTTACCAACCTCCCCACAAGGCAAGATGTGGCACAAGGCCATTTTTAACAGAGGGCATTTCGAGCTTGTAGACTCAGGCAAAAATTGCCTGTAGACCCTGTATAGATGGGATCTGGTTTGTCTGTCTCCCCAAACAAGACTCTGCCCTTTCAGCATAGCCTCATCTGGGTTCCTCTTCACCCAGAAGCAGAGAGTTCGACAAGAGAGGAAGGGAAAGCCTCCTCCTGTCTGTTGGCAGCAATGTCTGCCATTTTTATATCTTCTAAAAAATATAGGCCACCTCCCTTTGATAGATGGCTCCTACTGATAATGATGGAAGAGTCCATTATAAAATGATAATGGACGGGACCCAAGATTGGGCACAAAATGGGATTTTGATCACCAACTGACAGACACTGAATCCAACACACTGCTAATGGACAGGTTTTAGATTACTCCAGACCAGAGATACCAAGATGAATATGGAGTGATCAGACTTGTTTCCAGACCACTCGGAACAAGAATGCTGACTTGAATAATGCAAGGACATAATACAGTATAACATGAAACACCAATCAGATAAGTATCATCAATTTCAAACAGATATATAATTGAATTTCATCCCAGAAGCTTTGACTAACTGCTAAAGGAATGTTTTTAGCAATTTTGATCTGTTCTCTTTTATGTAATGTATTGAGATTTTCCCAATTATATTTGGTAACGAAAATATTGTGACGCCGGCAAGAAGAAAGGAACACAAACACAGATGAAGATGTTTGAAAATAACTTGTATTGTAGGAAAAGAGAGGAAAGTTTCTTGCAAACAGTCGGGTTTGCAGAACTTATCTGAAAGATGCGTCCTTTTAACGGTTTTACATTTCCTGTGTCATTTTGACTGGTTTGAAGAAATAGAGCCTTGACTTCTGTGCTTCAGTTGCTGTCCAAATCCTCACACATCATGGTATTTAGATGACGGAGAGTGCAGACGGGGAACGTCTTGTCTCTGAGGGTCCCACAAGCAAAAGAGGAAGTGGGTTCGTAAAAACCACTCTCGTGAGAGTTGGTGAAGATCTAAAAAGGTAGCCTGTGATTGGTTGTTTTTCATCCAATCACAGGGCACCCAGTTAGCGACTCCGTAATAATTTCAATAAATGTGTTCCTTATATAAAGAATGCTATAGGAATGTTTTTAACAGTTTTGATCTGTTTGTAGGGGCGGCAGAGCCCTAACTAATTTATAATTATGCTAAATACCACAAAATATGAAACAATAAGAAGAAACATTCAAGAAGAAAAGTTGCATAAGTAAATGGAATTTATATATGTATAACATCAATTGTATTTTCAGTGAACTTAGAGATTTAGTTGAAGTATGTATTTGTTACTTGGAAATGTTCTTTTGACAGGTGAAATGTGTTCCTGTGAAGAATGTTCATTTTTGTGTGAAATGTGTTATAGAATCTGTAATTAATAAATCTGTTTAAGATGAATAAAACAGTTCGTAACATAAATATAGCAGGAGTTATTTACCTTTAACTGTAAGTTTGACTAGTCAAAGTTTGCAAGGAAAAGTGTTTTAACTGATCTCAAGGAAAAGATTTCAGTTCATGAAATAATAGTCAATCTCAATGAAAGGAATGCTCTTCAATAAGAAGGTATTGTAGATTGAGAAGTTTGGTGTAAGGTGAGTTCAAAGAAACTTGTTGAGTGAGAGAAAATTGTAGTCTTTGGTTGAAAATCAAGTAGTATTTAGTACTAAAAATGTAGTTTTTTAGTTTAACACTTGTGAGTTGAAAATCAGCATAAATATATTGAAGGATCTTGCCGCTCAAATTCACTCACCGAAGAGGGATGAAATCGATTTGAGATGAATTGTCAAAAGTCAGACATGCTGAGGCAGCATGCTGTCTGCTGATGAAAATCTCACTGTTAGAAGTTGATAAGTTTCTGTGTCCTTCTGGTTCAAGGAGTGAATAGATGATCATACGTACATGTGTGATGACATTTCATAGCATTTTCCCCTAAGGGACAAACGCAACCTCTCCACTGACCTACATCTTGTATGTGAGAGAAGGCAAGAGGGAAAGAGTGAAGATGTGTCCAAGAATTTATAATTAATGTGAACCACATGATAGGCTCAAGAACACTTAACCAGATTTTGGCAGTAAATTAACTTTGAACACAACTGCGTAGACTTTGAAACACTTTTCACATATATTAGCCAATCAGAAGTTGAAAATTTATTCAAAGCTTCTGTGATCCACTTGGTGTTTAGTTTGCACAAACTTTGTTGTCAAAAGAAATATTACATGAAAAATGAATTGAAGTATTATACAACCAACAGAATTCACTGAGTCAGAGTAATATTATAATTAGGTAGAAGTTGAATGCTAAATGTTCATTCTTGTTATGTAATGTGTTCCTTATATAAAGAATACTAAAGGAATGTTTTTAGCAGTTTTGATCTGTTCTCTTTCTTGTTATGTAATGTGTTCCTTATATAAAGAATATTATTACAATGTTCAATTGTCTCTCTCTTTATTCATCAAGCCACTGCCCTGTATAGGAGGTTGTTAAATTTCTCACAATCTTTGTTTTAACAGGTATAGGCTCCCAGGGACATCTTTTTTTTTTTTACTGGAAATGTTTGTGATTGCCTATTGGATTTTTGCGAGGATTTGTTTTGTGGACCAGATGTGATGCTTGGAGCTCCTGCGGAGAAAATAACTTTTTATTTTATGTTTTGCTTTCTTATCACTAACATCTGGCTGACATGTCTGGTTAAATGTATTTGTGAATCAGAAAGTGATCTTGATTAAGTAGCATACAGCAAACTAAATTCAGACTAGAAGATATGAAAAAGAAAAGTAAATTAGTCTTACTTGATAGTTGACTTGTTCATACCTGATGTGGCAAGCCATGAAAGGCAAGGGAAAATGGAGGCCTCAATAGATGTAGTTTTGATGAAATTGACCCTAACTGACCGAGTTACATTTTGCACTTCTAGTCAGACTGTCACATGACACATTTCTTACCTTTTGACATGTGTATAAATTATAGCAGAGTCAAAAGCCAATGATTGACCTCAACCAGTACTTCTTTACTGAACTGAAATGCCAAAATCTATGCTATATTTTTGTCAATATACCTTGTGTAGATTTGTGGTTTGTCATTTGTTTCAATGGGGCTCCTAGGCTAACACCATTAGTTTGGATATGTTTCCATTATGATCATATATTGGGGCTTTCCTTGTCCATCATATTTAACGAAAGATATAACTATATATATACTATAACAGTAAAAAAGGTTAGACTTATTTTACTTTCCAAGATTAAAAAGGAAAGCGAAAAATAAAACAAACACAGCTGACCAGTTTCACCCTCATTCAACACAGCTGGATTAAGGGATTATATATTGCAATAAAAATAAAACATAGAAACGATATGTAATATTAATGAAGGCGGAATACAATTTAAATTGAAATCACATTAAGTCCTAACAGATACTGCCTCTGTTTACAGAGGGAGGGCTCTCTGGACCGAACATGAATTGTTTCCAACACCTTTATCTGCAATATAGAGCAAGCATGACTCAAGATGGCAAACGAATCAATGCTAAAGTTAGCAGCACAATTTGGGTTTTTAAAAAAGATGCTCCATGATGGAAAAACCATGTGTTGTTCAGAACGTCCTTTAGTTGGAATGCTCCATTCCATATTTTTCTAGGTATATGCTGCTGTATTCTAGCATCTAAACATTGGGTTGTTCTACCTATATAGTCAGCACTGCAACTACATTTAAAATGATAAATAACATTATTAATAGGGGGGGAGTACAACATCCTTTTGATCCAGCTCTGTTGAGTAAGGGTGAAACCGGTTGGCTGTGTTTGTGTTTTTTCTTTTTTCTTTTTAATCATGAAAAGTAAAATAAGTCTAACCTTTTTATTGCTACAATAAAATTCTGTATCTCACAGAACTTTATGAAATATATATATATATATATATATATATATATATATACACACACACACACACACACACACACACACATAAAATAACTTTTTGTTTTATTTATCCAATAACAGCATAGATTCAGTTCAAAATATTTTCATTTCATTTTTTTATTAAATTATTCATGTTCTTATATTTTTAATTTGTAGTTTCTCCTCCATGAACAGATTACAGATTCCAATTTCTGTCTGCTTTTCTTGTGTGTGTATATATATATATATATATATATATATATATATATATATATATATATATATATATATATATAAAATGTATGTATGTATGTAATAAATGCAAATGTCAGTGTGTCACTGTGTAACAACTTTTTCAACTTTACTCCTAGAGGGTGTAGCCCAACATATCATACCATTTTAGGATTGGGCCAACTCTGTGAGCAAATTAAAAATATTTTGGATTTTGGGCTGGATCTGGACCCACAATCCTGAAATTTTGGATTCCCAAGTTTCCATTACTGTGATTGTTTTATGTTATTTTTTGTGACAAATTTTTTTGTACGATAACAATTTTTATAACTTGGAAATAAATTTGAGAATAATCAAAATTAATTGCAAAATCCAGCAAAAATTACACATGAAATAAAAATAAAATCTTTGTACGGAAAGTAAGGACCTACATACATCAAATTGTCTTTAAATTAATTGGCATCAGAAGAATTATCATTGAACTTTTAAAAGGTAAGCTTAAATATTAATGCAATACTTAAAAGCAGCAATCAATTTTGAGTTCTTTTGTAATTTATTGTTGCCTATTGCATCTACTCCTCCCAAACTATTATGATGAAGGCCCAATCAATAGCCCTCTGTAGGAGTTAGCTTAGATGCCACCTGATAGGGCAGCTTTTAAGCTAGTATATATATAAGTAAACTTGTATGAAAATCTGACGGAATGGTAACTATATAAGATAATTTGGAAAACTTCTACTCTGACATGTTTCACCAATGAAATGGCATTATCAGAAAAAGGATTTTAATTCACAAGAAATTCATAGTAATTTCAATACTGTTCTTGGGAAATAAAATTCGTTTTGTGGCGATTCCAGTTCATCAACATAACATGTCAAATTATAAGTTTTCTAAATTGTCTTATTTCTTTTTCAGACATATTGAGACCATTAACACAACAATTTCTAACCTGACACAGGAAATGAAAAGGTAAACCATTCTTGTAGCCCTAAACCACAGCAACTCAAAAGAGACCAAGTGAACAGGAAGAATGACAGATAGCTCTGCACAAATTCCATATGGGTACCCACAGTAATGCACACTAAGTTCACATTGTTTGTAATGGTCCTAGGGGGGTTTGTGTAATGAGGGCTATTTCATACCAGACAAAAATAACCTAGTTTGTTACCCCAACAAACACAACACAGGCTGTACACAGACTCTTATTCACAGAATATGATAGCATAACTTTCATTGTCAGCAGCTGCAGAAAAAAATATGGGAAAACACCAATATCTCCTTGCTTTTGGATTCATAATAATCATACCCACCCACTTGTTAATTTGGATGAGGGCCCAGAGATGAGGAAGAGCATGGTCATTTCAACATGTCTAGTAGCCAACCATACATAATCATTCTCCTTTAGAAGTAGGATATTGGATAAAATGCTTTGGTCAACCACCTCTGATTCTCTTTTGAGAATGGTATGCCTATTCTCATCCCAGAAAGAGGAGAACACCAAAGCAAAAAACTAGCATTTTAAGAGGTTGTGGTAACACTGATGAGGTTGAGGCTGATTCATTGTATTTTAAAAGTGATTTTTATTCAATATTTTGTTTTTAACAAATTATTGTGTCCACAGTATTTACAGTAATAGTATTAATAATTTTTGTGGACAAATGTTCATAGTTAACATCTGTCTATATTTCTGAGATGAGGTACTGTAACTATTTTCACTGCTTGGACTGTTCTCATCTTTGTCATGTCAAGGATGTTTCAGCAGTTGTACACTTTGGCCTTCTTCAGGTGATATACAATGGAATTTTGAACAAAACCAGACTATAGCATTTCAAATTCAAGTTGGGAATAATCAAACTCAAATTGATACTAAACAATTTCACATTGGACTAACCAATTTCAAATTGAGACTAAACAACTTCAGGTAGGTACTAAATAATTTCAAGTTGGCAAATATATTTTTCAACAAAACAAATAAGGCATAACAATGAAACTGAGCTAGCAAATATTTATTGTCACTAACTTATGAATTATGGAATATCAATATACTTGTGCATGTCAAAAATTCATATTCTCAAGATCCAAGGCTAGCTCTATAAATCGCCTAACATGTGCCAGCAGAGCAGTACATTTAGGCAGGTTTGTTAGAGGTAGATTATTAGCAATCACTTGCTCAAGTTGTGCACTGCGAAATTCAGTTTATGCTGCATTTCTCCATCCTTTGCCTGCAAGAACTCGAGAAAGCTTCAAAGCTACTTTGGATTTTACACCAGCCTTAAGAAATGACCATGCTCCTACCGGATTCATCATCAGACTATATGGTCCAATACATAAGAAGTGATGCTGGGCAAACTCGGGTTCCAGAAATACATTTTCCACTGAAGCATGGCAAAGGTCATTGTCAGCCACTAATAGCACAGCTGACTGGTATCTGTTGTGGGCCTGTTATAAACAATGTCTCACAAACTCTTCAGCTTGTTCTTTTTTTGAATGACCCTCAACAGATTTCATGATAGATTAATCCGAGGCTACTGATCCCTCCAATTACGTGAATATTTTCCCCACAAATCCCAGCAGTGACTACAGTGCAGCGACTCCCCTTCTATGATCGCCCTTCCATATGAGAAATATACCAATTAAAATTTGTTTCATCAATGTAAACAACTGGAATATTGTCAGCCTGGAATTGTAGAAGCTCCTGGACATATTGTCAATGTTTGTTTTTGTTGATATCATTATTCGCATTCTCTGGCTCATTGTAAACTTTTTGAGCATAAATAATAGTCCATTCAAATGTCAAACACATTCAGAACTCACAACTTTATTGAATCTCTGCCATGTCAAAGTTGCTAGCTGCTTTGACGTTATTTGTGGGTTCTCCTCCAAACAGTCTTCAATAAAAGACTTGTGTTCAGCACCAATTTTAGAATGCCGCAATCCACTGCTGTTTTTTGGGTTCATCACGTGTAGTTACCCATCGGTATGCTGTGGATTTTTTAATTCCAAGACTGTCCACAAGACTTTGCTAGTCTCCATTAGTATTGTATGCTACTCTTATTTGCTTCTTCAAATCAGCCACTTGGACTTTCTTGATATAATTACCATGTTGATTACCAACAACTGCCATGACAATTGTTTCAGGTGCAGAGGGGCGAAGAATGAAATATTTTATTTGCTAAAGAAAACCATGTGATTGTGATTAATCAATATGCATATATGGTGTGTTTAACTGATGACACATGTTGTGAATTGCTGTTCTTGGACATTCGCATTTACACCTGGGTGGTACCAAGTTGAAATTATTTAGTCTCAATTTGAAATTGATTAGTCCAACTTGAAATTGTTTAGTACCAACTTGAATTTGATTATTCCCAACTTGAACTGGAAATGCTATAGAACAATCTTTCACCATGGACTAAATAAAGGCTTTGGTTCAAAATTCCAATGTATATCACTTGGCTTACAACAGCCAAAATGTCATGGATATGACAATAAAGATGAGGACAACAGTCTGAACAATGTAAATAGAAGTCAATAGTTCATAGTTAAATTTATGTGATGTTTGCAGAACAAAATTGAAGAGTGACTTTCTTATTGGTAGTTCATAAGTGAAGGCTATTTATCCACACACCCACTTAACTGGAATCTGACACAAAATCAAATTTAACATGGTATGTGAGCCAACACATCCCCTCAGCACTTCCTCCTTTGGGGATACAACAAGCACCAGACAATGACCCAAGCCCTTTCCTAAGCAGACAATACCTGGGGAGATAACTCCTGGGACTTGAGCATATTATTTTTTTTTACAGTAAGGTTCACTCTGTACAAGACCCAGGAGCCACTCAAGGTTGAGGGTTACATTAAGGAGTAGTATATATAGATAGGAGGGGAAGATAATGGTTGACTCTAGACTTGAACAGGTTAAGATTGTAGTGATTGGGGAAACATCCTCTTGGGAGTCTGTTCCATAGGGCAGTGGTTCAAGGGAAAAACTGTTTGAGTAGAACTTACTTCATGCCAATGCAATACAGAGGGAATGTGAGTAGTTTGATATGAAGGGTCATAGCCATGAAGGTCGGACCTGGTGAAACCAAGAAATGCAGTTCATCCAAGCACTTACCATAGTAGTATAGATAAAGCAGTGTGAGACTCACTACATCCTGCCTATGAGAGAGAGGATGGGGGGTGGAAAATAATTCTTCTCCAACAAGGACTCGGAGATGCTGTTGAAAACTGGAAAGTGAAGTCTGGGCAATTTCTGCCCAAATATGGCAACAGTATTCCATTTCCGGCCTGATCTGGCTCTCATAATGGTAGAGGAAAGCATGAGGAGTCAGGTATTTACTGGAGCATTACAAGGAACCAATCCTTTTACCTGCATCTTTAGCAATGGATTGTATACAGGAGTTAGGCTTAAGGTCGGGCGTGAGTTTGAGGCCCAACATCTTCTCAAGACATGGGGCCTCCTCGAGGGGACATCTATTCATCATGATTGGCATTAGTTCAAGCTCTGATTGGCGGTGATAGAATGTAACCAGTTTGGTTTTAGAGGCATTGAATGTAAACAGCCAGTTTTTTTTCCCCACTGAGAAGTTAGTGTTAGATTGGAATAGAGATCAGCTGCCAATCTCTGACCGTCAAGAGTTTTAGAGGCACACCCATATATTGTATCATTGGCATAGATGTTTACAAATGATTATTTATGTGAATCAGAAAAAGGGTTGGTCCAAGAAGTGACTCCTGCATTGACCACCAGGGCCTCAGAGGACTGGCCGTTAATAACTACCTTCAGGGACCTACCTTTTAGGGAGGATTTTATATTAGTGAAAACCCTTCCAGTGATTTCCTAGCTGGAGAGCTTGTATAGCATACCTTTGTGCTACACCTTGTCAAAGGCCTTTGGGATATCTAATACTGTGGTCCTTATGGTGTGTGTATCATCAAGGACCTCACTAATTCTGTGTGTAATGGTAATTAGGACATCAGCAGTGGATCGGGCTGATTGAAACCCATACTGCTCATTGCACAAGAGGTGCTTGACGACCTTCTTATTGATTAAGGCTTCAAAAAGCTTACTGATGATACTAATGGGTCTATAATGGGAGGGGGAGGATTGTTGCCTGTGTTCTTGAAGACCAGACATACGCTTGCCACCTTCCACAGGCTTGGGAAAGATTTTTCCTTCAAGCAGCAGTTAAATAACTTTGCTAGGATCAGAGATAATTCTGGGTTGATATTAAAATTTTGTCTGGACCAGTGACTTTTTTGGGGTTGAGGCTTTTGATAAGTCTAGAGACTTCTCTTACCGAAATGAGTATATTACTGAGATTGTGCTCAGTGAGACGTGAGAAGTTGGAGAGGGGATGAACTTTCTTATCTAATGTTGAGTTTCAGGCAAAGATCGAAGTGAAGAGATTCACCTTGTCTATCGAGGAGGTTATGACCTCAGGGTCATTTATAATAGTGGGCACAGCCGCTTTGCCTCTGTTCATAATTTAGTTGGTAATCTTCCAGAATTCATGAGATCCAATTTGTTTCTTTTTAGCCTTGGCCTGCATGTAGCCACGCTTTGTAATTTCCAGAACTCTCTTACAGTGATTGTGGGCAGTTCCCATGCATCCTAGTCCTATTAAAGAAAAAAATCCTTTAAAAAATTACTGTTGTTTATGTTTCAGGTATAAAACTGAAGCTAGCAGATATAGATTCATAGAAGTCCCAGCAAGAAATATGCATTCCTTAAGTAGTTAATCCAAAATGTGCTCTATCAATGTGGCCTCTGTAGCTGAATTGGTAAAGGCACATTTCAACTATAGAAACAATTTCCCTGATGGAAAAGTAGATGCAGATTCGATTCCTGTTAGAGACAAAATCATTCTTCAGTAGAAATTCACAATCTATGAGAATCTATTGTTATTGATTTCACTGTTTAAGAAAATAAAAACAAAAAAACCTAGGATACCAACTCAAACATATGTCCTGACTAAAAATAATATTTATAGTAATAAGAAATAATGTCAGATAAAATATCCATTCAGAAATGTATAACTGTATTTGGAATTCATTTCTTTGGTTTATTCTAGTCCTTCCTTCTGTCATGTTAAAATAATTAGTATATAGTAATGCATATAGTCAGTGATGGTATCCTACCCGTTCACACAAACCGATTCTTATAATTACAAAACTAAAAGCTTAGCAAACCAACCGGTTGTTGGATTAACTGAAAATAATCTTACATATTAATAGCCAATGGTATAAGTAAAATGTTATTTATGCTACACTCCTACATGCTTAGTGAAACTCTAATAGGCAGACACTCCCCACCACAACAATAAACAGCAGTCATGGCGGGTGGAGTAAAAATAAAAGAAAGACAAAGATAATGGTAGCTGTGTAGCAAAAATAGGCGAGAGAGAGTTGACCGAAAAGATTAAGCCAATCAAATGAAAAGTGAGACAGCAACAAATTCATTGCAAAGTGTTTAACATATTACACTCCCTTTAATGAACCTTTGAACTTGCTGACTATTCAGTGACCACCTCTTTCTTTTTGAATGCAGTGATAATAAATATGAGATTAAGACTAATGGATTGTGTTAACATTGTGATAATTCTCATAACATAAATCATAAAACTCATGAATTAGTTAATATTGAATTATTGTGAACCCAGATTCTTGGAATATGGAAGAAGCTGTAGTTCCCTGGAAAGATTCTGAAGAGAAGTTACTGGACTTTTGTAAGGTATTTCACTATGAGATCTCTGTTAATGATTTCCATGATGACATTGAAAACATAACAAGAAACTGCCATAAACATGTATATTATCCAAAGAGCTAAAATTATAATTAATACCATTGCTGTACATTTTGCAGAGACTGAAAGAGGGTTTTTTGTGACAAACATAGTTTATTCTGACAAAATAAATCATCTTGAAGTTAAAAATGTGGCAAATCATCTAGTCCTAAATTTGATAGATCTTCCATTGGATCTTTGGAATTGCAGTGATTCAGTTTGAATGTGGCTAAGAAACTATAACACAGCTGATGAGTCAAAAAGCATCATCCTTCTGAAGAGAATTATGATGAGAACAGAATTTCAATCTAGAAATATCTTAATAAATAAATGTTTTCTAGTAAATTATCAAAATGGTTTAATTCTTTTTGATACTATAAAGTGATTTGTTTCCATTCTCAGACTGGAAAGAAAATAAACAGAACAGGTTCTTAAAGATTACCTGCCTTTATAGAACTGGTTCCTTGAAATTTGGGATGCCATTGTTGCCTATAGTAGACCTTGGAGTGAAAAAGACCAACATATTTCCTCTCTCTTTCTATGCACCCTCACTGTTGTCATGGATAAATAATGCCTACAGTGGACCTTGGGGAGTGGTGAAGACCAACATATTTCTTCTATCTTTCCAAGCACTTCATTGTCTGTCTGATGAAAATCTATGTTATATGTTGAAATATCTTGAATATTACAAAGTCTCTTCTAAAGTTAAAAAACATTTCATGTATTTTTTTATTTTTAGATTCTATATACATACATCTTTTTCTCATTGAACATTCTGTATTCACACAATGAACGCAAATAAATTACAATGACATTTTTAAACAAAGACGTTTTGTTTTTCTTTTTCTTTTTGTTCTGTCTTTTCGTAATGAATATTCAAAAACTTGCATTTTAACTGATTCTATAGTCAGGTTTTCAATTTTTAAACAACCTTTTGAAGATGAATTCTCATGCCACCCACATATATACCAACATATATCTTTATTGTTCACACCCTGTTGCAACTTAGATTTTATTTTATATTGGGAGAACCAAATCTATCTAAAACAAAATATACTGTATTTTCTCTATGATCTCTGTGATGTCAAAAATATTTTCACATTACTTTTTTTAGGCAAAATTTTTACTTGGAACCAGGCCAAAAAAATTGCGTTAAATGAGCATTTTTTGACACCACTATTATCATATTCTCTCTTGTCAATTATTATTGTTTTAAAAAGGTGTCTTTAGAATTTTAATAAAACCAGTAATCTAAACACCACCATTTAGAAAATTAAAGTCAGTAGTAGTTAGGGTTAATTTCAATGAAAAGAAAAATGTATAAATTCAGTTTCATGTTATGGTTTTATTAAAATTCTAAAAATACATTTTTAAAAGCATAAAAATTATCTTTTAATAGAAAGACTGAGCAAACCCAATAAGTCTAAAAAAAATCAAAAATTTCATTATCACATATAAAGCTAATTAAAAATTAATAATCATGTAAATAAATTGAATAAATAAAATAGTTTTTAATATTTTTGTTGTCAATTCTCAAGAAAAAAATTCAGTTTCATATGTTATGGTTTTATGAAAATTTTAAAAATACCTTTTTAAAACAATAAAAATTATCAATAGTAATAACGGTACCAAGAGAAAAATGTCTTCTTCACATATAATTTTTTTGCCTGGTCCTAAGTTAAACTTTGCTCTTTTTTTGTTTATCTGAAAAGTTGTACCCTCTTTAAGAATTTTCAGTTGATACATGCCTTAAACTTTTATGATTTATTCCAGATTAATTATTAAATAATGACTGATTAAATTTTGACCATTTGTGTTGTTTTCTTTTATAAAATCCAAAATTTCTCTCTGTATATCTGAAAAAAATACATGATAGAATTATGGAAGGGAAATAACTTCTTCTTAGTGAACACCTTTGTACACAAAATCTTTTATTTTCATTGCTAACCCATCTTTGTATTTCGTAGTGTTTGTGAAGAAAATCTTTTGAAAATTCATATAAATTAAGATTTTATAAAATAAACATTAAAATTATAGCAAACACATTTTTAGAGCATATTCTCTAAATCAATCAGTTTCAGGTACAATCAAAACGTCTTTTTATTGAAAATTATTAAAAATTGTATTGAAAATTGATTATTATACTGAGTGGATTCCAACTTAAAATTTAATTAACGTATAATTTATGGAGAAACATAAAAATTATAAATTACATATTTTTAAGATAAAAATTACACAGCATTTAAAATATATATCAAATTATTACTTTGCAGATTTTCAGCTTTTAAACATTATAATTAATAAGTTATTAAAAATAGTATACTCTTCATTTAATACACTTTTGAACGTGGCCAAACATTTTTCCTCTTAAATATTCACGCACACTTTGTGTCTACTATGATATTTGTGTGTGATAAAAAAATAAAAGGAGAAGATATCAAGTAGTTAGTAAGTACAAGTTCACGTGATAATCTGAGTAACAGCTAGAGATAACATTTTGAGTCAATATCATCAAGAATTCTTCCTGTGTCTTGTGTGAAAACTGTCTTCATAGGAGGAAGCTGAACTACAAAAAAAAAGAAAAACAACTTTTGTGAATCTCTGCAACAAATTCTAGAATATAAAAATTTTGGATTTTCTTTATCTGCTTCTTTTACTTTCTTCTTTGAAATGAGTTAAATATTTTTACATGGCCAAATTTTCACCCCCTCAAACCTTCCACATCTTAAACAAAATAAAGTTCTAACAAAGTTCCTTTCTACCTGCAACTACAAGAGGAAGAAACAATAAAACAATTTCAAGCATACACAACTAACAAGTCAAAAGTGATGACCATAAGCAAAACATCTTCAGTTAAAAACATTTCTTAAATGGTTTTATTGGTATTTTAAACTCATAAACAAGACCTTAAGGGACATAGTATTTAAAAAAAGCAAAAAACAAGACTTAAGATCAACATACTTTATATTTTTTTCAGATAAAAAATAAAAAAGATTATTGTTTTACTTTCAATAAGTATTCCTTAAGAAATTACAAACTACTTCAATGTAATGACATTTATGCTTATGAATATATTATTAATGAGGTGACACTTTTCCATCCTATCCAAAAACTACTGGGTGGAATTTAACAAAATTATCAGAGAATGATGACAACATGTATATACACCTACTCTGTAAAAATTGTAAGGTTCTAGAAAAAGGAACAGAAGTTTCAGTCATTTACCTAATTTATTTAAATTATGAGTGTATCAAATTATTAGCAAGGTGTAATAAAAACCCCTGTAAAAAAAAAATAACTCTTTAATTGCTTCATTTACAGATTTTTATGGATACATACAGTAACTAAGATGAAATTAAATGGAAATAAAAAAAAGTAAACATAGTTCAAGAAGGATAGTGGATTTGGTTAATATATGTGATCCTTTTTATAAAATGACTCAGAAAAGGCACTGGTCCATCAAATATGTCAATTTCTTGTTCTTCTCTGATGTAATTTCACATGATACATTGACTATTTCCTACCATAAGTCATTTTTGCTTCTAAGTTGGCATCCATTCTCATAAACACATCACTTCAGAATGCTCCACAAGTTTTCAATTGGGTTTAAGCCTGGAGAATTGACTGGCCAGTTCATCTTCCGAGGTCCACAGAAGCCTAATTTCTGCAGGTATTCCATGGTTTTATGCATTGAATGCAAAGGAGCATTATCTTGCATAAATACGATCGTTCTCCTGAAGGTGATTCTTTGCTTTTTTTAGCCAAAAAATTCCAGATGCTCTTTGAGGAAGGCTATATAAGCATCTATGGTTATTTTTGTACCATCAGACACTCTCCATGGACCAACCATGATCCCTCCAATAATACTGGCCCAAATCATAGTGCCTCCCCTTCCTTGTTGGCAGCATGTCAAGAGTTGATAACGATCTCGTCCATTTACGACCCAACCTTTGCTCCAACCATCAGGACCATCAAGTGTTGCATGACTTTCATCTGTGAACAGAACTTTCAAGAAATCAACCTTCATGTTCTCCTTTGCCCATTCCAAACACATTTGTATGTGTACATTTATCAATCAAGGCTTTGTCACTGGTGTCCCAACCTTTTTCAGAAGATGATAGTGAGTACTTCTGGACACTGTTGCTTCTCCAATGTTCCTGAAAAGTGCTCCACTAGTCAGGCCTGGGTTATTTACAGCTTCATGTTTCATTCATGATAAAGAACATTGGGAAACAATCCTCAAGTGACCATTATCGGCCTTCTTACGTACCTTCGTAGGGAGTGAACAAATCTTTTCACAGTTTGGTGATATCTTCCAATTATTTTGGATATTGCTAATGTAGATTTGCCTTTGGAAAGTTCAGATTTTATAGTATCTTTCTCAGAAAGGGGTCAAGTCACATTTACGACCCATAACTGAACGATTATAATGACACTCATTTATAGTTTGGAACACTTCTATATTGTGTTAATATTGCAGATGGCCATCATTTGTTTCCTGTTGTGCAGAACAATACAGTTTTTATACAGCCTGCGCATATACATATTCCCATTATACTATGAGAATTTTGTTAAATTCCGACTGCCAGTTTTTGGACAAAATGAAAAAATGTTATCTAGTTAATAATTTGAATTTGAAATGCAGTGTATATATATATGTATATTAAAAAGAACTATATCAGTATTCCTTATCACACAGTGCTAGTTAAAGCTTCATGCATGAGACAATTATCAGGAATCAGGCTGATAGATGTATTACACACTGTTTAATAAATGCATAAAAATGGAACATCTATTTCAAATAAAACATGTCTATTATAATAACATTTGAAGTAATACATGCATACATATATATATATATATATATATATATATATATATATTGTGTATATTTAGGCAGCAATTTTTCATTGATGTATTAAATAATATATCAACCAATACACGGACAAAACAATAATAATTTCAAAGCAATGAAACATTGAAACAATAAACAAAAACTAAAGTTGCTTTGAAATTTTTCATGCAACAAAAACAGACTATCATTATTGTTTTGTCCGTGTATTGGTTGATATATTGAAATGTAATTGTCATCTTTGTTAATGGCTTATGTAACCCGAAAGCTTAGATTGGATTTAAATATGTATCAATATGGTGATTTCCTTTCGTCTTTCAATGATAATGTTATTAAGCTTATCAGCCAATATGAAAGGAACTTACTTAAAATAAATAGACAAAACTTGTCTATATTATTTAATGAAACATATGTATGTGTGTGTGTCTGTGTGTGTCATTGACTGCAGCTGTGATGATAGTCATTATAAATTTCATAATCCTTTCCATGGTTGACAGTAGGTACTATAAAAACATTTTATTAGTTGTTTAAAATAATTAAAAATAATAATTAAAAAGCATGAGTAAATAAATGTTAAATAGTCTAAGTTTGTTTTAGACATTTACTTTTGGGGGAAGTGTATTCCAGAATGTCAGACAGTATAATAAATTTTTCATTTTGTGTGCAAAAGTATTTTTTATTTAGAATTGGCTCCAAAAAGGACCACCAGAAATAATTGTCATGTTATTTCATCTTTTTCCCAACAGTTTTTCTTTTTCTTTCTCAAAGTATTTTTCTTTCTTGATTTGAAAAAAATTGTATTATGAAACTTTTTAGAGCCAATTGTTTCTATAATTATGTTGTTATCTTGCCTTGCCCCTAATAAGGTGCATGAAAGGAATTTTTTAAACAAGCCTTTTTTGTAAAATTTGTACTTTGTTATATTGTTTTGTATCAGTTTAATAAATAATTGTAATTTTCAAATATTAGGAGGTAGTTTTGAACCTTTGTTACTGCTTGCACCTTTTTGAAAAATTTGGGATAAGAGAGACAACATGCTTCCTTTTCTCATTCCATCACAGAAAAAAATTAAATTATTATAGTACTTCATCAGTCCTAAATACAGGTTTGAATTTTCAGTTGTCTTTCTCCTAAACTGGTTGCCAACCATGGATAGCGAGCCCAGTTTGACCTTTTATTTAATCCACAGCTGAGGATGAGGAAGAAAGAAATAGATTCACACCTTTCCCAAGGTTATTGAAAGTGAATGCAATGAACTTGGCTTGCCGATTTGGTTTCTTTCAAACCATTAATGATACTACCTAAAAAAATGACAGAGGTATATCAATAGAATTTAAATAATATATATATATATATACATATATATATATATATATATATACAGGGTGTATGAAAAATACTTTTACAAACTTTGGGGGCGGGTTCCTCACACCAAATCAAGAACAAAAGTCCATATAAACATATGCCCACAAATCCTTCATTTTTTGACTTATTAAGTTTAAAGTTTACGGTAAATGGTGTTAAATGTACAATCCAAGATACAATCCAAAAATACTTTTACAAACTTTGGCGGGGGGGGGGGTTCTGACACCAAAACCAGGTAAAATGTCCATATAAACATATATCTGAAAGGCCATTAGTTTACTTCACCACAGCAACTCATAACAAATGTTCAAAACATCCTCTGCTTGCTTCTACATACACATGCACCCATCGGGTCATTGACTGGCAGACCCTTTCAAATACTCCCACATGGTGTTGAATGTTTTTGCAGGCCCCCATGACACACTGATAAAGTATCTCTGCCTTATTAATGTCTGCTGCATAAACCAATTGTTTTAGGTGGCTCCACAGATAAAAATCCAAAGGATTGAGGGCCATGGAACCAGTCCTCCCCTACCTATCCATTTTTCTTGATAGATGTCAGTCAGTGTATCGCAAACAATGTGACTAAAATATGCTGGAGTCCCATCATGCATGAACCACATGCATCTTCGTATTAGCAGGGGTATATCCTCTAGCAGATCTGTAAATTTGTTTTGAAATAAAGTCCCTATAAACAGCTCCTGTAAGAACATATGAACCTATCAGTCAACTACAATTCCAGTTCACACATTAATTGTAAAAAGATGTTGGTGTCTAGCCTGTATTGTACTATGGGGATTCTGATCTGCCCACAAATGTTGGTTGTGTAAATTTGTTATTCCATCTCTTCCAAATGTTGCCTCATCTGTAAACATGACTGATGAGACAAACAACTGATCGGGAGTTTGTGCAATAAACCATTGCAAAAAGTTCTCCCATAGTGAGTGATTAGAAGGCTAAAGACCCTGCACACGTTGCAAATTACACGGATACAGGAACTGATCTTGAAGCACCCTCTATGAGGTACTATGAGATGTACAATATGCTAGGGCCACTTGACATGTGCCGATACCTGGATCATCTCAGACAGCTTGTAAAATGTGTTCCTCGTGGTCAGGCATATGAGTGGATCTTGGTCTTCCTTAATCCATAGTATGTGGTGCCAAGGATCCTGTCTCAGCAGTGTGACGATAAACAGCAGAAAGGATTGGATGAATCGGCTGTTTTTGGTCTGGAAATGTAATCCAATACAATGGTGCGGCCTCACGTCCATGAACATTTACATGGGCGTATGTAAAAATCATATCTGCTAGCTCACGATATGAATATATACTGCCATTGTTAAACAGGACAATTCACAGTTAACTCACTACTACACATGTTAAACGTTAAAGACAGACTAACCACAAATATACAAGAATGACAAATGTCACTGTGTATACATGGCAACACAGTGCCATCTACTAAAAAAATTTCTTTAAACTTAATGACTTGCTTTGGTGTGAGGAACCTGCTCCCAAAGTTTGTAAAAGTATCTTTTTGATACATCCTATATATATATATATATATATATATATATATATATATATATATATATATATATATATATGTGTGTGTGTGTGTGTGTGTGTGTGTGTGCATATAAAATTTGTGTATTTAGGCAGCAATTCTTCTTTCATGTACATTTCATTAAATATGACAGACACGGCGCTTTGATTTAGTTTTTTATACAATTTCTCATGTGAGCTAATGATTTTTTTCTTTTCAGATGATAAATTATATAAAAACTGTCCAATTGTTCTTTTTATCCAAGCACCTTCGGCTATACATTTAGCCATTTTTAAGGTTGAAATATATTAACTGTCAACCAGAAATAGATTGTTGTATGTATTTGTACAATGTTTTCATTTTCAAAACACAATCAACATATTGTGTCCATGTTCATAGTTGATATTATTAAATGTTGTTTTTTTTGTTTTTATTAATAAGGCTCCCATTATTTTTAACCTTTTTTTTGCATGTAGATTATGCTATTATATTTGTGTTGTTAACAAGTATGTTATGAATAAGTTCCAGTAGGTCTCCATGGGTATTTCAATGAGACTTAATTAAGCAATGGTCAGAAAGGTGTAGAGTGAGTCTTCATACCAAACATGTTGTAGTATGGCCTATATAATTATTTACACATTTTGATTGATCAGCAATACAATTCCTTAATGGATATTTAAATTTGTAAATAATATTTATCTTATTTAATTTTGTTCTAAGAGGTGAATTATTATTTTTAACTATAAGGTTAATTTATTTTTCATAAAATAACTTTTCAAAAAAGTATAATTGTATTTTACAAGATTTTTAAACAGAGAATTTCACTTTTGTTTACAAAGTTGTAAAAATTGGTTGACATGATCGATTTTATGTCAATTTTGCAGACTCAAAAAACAGACTTTTAATTAAAATTTCGAACGTTCTAAGAAGGATTAAAAATAATAAAAAAATACTTTGATCTTTCCTCTTAATAATAACAAACATTTTTAGATGATAAAAAAGTGTTTATTAAGTTTGGGCTTTTTTCATCAGGGTATGCTCTTTTTTAGCGAAGTATTAATGTAGGTTTGAACATCCATTGGGTATCGTCAGATTGTAATAAGCTTTTCTTTACAATATGATTAAATTTTTACTTGAGAACAATATTTCCTAAGATCATATTGAAACTGAATTTTAAAAGATTTAAAATAAATTATTCAATTTTTAAAATTGTAAAAAATGAAAACAAATCTTGTAAAAATTAAGTTTTCATCAATTTTTTTTCTCAGACAATTGTCTTTATTCATAAAAGCAATGGAAAGCTTCTCTAATTAAATAATGTCTTTATTTTATTGCGTTTTTTTATTTTTCGATTCAGAACAGATTTATTTTCGGTAAGATGGGGTCTGATTTTGCTCTCAACAAATTGAGTGATTTCAAAATATTCTGCTTATAACTAATAAGTAACTAAATATAGTCACTACAAATGATCACGTTGAATTCCTCAAGTTTTCATGGGTGAAACACATATAAAAAACTATATTTTTTATTTTTTACCAAGATTTTCTAATTAAAAAAAAAAACTTCAAAAATAATTTCATTCATTTGTGAATAAGTCCTAAAATTTGATTTAAAATCCAACAATTAAAAACTTTTAAAATAAATTAATTAATAGTACCACCGCTGACGATACAAATTTTTTAATCAAAATTTCGAATATTAAAAGTAAAACGGAGTAAAAAATGTAATTAAATATTCAAAAAATACTTTGATCCCTTCTCTTAAAGATTTTGACGATAAACTATTTTTTCATTACGTTTCGGTTTTTGGGGCAGGTTTTCATCACGGTATGCTGATATTTTTTCTTTGCAATTTCGTGGATTTATCTGGCTTAAACCTAAGTTTGGTATTAAAAAGTTAACTAAAACAGACATAATGCCTGTGTTAAAAATCCTTGTAATTTAATTCTAAAAAAAAAAAAGAAGGCATCTGATCGATCATTACAAATCAATATGGTGTTTGCACACTAGAAAATTTATTAGGAAACGGTTTTTCTTTATAAATAAGAATTATTAACATATTTTATTTAAATTAATTTATTTTCATTCACCAATTACGAAAGAGACCACGATTTTTAGTTTTAAAATACAGATGCATTTTTTAAATAATTTGAAATAAAATAGAAACACTAACTTGTGTAAAAGAAAAGAAAAAACTTGAAATTAATTATTCACATAAAGAAATAAAAGTAAAAAAACGATCCCTTTAAAAAAAAAGATCTCGACGACTATAAAGAAACAAAATATGAAAATATATAAAAAAGGATGACCTTAAAAACAAATGTTAATTTATTCAAGATGCTTACTTTAGTTTCTCATTTTGATTGATTGGTCAGCTCATGGAAATCACATCATTTAACCGAATTTCGATCAAATGAATGAATGAATGAATGAATGAATGAGATCATAGTATTTAAAGTATTTTATTTGAATGATGTTATTGGTAAAATAAAATCATTAACATCAAATAGCGATAATTTTTTTTTACAATTCTGTAAAATCAATTTAAAAAATAAAAAAAATGGAAATAAATTTTGAGACGAAATTGATGTCATGAAAATCAATAGATTATCTCTTTTTTTACGGAAATTACCGAATACATCACACGGAATCTCCCGGAACACCTTTGACGCATTAAACAGAGTTATGTCCCTTGCATGGGTTATATTCGTGAATGTATGAAACCTCGTTAAATGAAATGTGACTGTCTTTTCTGTCATTACAGCTAGCAGGCTCTTTAAAAAAAAGTTAACCTCTCTTTTATTACATTCCTTTCTTTGTGTGTGAGAGTGATTAGATTTAAAAAATAATAATTTTTGCATATAACATTTATTTCCGTTAAAATTAGGTACCGCCAAAAAATCATGCGCAATTTTGACACGGGAAAAAACGATGACCCCCCACCCACCTCCCGTTTTTAAAAATTTGTCAAAAATCAGAAAGAAAATTATCAGATTTTATTAAAATTTTCTGTATTTATACATCTCCATCTCATGGAAAAGGCGGCCAGTGAGATTGGTCTTTACTCTCTACAATCTTCATTAATACTGGCAAAACAGAATTTATCACCCATACAACCAAGAAAGAGAAATTAAGTTGAAAAATGGCAACAACATAAGTCTGTCCAAGAACTTGTTTACCTTGGCAGCAACATCCAGTCAACGGAGAGAGACATCAAAATTCGCAAAGGCAGGGCCTGGGGTGTCCTAGATGGTCTGAGCACCATCTGAAAGTCCTCCTTTCTGACAATTAAGAGGGATTTCAAGGCTACAGAAGACTGTCTTGCTCTACGGCTCGACAGTGACAAAACACCAAGAAGCGTCATTTGACGGAACATACACAAGAAGAATGCTTTTGTTACGAGTTGCATTGGACATCATCTGGAAGAAACACCCAACAAAGAAAAATGCCTGTATTGATGGACACCTTGCTCCTATCTAAGTTTCGTTAAAAGAGAGAAGGCTTCTTCTAGCAGCTCTAGTCACTCTTGGAGAAGTAACTCATAACTTGTGAGTGATATCCTACTGTGGAACCATTGCGCAGCAAAAGATTGGTTGGAAGATCTCATCACATCACACCAACATTGACCAATTTGTAGATGACTCTGGAGGACATTCTGACAGAGATGGTTGGAGGAGACGAGTCAGACAAATAAATTTGAGAAGAATTCTCGACATGATGATGATGAACAGTTAATGAATGAAAATGAACTTTATATTTAATTTAAGTTTTGAGGAAATATTTATTTTTCGTGTCAGTTATACCATGCCTTGTGGTTCCGTGCTAGTGAATTATTTTTGGATATTCCTAAATGTATTTTACATTTTAAAAAAACAAAACAAATAAACTTAAGAAAATAATTTTAAAAATAACAGAAAAATTATTGTTGGTATTGTTGGGGATTGTTATGAGTTTGATTTATCAGAAGGTTTAAAATGGTAAGAAGGCTAGATAATGGGTGTGTTCAACAATCCACAACAAATATAAAAAGGTGAGCCTTCAAAACGAATCAATTGCAAGGTAATTCAATAAGAAACAACGGTATTTTAGGTTTCAATAGACATTTATATACATATAGTGAACTTGTGATTGAATAATGCAAAGTATGACCATGTATTGATTTGATGTCTTAATAATTCACAGTTCAAGATTGTTCAGGTATTCAAACAGAAATTGTGTAGAATGAAAAATGTCACTTATGTAGAAATAAATGTTAGTTTGTGTGCGTGATTAAAATAGGAAATAAATTCTTCAGGAGTTGTTCACCTTTGACTGGTTTGAATTTATCTGGTTGCTGATTACAATTTCTATTCTGGTAGTGTATATTATCACTTTTCTTAGAAATTTGTAGATAGAGTTTGAGAGAGAAATGATGATTACTGAGTCAGCAAGTTGACGCGCGAAAGGTTCTTTAAGTTAGTGTAATGACACGCGTGAATTCGTTTAGCATCTCTCCGAGGTTGTGTGGCTGACTGCTTGAACTGGATCGAACAATCCTATTTATTTATTTCTTGAGTCTAAAATCAGCTCCAGAGCGTTGAGCGAGAAAGTAGATTTTAGACAATTGCTACACATTTTGTGTTGTTGCAACTAAATGAATTGTCCAAAGTTGGTAAGAGTTGTGTACCTTTAGTTGTTTGATTGAATGTTTACGAACACTTATTTAGTAGTGTGTTATTTTGTGGAATCTTCCACGTCTGCCAGTCACCCCCATGGGGAAATGTACTCTTCTCTGTGGTGATTATCATGACAATCAAACATACATACATGGAAATCGTATGACAAGCATTCATTGGTTAATCTCCTCAAAACTAGCTCGCTGATTGGTCAGTTCCAACCAATCAAATTGCCTGCACGCGACAAATCTGTTTTCCCGCTCAATATGCTCTGAGCCAGTCACGTGATACACCATCTTATATAAACAAAATACGAGTGGTTCTCTGCCTCTTCTCTCTTCATCATTCTCGCATCTCATTCCTTGCTGCCAAAATGTAACCTTCAAGAACTCCCGTCTTGACCATGCAGTCAGACGTTAAAGAACATTACAACATTCATGCAAGTACAATTCTTAACTCTTCTGAACTCTTTACAAATACACAATTCCTAACATTCAACAGGAACTCATTCTTCTAAACTACAGTTTAATAATTAATTCTACCTTTATGAGCTCAGGTACAAATATTTCCAAATCTAAGAGACATAACTCTATCAAACCTTTAGCTTATGCACATGTACACTAAGACCAATAAATTCAATTGTTATGTTTTGAATCATTATTTTCTGTCTTGTATTGTTGTGGATGGAAGATTATTGAACACACCCAATTTTAAGCCTTCTCACCAATCAAACCTTCTGATACTTTTTAACACTTCACACATCCGCCACAATTTCACATTTTTTAGTATCGTAAGCAATTGTTCCTGGGAGAGCGAAATGCTGTTTGTTGAGTCAGAGAAGTTTGCGCGGGAAAAGTGTAGTTGGTCAAAGTTTTGACTAGCGTGGATTAGTTTGGCATCTCTCCAGGGTGAATTTCTGACTGGTTCGAATCGATTCGGACGCTTCTATTTATTGAGTTTTGGGTCTAAAAAATCGGCTCAAAAAGTTAGGAGCGAAAAGATATTTTTGCTTAAACTTGCTACAGTTTTAGAGGTCTGAGCCAATGAAAAGTCTAGTTTGCTGAAACTAAGATACTGATTGTTTAATAGGTGATTATTGGTGTAAAGTGCATTATCCCGGAGGTGTAAAAGGTAGGTATGGACTATTCCATCATTTGAAAAATTGACAATTGACATGTATTTCTTTAAAACTCTTTTCAGATCTTGGTTAATACTGATAAAATTGATACAAAATAAAGAGGTGTTTGAAGAATCGAAAATTATAAAATATCATGCCATTTTAAAGTGTGGACATTTTTTTAAAATAAATTTATTAATTTTTTATTTTAAATAATTTTATTAATTTTTTTATTTTAAATAAGATGATTAAATATAAAATTCTGAATTATGTCCCTTGATATAAAAAAAAAATTAGCGCCCCTTTTTCATGGTCGACAAAAGTTAATTTCGAAAAACATTTAAATTAAATTATTTAAAATGCGTTTTTTAGCTTTTTATTTATTTATTTTTTTCAGTGGAGGCACCTACTTAACAGGAATTTCTAAAAGATGGAGTTACTTTTTTTTACAATCATGAAAAAATTGTTTCAGGACAAACTTTATTTATGTGAGAGATCACCCAAGTTTGTTGCATCATTAGCAGAATAAAACTATGATGTATTGTAAAACAAAAAAGTCTTTTTTTACTTTTTCTTTTTGTTACAAAAGGTGTTAAGACTTATTTTACACAAAATTCAATATTCAAGGTCAAGTTTGAACTACACTTCAAAACGAGCTTCTGTGGTACAAGTTATATACGAAACTGCATATAATTTTTAAATGCAAACCAGATATTCATGTGTTAAGTAGAGTAGAAAATTTTAACCTAGCAGTATTTAACAGGGCAAATATGAGTTTGAAATAGTAACTTTTATTATTGTGAGTAAAACTCAGAACAAATGTGAAAATCATTAAATTCGTACTGATTATTACCAGTGCGTTTTTAATAATTATGATTTATGAAAATCTATATAAATTAAAAATAAAATTTGATAAAACAAATTTTATACTCTTAAATTATACCACACATCATTAAAACTTATTTTATTTATTTAGACCATTATTAGACCAACTTTTTCTATATAAACGCATAGTTATGCTGAGAAAGTGAGAGGCGGGAGAAAATTCTTGGTGAGACTGGAGAAGAGAATTAGCCTGGGCAAGAGTTGGGCTAGAGACAGTGGAGAGTCGAGTTGGAAACTTGAGGAGGAGAGGAAGTGACGTCAGAGACTGGAACAAAGTGTCCGCTAACATTTGAAATGCTGAAACTTTTTCCATGGGTCCCCTTGTTCTCCCCCAAATATCTGATGAAGCTGTAATAAGGCCAGTAAAACATTAAATTTTATAAACATTTTCCTATTTTCTTATTTAATCATATATATATATATATATATATATATATATATATATATATAGAGAGAGAGAGAGAGAGAGAGAGAGAGAGAGAGAGAGAGAGAGATATTCAACATGCAAGGGCTTGAAATAAACGCTCCTCCTGGTAGTATTCAAAACAACACAAAAAATACTTCTCAAACAGTCAAAACATGAAAAGAAACTAACACCAAAACAAAATCCCCCAGGAAATGGCTGCAAGCCCTTTGGACAATGGATGGTATGGTCAGTTTTTGTATTCACTCATTCCCACCAAATGGAAAAATTAATAAGAAATTAATAAAATTTTCCTTGTCCATCATATTTAATGAAAGGTTGCTACCCAAGTATACAGTAATAATATATATATATGTATATATACGTACACCAAAAAAATTTCATTAAAAAAAAGAGTGAATAAAAAAAATTTTCTGATATACTTTAGATATGTCTTCATTGCAGAAAGAAAGAAAGAAAGAAAGAAAAAAGAACTCTGAAAAAACAGAAAGCAAGAAATCAGAAGAAAGTTCCACAGATGAGAAATGCGAGAGAAGAAATTATTAGCATAAAGCTTACAGTTATATTTAGCAATTTCAACTTTAAATTGATAAGTCCTAACTGCCAATCTAGTACTGCACTTAAAGTTATGAAGTCTAGGTTGAAAGAGAACAATTACCATGAAAATATTTACAAAAGAGGCACAGGGAAGCTATGTTACAGCAGTAGGAAAGTGACTGAAGCTGAGATGCCAGATCAGAACTGATGACATTGCAGATTTTATTTGTATTCTTTCAAGTATCTTTAGATACACATCAGAAGCATGAAACCAGATGTGACAGCAATATTCAATGCATAGATAAATGATAGACTTATAAATGTGCAAGATAGATTATGGCTAGAAAAACTGTCTAGCACAACACAGTGAACCAACTTTCTGAGCAGTAGACCTAGCAATTGATTCAATATCATCATTGCACATAATGTCAGTAGAAAATGTTAAACTGAGAATGCTCATTGAGTTATTCTGGAGGTTAGCATCAGCCATGCTGATGGAAGATGAAAAAGATTATATTAGATGACAAAAGAAGAGCAGTTCTGTTTTGGAGGCATTAATGGATATTTTTCTGTCTTTCATCCATTTCTTTTGTGAGAATAAATCTAATGTGAAATTATTAAAAAAATCAATGTGTCTTAAACAGCAAGGAAGAAAACTGTTGAAAAATTCAAGGTAACATAATTTAACTGGAAATAAGAGAATGATGCTTTTCTATTATGACTATTTGATAAGGAATATTAGTTAGACAAAAGATATTGATAAGATACTTAGGTAAAATGACTTGAGGCTTGATTATTATGACAGTGTCAAAATTAAAAATAGACATTCATCAGTTTCAGAAGTTCATGGCTTTTAATAAGGTGGCTAGCTAATCCCAATTGCAGATGCCTGTTCAAGTCCATTTATGTTTCTTCAACATCTGCAGAGACAACCTGTAGCTTATATAGCAACTATGCTGAGTAGACATTAGTTACAGCTTCTGGGAGTGAGTGCATAATCTGGTATGAACATTGCCAATGTGCTCAAACCCTCAGTCATGATGACTTTTGATTTTGTGCTATCACAATCATTGACAGCTTCTAAACAGCTTTATCTGCCCAATTTCACTCATGAGGATTGTGTCAACTCATGGTATGATTTTCAGGTGCTTCAAAGCAGTTCCACACACTGAGTTGATATTATCAAGACATCACCTCCTTGATAAATCAACCATGGTGAGATTTGAACCTAGGTCTCATGGTTGGAATTCTAATGTTCTAACTACTCAGCCATGCATCCATGAAATTATAGTATCAGAGGAGGAAAAATGCGGTTATCAGGAAATGAGATTTTTGTGGTGTGTTGGTAGGAGGTTTGAAGATAATGTGTAATAACCTTACAACCTGAAGATTTATGATGTTTTGTAAGATATAATTAAGTAATGGCTGAAGAGTAAGAAAGAAAGAATGTGTTCATCATATTCAGGACAGTCAAACCAAATCATTTTCTTCTCATGGAGTAGCACTTCTAGCTTAAATGAAACTAACAGATGAGAAAAAAATGGGGTTGCAATCCTAACAATAGATGGAATGTCAAGACAAAAGAAATATTGATAAAAAAATATCCTGTCATGCTTCGTCTCTGCAGAAACTTAAGACTTGGTTCACTACACCTAGGATGGGAGTGTCAGAATAGAAATTAAAATAATAATTTAGCAGTTGTGATAATAAAAACTAACAGACATTAGTTACTGACAGTCATTAACAATATAATTTCTTTTTAATTATTTCACCCCAAGCAAGGCAATAAAGCCACTAAGACACAAGGATATGAGAGAATATGAGAAAAAGAAAACAACTATTAACTTTATTTCAGTGTTTCAGTAGATATCTGTTTCTTTTTATTATCATTGGAATTAACATTTATGTGCCTAGATCATCAAGAGGCTTATTAAAGAAAATGTTCCTCTCAGCAGGGATTGAACCTGCATTACAATTATCTGGGAAAAACACCTAGATTTTTTTTAATCATTTCCTCCCAAGCAAGGTAATAAAGCCACTAGGATGCAAGGGGTTACTGAGTGTTAGAGAATATGAGAAAAACTACTATTAAGGAGAGAGAACAATAAAAGAAGAGAGTTCCATAAGCGATAAGTGCAATTGAAGAAACTGTTAGCATAGAACCTGTGGTTATATCTAGTAATTTCACATGTAAAATGGTGAAACCTTGCCACCAATTTAATAGTAGTACACTTGTTCATAAGTCTAAGTACCAAAGAGGTAAGCTCATTAAAACATGAAGATATTTATAGAAAGGCACAGGGAAGCTACTTTATGACAATGGGAAGTGAATAAAGTTGAGATGCTAGGACAACACCAATAACATTGCAGTTTGTTATTTGTATTTTATCAAAAATCTCTAAATACATAGCAGAAGCAACAAATCAGATGCAGCACCAATATTCAATACATGGATGAATGGTAGATTTATAAATGTGTAAGATAGCTTCTGGCAAGAAAAATTGTCTTGCATGACACAGAGAATCAACTTTCTTAGCAGCAGACCTAGCAAATGATTCAATATAATCTTTCCACTTCATGTCAGCAGAAAACGGCCTGAGAAAGCGCAATGAGTTATTCGCATGAAGGGTAGCATCAGCCATGTTTATGGAAAGCAAAAAGGGATTAAAAGAGAGCAGTTTTGTTTAAAGTCACAAAGTCTAGATGCCAAAGGGTCATTAGAACAATTACAATGGAAATATGTATAGCAAAGGCACAGGGAAGCTATGTCACTGCAGGGAGAAAGCGGGTGATGTCAGGACCAATAATATTGCAAATTCTTTGTATTTTAAATATAAATATAGGTAATTCATGGGTGCAGTGAAATATTTGTTCTTTTTATGACTATTGTACAAAAAAGATAAAGGAAAGAAAAAACAGATACACTTCAAGATTTTTATTCTGACATTCCACACATGACTACTATTATGAATAATCAAGAGTGGTCTCCTCTTGTTTTGTTACTTTCCTCTTTCAGAGAGCTATTTCTGTTTACTGGAACTATAAAAGAACACTATACGTGAACCTTGTATTCTCAGTTGAATATAGCCTTCTTAAAGTCTACACCTGCATACTTTTGTCATTACAACTACATTAACTCCCACTTGTTGAAAAATTATTAGTTGATAGGATAATGGCATTTCCTCCTAAAAATGAATATACAAAAGATTATGTTCAATTAATAACAACATATTGCTTGAGCAAATTAAATGCAAAGAATATGAAAGAGGTGAATTAAAGATGTGTATGTAGAGATTTATTTATGATATATAAATGTGAAAGAAGTCCTGTGAATGATTGTAAGAAACATTTGAGAAGAGGTCTTTATCTGTTGGTTTGATAGAATTTCTAGATATGCCTGTGTGCAGTCAAACTTAGAGCATTGTACACTCTGTACTATTCTCTATTCAATGTAGCATGAGGTTCACTGGGGACCAAAAGGTCTCCCAGAAGTGAACAGACATATCTTATCTCTAAAGGATACTGTGGGTAAAGAAAAAGGTATCAGACAATTGAGCTCTTTTCTTATATACTGCTTTGATGATGCTATCTAATAGTTGCTAGCAGAAGTTCCTTGGCAGACAAATGGGGTAATTACACACATTTAATGAAGTAAGTAATGCTTCAAAGACAAGAAAGGGATTTAAAACTAAATTTAAATAATAATAATCGTAACTGTAATAGAATTATAATTATATAATTAAACTAGCTTAAAAGCCACCCTATCAGGTGGTATTTAAACTAGCTCCTGTGGAGGGCTCTTGATTGGGCCTTCATCACAATAAGTAGTGAGGAGTAGATGCAATAAGCAACAATAAACTATAGAAGAACTCAAAATTGATTGCTGCAATTAAAAGTATATTTAAGCTTACCTTTTAAAAGTTCAACAATAATTCGTCTGCTGCCATTTAATTTAATGAGAATTTGATGTACGTAAGTCCTTATTTTCCATATAAACAATTATTTTTATTTCATGGGTGACTTTTTGCTGGATTTCACAATTAATTTCAATTATTCCCAAATTTATTTTCAAGTTATAAAAATTGTTAACATACAAAAAAATTAATCACAAAAAGTCACTGAAAACAATCGCAGTAATGAAAACTTGGGAACCCAAAATCTTAGGATTGTTAGTTGGATTTGCCTGGAATGTTTTTAATTTTATCACGGAGTTGACCTGGTTCCAAAAAGTATGGTATGTTAGGCTACAGCTTCTAGGAGTAAAGTTGAAAACACAGACAATTTTATTTTGAAACACTGTAATTTGAGAACAGTAATTTTTTCATTTGAACATGAGCTACTGAAAGTTAGAGAGTTGTGTCCCTTTAATTGTTTTTATCAGTAGAAGCCAACATGGCAGAACCCCAAAACAATTGCAGTGATGAAAACTTGGGAATCCAAAATTTCAGGATTGTGGGTCCGGATTTGGTCTGGAATTTTTTTAATTTGCTCATAGAGTTGGCCTGATTCCAAAATGATATGATATGTTGGGTTATGGCATCTAGGAGTAAATTTGAAAAAGTGTGACACAGTGAGACACTGACATTCGCATTTATCATATAGATAGATATAAGAAAACCAAAACAAGGATAGCAGCCAAAATTGTGATATAAAGCTGAACAAGGAAAAAAATAGGGTTAAGAATGATATGGTTGAAGGTGTATACAGAAATTAATTTGCCTGTATTCTTACATGAAAGAGAGAATAGTAACCTCGGACACATTTTACTTACTGGATAAGCTCATACAATATTTTAAATAATGAACATATAAATATATCCCTCTTCCCTTGAAAGTTAATGCTAGTGTGGCTGAAGTCTTGCTTTGGTTCCTAGTAGCTTGGCTTTGTGATGTTTTTATAGCATGTGATAGTAGTTGTAGTCATCTTGGAAGTTTGGTTCTGCTTATCTGTGGTTAATGATATGCATACTGGTATCTCTTGGTAGTGCTTGACTGTGGCTGTTAGAACCTGAAGTAGGGGATTGGTAATAATGAACAGGTGCATGCAAAATGAAATGAAGTTATATCTATTTGTGGCTTCTAGTCTGAATGAAGTTAGTTTTAGTCACCTCCCAAAATATGAATATGAAATCTTAGTTCATTTCACATGTATGCTACTGATCACTGATGAACTTCTGTATGTGTCATGTCCTTTCAGGATATGGACGATTATGGTTTTGCATAACTTCCTGTCCCTTGTATCTGTTAGCAATGTTTGTCTTCTTGCTATCTCTCCTAATCTCTCTTCTACCAACCATTTAAACAAGCTTGTTAGGTTGGTTAATTTTTCCAAGCCCTCTCTTCTCATTATGTGGCTTAGAAATTTCAACCCTTTCAGATTCTAAGTATAAGTTCCAAACAATAAAATGAGGTCACACCAGATGTCAAGCTTCTTTTCTTTTTTAGCTGGTTAGCTAAAAGAGAAAAGAGGCTTAGGGTTTGATGTGACCTCTTTTTATTGTGGGCACATACCATTTGTAACTACTAATGTTGTCTCTTGATTGTTGATTTTGTTGTAATCCACTTTTCATGTTTCTTTCTTTTCTAGAGTGGCTCTCTTGACAGTTTTTGCCTGGCTGTTTTCTTTGCTACATCACAACAGAGTTATTTGCCATTTTTGATTTGGAGAACGAAGGGAAAAAATGTATTTTTGTGTAGCTATGTTTGAATATGAGACTTTTGTATATAAATTTTTATTATTTTATTCTGTGTTCACTACACTAGACAGCAAATGTTATTTGGATTTCCTTATTCAGTCATTATAAGAGAGTATGATACAAAAGCAGAAAAAATAGAGAATGAAACATTTACCATATAAACTTAATGAGAGACATGTGACAAGTGGAAGTTCTTGGCAAACTCTGATCAAGAGCAAAGATGTAGCAGGAGATATATATTTCTTTTTTACTAAATGTTCCCCAATACAAGAGACACTCAAAATAAAGAGTTACTAAATGAGGTTGTTGCATGGATGTAAGACAGCAAAGAGAAAATAAGTACAGATTATGTTTATATGGACAATACATAATGGTTGACTCTAGACTTGAAGATATCAGAATTGTAGATTTCAGGACAGCATCCTCTTGGGAGTCAGTTCCATAATGGAGAGGCTCTTGGGAAGAAGTTTTCCAAATTTTTTTGTTTTTAGTATTTCACCCCAAGCAAGGCAGGAGTGCCACTAGCATGCAAGGGGTTATAGAGAGTGGGAGGAAGAGTAAAGAGGTGTGATAGAGGAAAGGATGAAAAGAAGGATGGGGAATTAGATCAAGCCATCTGAAGATGTTGATTGATGTTGCATTTGAATAATTGAAGATTATAGCTATCAGGGAAGCAAGTAAAAGGAAGGGAGTTCACAGATGGGAAGTGCGAGACATGAAACTATTGGTGTAAGTTTTTCTTACTAATGGAATACATAGGGAATGAGGATGATTCACCCCTATGGCATGGCAGGTCTTAGCTGTAAATGTCTGATCTGGTAGAAATAGGGAATGTAGATCATTAAGATGGAGATAGCAATACATTAGCATGGGGCTTGTAATGTTGCATCTGTAGGAAATGAGTTGTAGAATGGAAAATGATAAATCTCCAACAAGGTTATGTAAATGGTTTTGAACTCATGGCTGGAAAGAGATTATTGGGCAGCTCCAACCCAGGTATGGCAGCAATATTCAGTTTTTGGTCTAACCTTTCTCTTATAAAGATAGAGCAAATGGAGTCAGGTACTTTCTTGAACAGTATAAGAAGTTGACCCCTTTTCCCATCATTTTTAGCAATGGATCATATATATGAGTTCCACTTGAGGTCTGGGGTGAACTTGAATCCCAAAAAATACACAAAGCAAGAAGCCTTATAGGGAGTGCAACCATTCATTGTGACTTGTGAGAATTTAAAGTCAGCTCGGATATGACAAAAAGTTATTAACATGGTTTTTGAAGTATTGAAAGTGACAAGTCAGTTTTTCACTCATTGGTCTGTAGGAGTTAGGTTAGAAGAGAGATCATCTGCAAAGCTTTGGTCATCTTGATTTTTATAAAGTAACAAGTTTGAAATTATCTCTGAAGTCAGTAGTGTAATAGGAGAGAGCCATGTTAGAAATATTTATTCTCCCATAAGTATTTCCCCTGTTATGGGCATTATTATATCTGTGATATAACACCATAGTTCATGGATGAAATGGAATGGCTGAAAATGAAATAAAATGACAAACATACTTTGTTCTCAGTGAGTCTGTTATACTACTAAGACATACACAATACAATATTTTCATATATATATATATACAAGTGTCCAATGCAGAGAATAATATATCCCATATATCTACACAGTGAAGCAAAGTGTAAGGAGAAACAAAAAGGAAGGGTCTTACATATAATATGGAGATACTCCAGTGTCTGGAGAAGCCATGTTTAGGATTCTAGATTCAAACAGGCCAGATTCACCTATGTCCCAGATTCATCTATATTCCACGGATGAGAGACAGCAAGTCTTGGGTTTTTCCAATTTCAGTACTGTGAGCTGGAGCTTCATTTTATATCTGGGAAAGATATATTGCCAAAGGGAAACAGCACAATGTGCTTGTATGTTTCTGGGGGAGGCAGATTTAGCCTCAGCCTGGGCCCTTTGGCCTAGGCTAAAAGAAAGCAACCTAACATGGTGGCTGCTGTAAACAAACTGAAATTTGACTGCAGCTTCAGTCACTGTATGGAGTGATATCATTAAGCAGCAATTATGTGACCCATGTGACTTATCTCCACCATAGTGAGATAAGTGCCTTTTGTATCCATACAGTATATTATTGATGGTGAATAAAAAGAGATAAAAAGGAAAAGATATAATTTACCAGAAACAACATAGAAGTAGGCATGGTTTGCCACTTTTTTTCTTTTTTTGGCTATGTAGAACTGTGGGTATTTTCTCTGCATTGGCAAGATCTCTAGGTTAGAACTTAAAAGAATTAGACTTTAGTTGGAGATGGTTGGCCAACTATTTCATCATGAACTCGAAATATAAACAAACAACAATGAATGGCAGCGCCTAAAGACAGTAAATTTCCATCCACTAGTTTGTGCAATATCCCAGTAATACTATAGTATTTGTGACAAAAAACTCTAATCCAAATCCAAATTCAGGGTTTTCTCACTCCTGTTGGAGGAACCCCTCCCTGATTGCCCATGTCTTCAGGGGTGCAGCTGTATTCACCATGCTTGATTGTGGGCTGGTAAGTCTATTTAACCATAGTTGGAGTGGATGGCCATTGACTTTGAGAAGTTTATCCACCATTTAACAGCTCTTGTTTCTTTGTGTTGCTGGGTTTCCACGTCCACTTAGCAGCTTTAACTTTAAACATCTATATAAATTAAGATTTAGTAAAATAAAAGAAATTATACAGATTCAAATTATGGTCAACACATTATTTAAACATATTCTATTATTTACACTATTTACATAGTTCAGACTATTGTCTTCATTTTTATTGTCATATTCACAATGTTTTGGTTGTTGTATGCTCAGGCCTTCTTCAGGTGATATACATTGGAATTTTGAACCAAACACTTTATTTAGTTCAATGGTGTAGATTCTTAGCTCTCTGTGGATAAAAAGCATTGGTTGAAGTAATTCAGTGACTTGACCCAAAGAGATGTGAGTTCAATACCTGGCCACAGCAGAGTTGAACATAATCTTGGAGAGTTGAGTTACTAAAGGGAAATAACTGAAACTGAGATATCCAGAAAAGGCATGGCCCTTGGAACTAGAACAATCTACCCCATTGGACTAAATAAAGGATTTGGTTTAAAATTCCAATGTATATCACCTGAAGAAGGCCAGAGCATACAATGGCTGAAACACCATGACTATGACAATAAAGAACAACAGTCCAATAAATGTAAATAGTGTAAATAGTTACAATTCCTCATCTCAGACAGATATTTTATTAATTAATCAGTTCTAGACAAAATCAAAACTTCTTTTAATGGAAAATTATTAATGAAATATGATATCCCTAGTGAGTGGATACTAACTTAAAATAAAATTTAATTAATTGTAATTTACAGAGAAAGATAAAACTTATGCATTGTGTAAAGCATATATCAAATTATTAATCTGCAATGTTTCAGTTTTTAAGCAAGTATAGTTATTAAGTTATAAGACATTTTATACTCTTTGGTTAACACACTTTCAAGTAGAATTTAACATATTTTGTTAAATATTTGTATGGATCCTGATGTACAGTATATTTAGTATAAATGGGAGACATTGTAGTCAGTTTGAGTAAAAAAAAATCTGAGTAAAAGTATGAGTTGATGTAGCTGAGTTTGAGTTGAATCATAAAAAAACTTTCATTGTCTAGTCTGTAATATTTTCACATTCCAGTATGAAAGACAAGGGATCTGCTTGATAGTTGTTTATTCCAAGTTCTCGTGTTCAAAACATGTGTAAACAGTGTCCACATCTTGCAGTGACCTCTTGTTTTTTGCTTTTTTATTTCACACCACATCAGAATCTCATTCAGGAATGTCTTGTATCAAGGGGCATAACTCGTGGTTAACTAGTTTCTGTGCACATACTACATAATATATTTCAAATTGAATGAAAACAAAAAAAACTTGACTTAAAACATTATTTATAAAACATCTTCTAGAATATCAAATTTCATATTTACACTTTATTTGCTTTTCTTTATTTTCTTCTTTTTTTTGGATGTGTTGAATATTTTGACAAAGTTTCAAAGTTTCATCACACCCTCAATGTAATATCAATCAGTAGTGATCAATTACTGAGACCGATGAATAATTTGCAAAGCTAATTAACTGAAAATTTTGAAAGCTGTTTATTTTGATGGCTTCAAATTGCTAATGATGAAGGAAAACAAGATGGCAAGAGGTGTTAGACTTATATATAAGACTATTGGTGACTGAAAAGAAAAACTTACTCGATTGTTAGGAATGCAAGAGAATGAATTATCTGCTGATAAAATATCTTAAGAAGTCTGGTTAGTAATAATAACACATTATTAGACAATTGTATCTAGTTAGAGAACAGTCATAATTAATTCATTCAAAAGTGTCATATTGCAAAGACTGCTCTTAATCTAGGACAAAGCTGCAGTTGCTATTGTTACATCATGGAATTATCCCGCTTTGTCTGCCAGGATACTTCTTCTAACACCCACTAGGTGGCATAGTATAAAAGGAAAAGGCATAAATCCACTCTCTCTTCTTTCTCTCATTATGTACAGGGTGCCGTTGTGATATGATGTAACTCATTTCCCCCTTCCCAGGAGACTTCTAAGTCATATCACACTCAACACAATACTATTACTACACAATCTCATGTGACCACAATAATATCACCACAACAACTAATCACATAAATATATATCTTCCTCCAACACAAGAAAATATTCCTCATATATAGGGTATATAATGTTTTAAGTTAAATTCTGAAAGAGATTCATATAAAAATAACAAAGAGAACACTTTAATAGTTTTGAATAAGTAATATATTTTTGGGCAACTATTATAATATTATATTAGAATACAATTAAAAGGTTTATTCTAAAATTGAACATTGTTTTCTGAATGACCTAATATATAAATATATATATATATATATATATATATATATATATATATATATATATATATATATATATATAAAACAAATTAACTATTTGCACAGGTTAATGTTTGAACAGTAGTGTTTTGATACACATTAACCATCCCAGAGATTCTGGAGGCAACTGGATCAAATAGAGCAGTGGCTCCCAATCACTTTTTGGCCATGCCTCACCTAAGCATCTCTAAAATACTGATTCCCTCCACTGTGACATATAATTGTTATTATTCAAAAAGTGAACTCCTATTCATGTGGAGGAAACCTAAAAGGACATTAATTTGGCTTAAACAAGCTTCCAAAGAACATGGCATCTAGGAAAGAGAAAAATAAAAGAATGAAAGTACAGTTGAAATATTGAGAAAGAAATTACTAAGAAATTGTTAAAAAAATAATATATATACAGGGTACGATGGGTAAATTATCGCCATTTTATATTTTTAATTTTGTGCATGTTTGTTGTTTGTTTTTGATTTTGTCAACTGTCCAGTATAGTAGGTTCAGTTGGGTACTGTCTGTGAGAAAAAAGCACCATGATATAATTTATTCCACCTGAAATTTGGAAACAGCATGCTTTACTGTGTAGCATTCATGTCAGAAGCTCTAATACAAACATTTCAGAGTGTTTGTGTGTCAATCTGAGGACAGTGCAGAAGATTTAGAAAGAGTTGGATGATATATCCAGTCAACATCATAGTGCTTGGAGTGATCACTAGTGATGGTGACATTATGCCTCCATTCATCTTCCCACAGGGCCTCAGACTCAACACAGAGGCTTACATCGTGCCTTGATGAGGTAGTGTTGTCCTAAGTCAAAAGGGTGGCTGCTGAAAGACCCTATGTCTGGCAACAAGACTCTGTACCATGCCACATAAGCAGGAGAACCCAGTCATGGCTGTCAGACAATTTCTGCGACCACATCAGCCTTTACATCTGACCACCTAACTCCCCAGACTGCAACCCTTTTGATTATTATGTGTGGGGCACAGTTGAGTGAGATACCAACAAAACTCCTTGTAAACATATAAAGATGAACGGAATGCAAGGATCATGGCAGCATTCACCAACTTAAACAAGGAGAGCGTCCAGAAGAATTGCAGGAGATTCTGAAGTTGTCATGAGGCCATAGTTGAAGCCAATGGAGATTTTATTGAATAAATTTAGTCTTAAGTATTTCAAGATATTTTTGTGTAATTTTGGTAAATATATCTGTTAAAATGAGATATCAGTGTTCTTTTCATTTAGATGACAATTTATCCATCGCACCCTGTATATTTTATACAGTACTTATATAATTGCACACGAACATGCATGCATGCAAATTATTTTTATGCATACGTACTGTATATGCATTGTATGTATTAACTTGCGCACACACTCATACTCACACAGGCCCACTAGAAAAAAAGTCACTGTTAATAACGCATTCTCAAATTGCACCCCTCTGGAGACTGATTAAATTTAGTATTAAAATTTAATCCAGTAACAAAACTCAAAGAGAAAAATTATTATTTAATTAACCTTTTACCACTGTATAATACACAAGTTAAGTATAACTAAACAAATTTAAAATGTTATCTAACATTAATTTGACATTATTAGCAAATTTATTTCAAACATCTTATGCCATCATAAAAATACCATTTTTATTCTATAGAAAAAAAAGAAAAATATAATCTTTCTATAAACAAACTTAATTCACCAAGAAATTTGATAAGGATTGGAAATAAAAATAAATCTATGAAACTCAGAGTAGACATTCATATAAGTTAAGTGAACTTCTTTGTTCTATTACTAATAATTATAATTTACATTAAACAGATGAATGCTTGATTTTTTTTACTTTAACTGTATTGTTTTTTAAATTAGATCTTACTAATTTCAAACAAGTTTTAGTTTGTTACATAAAAACCTGATAATGAAGAAAAACAAACAAAATCTAATTAAAATAACAATACAGTTCAGGTAAAAAAAAGCAGATTAAGTGTTCCTATGCTTACCATAAATTACATTCTGTCATGAAAATATAGATTTAGTTGAAACAAAATCTGTTTTCCTGATGATGCAGTTTGATTGGTAAAACATCAGCATAAAAATCTTTTAAAAATTGTCATATATATATATATATATATATATATATATATATATATATATATATATATATATATATTCAAAGATTCAAATGCTTAAGGGTAGACCAACCAATGGACATCCTTCCATGTAACACTATATCTGTGCTTACTTGTAAGGACACCCTGAAATTTTGTCAGAATATAAATTGGTATTTTATTGAAATATTAAAAGGACATAAATCAGAAAAATACATTTTGAAAAGTTTACAAACATTATGCAGTGCATTTGTATCTGAGGAGATACTGAAAAGTCATTTGTCTAACCAAGTTTGTTTGTTTGATTTGCTTTTTATGACTTATCAACCATTTGCAGGTTATGTAAAGCCAGAAGATTTTAGATTGTAAGAATTTGGAGGGATAATAATGACCTACTGACACAGGTCCTACTAATTAACCCATAGCTGGAGACAGAAGAGGTGGATTCATACCTTTCCTAAATGTATTTGGGCATAAGTGATTATAATGAACCTGACTGGAATTGGAACTCAGCTCTCCGATTTCCAATTCCCAGTCATTGACTTTGCTTAACTTGGATGATTGAATGGGAACCAATGTTTCAACATGATATGATTGTAAGCTTGCCTTATCAGAAAGCCCTTAAAATAAGCTGATGTTTGGTCATTTGGTCAGATTTTTCATATAAGTGTATGTCAATAGGTTTGTAGCATGACATATTTATTTGTTGAATTTTAATCTGAACTTTTCATTGTATAATTTTCGATCTCTGTCATCTCTAGAGATGCACTGATGAAGAAAGGGGGCATGGTGAAAATATTTGTTAAAAATAAATGTTTTTTTTCATCATTAGTCTATGGATTTACTGCTAAACATATATATATATATATATATATATATATATATATATATATATATATATATATATATGCACACACACACACACACACACACACACACAATGTGTTTCATGCTTAAGCACAATAGTCTGGCCTGACAGTTGGGCTTAAGCAAGAACAGATTGTCACCATTGGGTACTGACTTCAATGTCCACTTTTATATTTGTATGTGTATATATATATATATATATATATATATAAAATAATAATATAACATAAAAGTGGACATTGAAGTCAGTACTCAATGGTGACAGTCTGCTATTGCTTAAGCCCAACTGTCAGGCTGGATGATTGTGCTTAAGCATGAAACACATTATTGCCACTGAGTGTTGACTACAATGTCCACTTTTATATTTACATACACTCTAATCATGACATTGAGCACTTTAACCCATAAATATAGCATACCTTAAAACTATATTTTATCATATACATATATGTGTGTGTGTGTGTGTGTGTGTGTGTGTGTGTGTGTATTTCTCAATTCTGTGGGTTCATGATGAATAACTATAAAAACTTTATCCTTGATAATCTCAAAATTATTCTTCACATAATTGATGAAATAGAGAGTCCCTTGAATGGAGTTAGAATTGTTTTTCTAATTATTTCACCCCAAACAAGGCTACAAGGCCACTAAGACACAGGGATTTACTGAGTGTGAAAGAATATAAGAAAAACATTATTAAGGACTGCGAACAATAAAAGAGCAGAAATTAAGAAGACAGAAGATAACGGCTGGCATTGCATTTAAATTTTTGGAAGATCAAACTTGACAAGAAAGCAAGAAGCAGGAAGAGGGTTTCACAAGTGAGAGAAAAGAAACTGTTAGGCTAGAACTTATGGTTACATATATCTATTTTCAACTGTAAAATGAGGAGCCCTAACTGCCAATCTAGTACTGTACTTTTGAGGAGCAATGTGAGTGTCACAAAGTTAGATACTTAGTAGGATTTTGTACTGTATATTGAGAGTCCAGTATTTAAAGAGTGTAATGAGAGTGCTTGGAAAGAGAGGATATTTCCAGGTACCCCATTATAGACATTAGTATATCTAGTATACATAATACAAGGTAAGGACCTGAAAGAAAGGAATGACACATATGCTATTACTTTTATCTATAAAGGTAATAGCATATGTGTAATTCCTTTCCCTTTATCCCTGAAGGAAAAACAGCCAAGATGGTTGTGTCATCTATATGCCTTGGTGGGGGCCATGTAGTTTCCTTGGTTTGCTCTACTGTTGTGGGCTTTTGATCACATTTATTTTCCTAGCAACCTACATAACAACTGGGGTTTGTCAACTCATGAAATAACATCACTCATTGGTTATCACTTGACACTTATAAATTCATCCCATCAAAGGAGGATAATTGCCCTCTGCATCCTTTCAAGTGATTTTAGCATCCATCAACCTGTTATTCTTTGTCAACCATTTTTATATGCCATAATTTAGAATTTTCTTTCTAGTCATTATTCTTTTCCTTTTTTTTGTACTAATGTTCACCCAATACAAGAGCCACTCAAGGTAGTAAGTTACTGTGTGATATTGTAGGTACCTAAGAAAGGGCAAGAAGTGAAGTTCATGGTGTTATACAGGAAAAGATAACAGCTAACTCTAAACTAGAAGAGGTCAAGATTGTTCTGGTTAGGAAAATATTCTGCTGGCAGTCTGTTCTACCGCAGTTCTAAGGAAGAAGCTGTCTGAATGGAACTTACTTCTTACTATAAGGATACAAAGGGAATGTGGATGATTCATTCTTATGTGTGTAGCATGGCGGCCACCAGTTGTAGAGGTTGGGGGGGGGGAACTAAAGATGCAACTCGTCAGAACACATGCAGTGGAAGTAGCGATAGAGCAGGCTCACAACATTTCATCTGTGGGAAAGGCGTTGTAGAGTGGAAAATAATTTATCACCCACAAGGCGGCATAGGCACTTTTTCACTCTATCAAGACAAGGCTCATATAATGGCAAAATTGTTTAGTAAGGTTAAAAGTGTGAAATATTCTTTTTCTTTTTTTTTGTACTAATGTTCACTCAATACAAGGCCCAAGAGCCACTCAAGGTAGTAAGTTACTGTGTGATATTGTAGGCACCTAAGAAAGGGCAAAAAGTGAAGTTCATGGGGTTATGCAGGAAAGATAACGGTTAATTCTAGACTTGAAGAGGTCAAGATTGTAGTGATTGGGAAAACATCCTGCCAGGAGGTCTTGGGAAGCAAGCTGTCTGAAAGGAACTTACTTTATACTATAGGAATACAAAAGGAATACAAAAGGAATGGGGATGATTCACCCATGTGTACATGATATGACAAGTCCCAGTTGTAAAGGTCAGGGGTAGTGGGACTAAGGAATGTAGCTTGTCAGAACACATGTCAACGATGTAATGATAGAGCAGTGTGAGGTTCACAACATTTTGTCTATGGGAAAAGGGTTGTAGGGTGGAAAATAATTCATCTCTCACGAGGCTGCAGAGACACTTTTGAACTCTATCAAGACCGGCAAGAGGAGACAGGGCAGCTCCAGCCCAGATATGACAGCAATACTCCATTTTTTGATGTAGTCTGTTGGTTGGTTGATTTTGTTTAGCAGCATATCAATCTCTAGGGGTTATTTAATGCTGCTAATTTAAATATTTTGAACATAATCTTTATGGTTTCAACTAAATATATCTTGAACTCAATTGTATGCCTTCAACAACAGATTAAATGTATTGGTGGTACTCTTATTATAAATATTTATTGTTGGCAATTTTTTTATATAAAAATGTATTTTTTATACTTTCCTCGTGTTTTGTTTTTGTTTGGCGATTTACTATTTGCTCATAGCTGGGACCCTAAAAGTTGCTACCACCCTAGATGAGGGCGGACCTGGGAACAGCAACAATTAAAAGGTGGTTGCAATCAGAAGCTTCACTGCCAGATGTAGTTTATTGTCATACCCAGGACTTGATGTAGTCTGATCTGGCTTTTGTAAAGATAGAGTATAGTAAGCAGAGTTAAATACTTACCGGAGCAATACAATGAATCAAGAATTTTACAAGCCTCTTTAGCAATAGATCGTTTATATGAGTTCCACTTGAGGTTTGGGGAGAGCTTGAGTTCCAATAGACATTCATAACAGAGCCTCTTGAGAGAACATCCATCCATCAGGACAGGTGAAATTATCTAAGTATTTAAAACTTGTTAAAATGCTTATCATGTGTGCGCACGCGTGTGTGTGTGCGCACAAAAGTAGTATGATAAGAAAAAAAGATTATGGATGTGTTTGTAGCAGTTATTGATGCAGAGAGTGGCATTGGTGTGATGGGCTCAAATTCCTGCTGAGGCTGTGGTGTTTACATTCATACACATATCTTTGGGAAAGGTATGGATCCATCTATTTTTTCCTCTGCTAAGGATTAATAGTAGGGCAGACTGGGCTCTCTAGCATTGGTTGGAAATCAGTCTAGGAGAAGGGTAACTTTGAATTCAGACCAGTTGTGAGTGGGGCTAGTAACTATACACCATAAGATGTATTTGTTATAGAAACCACAGCAGTAACACCTTAAGCTCTACAGGCAGTTTACTGGGTTAAAATATGTATAATATATGATTAATGTATTTTTATTAATGATGCAAATAAATAATATTAAAATTATTGTTTGATATATAATTGTGTATATATGTCAGTGACAGTAATTAATGTTTTCAGAAGTACAGATAAATTGGTAAATGAATAATAAAAATAGAATTGTTGTGATCCAGCTACACAGGTTTTTGTTGCTACCTGAGTGTTGGGATTCCAAACATTTAACAACGACACATCTTTTAAATGAAACATAAAAAAGGTTATTCACTGGAGGAAAAGTAGAAGCAAAAGGTTAGTTGACATAACATTTATATATTCTTTTCAGAAATATACAATAACAATAAAATCTTAAATTTTCCTTGCAGTGAAGTTTGTTTTATAAAGTAATTAAGTGTTCTTAGTGTGATGTGAAATGTGCGGACAGACTTACTTTATGATGGTCAGCCTAATGTGTCTGTGATTTTGTAGACAAAGCCTTAGTCGGCAGTTATTAGCTGTCATCTCTTCATTTTGTGCATGGGCATAGGTGTGTGTGTATGCATGTGTAGATCAAACTGGCTTTTGAAATTGTTTCTGAGCTTTGATTAGCAGTATGCTTCTATTTTTATATCTGTAACAGAGATCCAAAATCTAATATTACATAGCGGTGCAAACTTTTGTGAATTGGTTAGAAAATAATTTCACACTGGTTTGTGAAAATCTTTTTCAGAAATTTGCGGGAGTGGTGAAGGGAGCTATTATTGTTATCTTCTAAATGGTCCAAAAAATAACATGTGGTAGGTTTACAGTTATGTCCATCAAGTATTTTGCCGGTATTTAACTGAGTAATGATTGTTTATCCAACAAAGCTTCTGATAGGGTTTTATTGGTTGAAAAATATATATAGGATTTAATTCCCATAGAACCAAAATGAGATTCACTGTCAGCCAAAAAGTTTATTCAGTTTAATAATTTGAAAAAAATATAAAATCAAAAAACAATTTTTTAAGATTGACTTTACTGAACAGAATATTTGCAGTTTTGCTTCACAATCGTTTTTACTCCATTATCTTCTGCCAACTTTCAAGAAACTTCATAATTACATCTTCCAAGAACTTTTTATTTTCCTCAACAAAACACTGCTCTTGGTACCTTCCAAGTAACTTAACTTTTTTCCATGAACAGAATTTTTAATCCAAAATATCTAGTGAATAACTTCCCAACCAAACTAAAAATAATTTTTCCTGGATACCAAAAAAAAAAAAAAAACATGTAATGTTGGACTTATCCTCTCTAATGGAACGACTTTCTCTTCTTAACTAAATTCTGAATAGCTTAATTTTAATTTGTTGATTATTGTTGTTTTTTGGACTATAGCAGCAGTACTTGTTTGAATCAATCATTTGATTCTCTAGAAAAAGGAAGAGGACTTTCTAACATGAAGATTATCTCTTTTACGTTGTTGTAGTAAAATGTAAAGTATTCACGTGTTACAATTTGCTTTTAAAAAAACAACTAAAAAACAAAAACAAGCACACACGCAAAAAAGCAAATTAAAAATAACCAAACAAACATAAACTGTACAAATACGGTTTGACTTTGGTATATTTATTTTATTTTTGACTTCTGTGAAAGCCACACACACATAATTAAAGCTACTTTAGCAAAGCTGTTTCGAATGATTTCCATTCCAGTGGTTGATTTTTTAGAATTTGGTACTTTGAACTTTGATGATGTTGTCTTTCTCCTGCGTCATAACGTTGCCTGAGAGAGAGAGAGAGAGAGAGAGAGAGGAAGAAATGATGATTTTGGTGAAAAAGAGTCACAACTTCGGCTTTCAAGCGAGGAAAAAAATTACCAGAAAAAAATTATCTTGTAATTTGATAATAAAATTAATATTTTAATAAAAGTAAATATTTTAATTTTTAATTTAATTAAAAACCGTTGCAAATGTTGATAAAAATCGTGTTACTGTTATCATAATAATTTTTATAATTTTTAAATTTAAAATAAGTAATAAATTTAAATTAAATAGTAGTACCTACTGTTAGTGTCCATTACAAAGGTTTAAATGCTTTTTATTATTTTTTTTAAATCAACACATTCAATATAATCTGACGAGTCCTGGTATTTTTTTTTTATAATTATTTAAATTTCTTAACGACTTTTACTGGTCAGTCAGTTCATTGCTCTGACCGAGGGAAATGTTAGCTCGAAAGTTTGAAAACCCAATGTTATTTTATAGAATCATTCACAGTTGCACACATATTTTCCGTTTGAGTCACCTTTTTTTACCTTAAAAAAATAATATAAGCTGAAATATTGCTTCATATTTTCATCTATCTTCAATATTGACAGATGTCACAATAAAAAGCAATTTTAAAAAATAAAGTTGTTTTAAAATTAAGTATTCTTAATTAATGACAAAGATAAAGACTAGATAAAAAAAACGAACTTTTTTATTACCAACGTCAAAAAAATGATAGAAAACCTTCGTAGTGTGACTGAGTGATATCTCCCACATACACAGAGACTTTGAGTAACTAACAGAAAAAGTTTGGAAGGGTGTTGAGTGTTGACTAATATCGTCTCTAAGATATCAAGAGATTTTATTTCTTTAAATATTCCCCATTTAAACTCAGTCGTTTCTTCGATTTTTTCTCACCAGTTTTTTTTTTTTTTTTTTTTTTTGCATTCTTCAGAATCTTACATTTTTTTACCATAGGGTCATCAGCTCTCTGCTTTTGAAGATAAAAGTATACATACCCATAAAGCTTTAGCTTAACTTAAAGAAAATACACTACAGGACTGACTGTGATTTTTAATAACCTAAACGTGTGCTAACTGTTGGTATCAGAAAACTGACGTTAATAAGAAGCACAAACTATGCGAGAGAAAGAGAGGCTGCATACTTTCACCTCTCGGTTAGAGTACACAAAAAAACTAATTTCTCATTTACTGAAGATATGATTTAATGATTTAATAAATAAGTTTGGTTTATTAAGCAAGCAAGTGTATAACTGATTGTTTAAAGTAAATATATATATATTTTTAATTAGTATTTCGTGCAAAAAGGGAGCCAAACAGAGATATCCGCAAGGACTACTACTACTAACTGCCACCCATAAGTGATCAATACTACAACTACTACTACTACTACTACTTAATCTCTTACATAGGCAATTGCTATCATTTCATGAGGTGGATTTACAAGTGTGTATGCATTCAGTGATACATACAACAATTTTTTTCTCTCTACAGAGCTGAAAGCAGAGGAAAATTGGAGCTTTTAAAATCTCACGGAGGCAAACTGCTGAAAAACAAGCGAAACATTTAAATTCTTTGAGGAAGAGAAGGAAACATAAAAAGCAATCCATTGCTTTCTCATTTAAAATTACCACCCACACCTAGGTAAGATATGTTGCAGCTTAGACATTTTTTTCAGAATTATATCTTTATTATAACAAAAATTAACAGGAAAGAGTATCTGAGCTATACTTTAAAAAGTATTAATTTTTAATTGTACATTTCCCTCCTGTTAGAATCTCAATTCAATTGTATCTTGTTTCGTTGCACGTCATGACATTGGTTTCGTGTTCGTTTATTGTTGAACGTGTTCACAGTTGACTGTTGTCTTGTATTAAGAATAAAATTAAAGGCCATGTTGCGAATCGGAATATGGCTTAATTATTTCTACAACATTAATATTTATCAAGCCCGTAGGAAACCTGACTTTTTAACAATATATGAAATAAATATTAATACCGAATTAATTATACACAGCTAACTGCATTTATGATATGGATAGGGTATGGTACTTCAATTTGGAGAGAAGACAGGAAAAGAAATCTATTGTAGACTGTCAAAGTTGTCTTTTAATCTTATTCACCGCATCTTTTTTTCTTAAACTTTCACCGTAAAGAAAAAACAAAAACAAAGCTGAAGTCTATCAGTCGTCATAAACTATAATTTTTTTTTTTTTTTTGAAAAGTGTTATGATTTTTTTTTTTTGGTTCATCTTTTTACTTTTTAAATTCTTAATGGTAATCGAACTTGTCAGAATCGTGTTGCACCCCAATCTTTTTTATTTATTTTCGTAAATATTTAGAATGAGAAAAAAAGAATTAAACAAAAATTGCGCTGTAAACAATGTGGTTAAAATAAATATAAAAATACAAAATTCTTTAACTAAGGAAGGATAAAACATTGGCGTACTCACTGTGTTGTGTGTACTCTAATGTAATGATGGCACTGACTAAAATGTTGATTTAACAAATTGATAAAGTAATTAATTTAAAACTTGCGCATAAAGAAATTAAATTCTGGTTGTCAAATATCAATTGTTAATGTTGTTACACAACTTCTTTTTAATTGAAGATTTTAGAATGCCGTACGATTTAAAAAAAAATTTTTACTGATATTTTTGGTAGTTTCTGGATAATAAATCGGTTCTTTAAATTAATTGAAAAGAAACTTAATTGTTGGAAAAAAAACTGGAATTTCTGTTTTTTTTTTGTTTCCTCTTTAAGGATTCATAAACCTTCACTCATTAGCAATTATTCACTTATATTCTGTAATTTTACTGTTTTATTAAAAGTTACATTAAAAAGAAGCAAGAATGAACGCGAAAATTTTTTCTTAAAAAAATAACGGATTTAAACCGCGATATGGGCTAAAAAAATTGTTGGATTAGAAGATGAGAAAAAAAAGGTAGTTAATAATTTAATCTGTGTTTTTCATAAAAATGACATGAAGAATTCACAAGTGGTCGTAAAGGGGGAGGGCATTAAAAAAAATAAAAAATAAAAACGAAATATTGGTGAACGTTCGATTGTTTAACCAGTTACCACACAGCATATCCTCTGCAAGAAGAAGGAGTAAGTTTCTATCTTCATTCATTCAATCATTCATATTTTTTATTCTTTTATTTCTCAAATCATCAATTACTCGTCTTATGTTTGATTAACATATGGTCTTTTTATTTTTCTATTTTTAAATTAATGTGTGAGGTTACTGCAATGAAATAGGCAAGTACAAATTACCTGAATTTTATCCCCCCCCCATTGAAGGCGTTGTTGCTTTCTTTTTTGTTTTTTTTTGCGACGTGGTATTCGTTTTCCTCTTGTTTGGCCTTGGCCATATAACTGTTGTTATCCCTCGTTAATCACCCCCGTTATTACCTGTTAATTCATTGACATTTACTGTCACCGATAAACTTTTATTTCGTCTCCCCCCCCCAACTTGTTTTGAAGCAGGGGTAATAATTGAGAAAGAAGAATTGTTTTTTTTTTTTTTCTTAACTTCTAATTTGAGTAAAAAAAAAAAAGCAGTTCGTTCAGACCTTGCGCTATTATTGCATTATTTTTAAAAAATAAAGGAAAAATAAAGGATTTTTAAAAATCTATCTACTTTTTCCTTTATTTTCCATAGTCTTTCATAAATGGCCCTTAAATGCTTATTTTATTAACTGTACGAAAATTAATTTATTTGTAAGACAAATAATCTAGAAAGGAAGTCCCAATAATTCAGTTTACTTATACTACTACCATTTACTTTCATTATGATTTATTCATAAGAATCAGTCTTCTAATTTGCAGACAATCGCGCCATTAGTCACTGACCTTGCTTCGAGAATGATTTGTTTTTAAATTTTAATGATTATACAAAAAACGACTGCCTAATTATTTTTATTCATGATTTTTAAAAAAATAATCAGCAACGAATAAGAAGTGTTACTGTTGTGGTGTAAGGTCGAAATGCGAAAAAAACTAAAACTTTATGAACTGTGTTGACTGTGTTATTTCCTTTTGTCTAGAAATCCCCATGGTGGAGGTTGTTACATTTTTTAAATAACTATAAAAGAAAAAAAAAACTTTTATTGAATTTCAATTTTGTACACAATACTGTGTGTACTGTAGTGTGTAAACACTTCGAGTTCCATTTTTGCTCTATCGTTATCTTGTCCCAGAATTTCACAAAGCCCTATAAAAGTCTCGCACAATGTATTTGTAAACAAACACACACACACACACACACACACACTCGATGAGTTTTACTTTTGTTTTGTGTTTGTTCCAGTTCTGTCTCACTCCTACAGCTGTCTATTGAAATACATAATCTCTCTAATTTGCCTGACTACAATTATTGGGGTGCTCTTATTCATTCATTGGTATTCCTGATTCACCCCCCCCCACCCCCGTGTACTGCTGCTTGTTGTTGCATAGTAGTTATCAATCAGGCTTTCTTGTAGAAGCTCTGACGAATAATATTTGGGCCTTAAAAGCCTTTCCTTTTAACATCGAAATTTCTAAAATTTCGCATACAATAATAATCTCTCGCAACAAGATCAAGTACATTTGCTTATGGTATCTTCTGAGAATACATTTCTGGTTCTTGGAGATCTTTTATTGTTCCCAGAAGACATCTTCCTGCCAAACCTGCTTGAACTTGGCCCCTCAACAAATGCAGAAGACTTTTGCTGTCTTTGCTCAGCACACTCATCAGGTCACAATCACCCTCAATGCTGCTGCTTTTTTTTTTTAGTGTCTTACTTTTATTTGCACCCCACCTTAGTTGATATATCTATGTTCTTTGTATAGTGTAAAGCAAGAGTAATTCCACATAAATAACTGTTAGAGTAAAAAAGAGTACTACAGTGACAAATTTTGCTTTTAGCATATTTATAAAGCAGTTAAAAACCTAAAAAAAAAGTGATCTTTAGAATCAGTTTTTCATATGAAAATTTAAATAAGCAAACTAATTCTAAAGAGCAAGTTTAAGTTCAGTAATATTACCTAACCGTAGCTTTTTTAAAAAATTTGCCTCTAGGTTAATCAATTGTTCCCAGTTTTAAAGTTAAAGGGAAAATAAACTAAAAAGGCCAGTCTATGAAGTTTTTATAAACTTTTCAATTTTATATGCCTGTTTATAACTGATTTAAAGAAACTTACTTTATTTTGATTTTTGCATTCGCAAAATATTTCTGTTGGATTTGCAAGCTTCAACTAAGTTTTCGCTTTTTTAGTTTTATTTTTTATTTTTTAAACAATGCCAAATTTGCCCTTTCTTTCACTCAGTTCGGTGAGGTCTGATTTTTTTTTTTTTTAATCTTGATCTTATTTGGGTTCTTCAGCCTTGTTTCAAGTTGATCAAAATTTTTTTTTTTTTTTTTTTTTTTTTTTAAATACCTATCCTGTTTAGTAGCTGTAGAAGATTGTATTATGCAAGATTTTAGCTAAAAATGTTATGTCAATAAATTATGATTACTTATTTTGTGTGAAATTTTTAGCCCAAAGCTCTACTTTATAGTGTTTTTTCTTCTCCATTGATAAGGCTAGTAGTGTACAGTACCTATTGGAACATGCACACATTATTTGAATTAAGAATGCACATTTCTTCACCAACTCCCAAAATCAGCTAGTGTTTTACAGTGAAGGCCAAACTTGTCTAGTGTGAGGATAGACAAATATTCCTATATTGGTCCTCGACTTGATCTTGAAAATTATACTCAATTTTATTTTCCCAGCCTATTTCATGTGTAATTTAGGGTACAAGTATCATAGTATGTATGTATATAAGGATTTTACAAATAATTGTTCAATAATTTATGACTATACAGAAAGAAATTTTTTTTTAAGGAAGAACCACAGTTGTAAATGTAAAGATATTACATTTAGTTTGTCGTGGTTAAAAAAAAACAACTCCTTTTTCATTGCTACCAGTAATAGCAAACTTGATAAAGAATTTGTGTGCATAATTTTTTTAAGATGAGGAAATACTTTCTCTTCAGTGTGTAAATACAAAATGTCAATTTTTTTTTTTTTTTTTTTTTTTTAAACAATATTCTTAACTGTAATGTGAATTACAAAGTTAAAAAGAAATTGTTTTTTTTTTTTGTCTGTTTATTAAAAACTTATGAATTAAATTTATTTACCACTTGATTAAAAAAAGAAAAACTTAACAATATTAATTAAAAAGTTTATACAGAGTGCGATGGATAAATTGCTTAAATTATGCAAAAATGAAAATAACATTGACATCTCATTTTAACAAATATATTTACCAAAATTATGCCAAAATATCTTGAAATACTTAAGAGTAAATTTATTCAATAAAATCGCCATTGGCCTCAACCACTGTCTCCAGATAATTTCAGAATTTCCTGTAACTCTTCCAGATGCTCTCCTTGTTTAAGTTGGTGAATGCTGCCATGATCCTTGCATTCAGTTCATCTTTGGTGTTTACAAAGAATTTTGTTGATCTCTCGCTCAACTGTGCCCCACACATAATAATCAAGAGGGTTGCAGTCTAATAATCAAGTTAGGTGGCCAGATGTAAGGTCTGATGTGGTTGCAGAAATAGTCTGACATCCATGACTGGGTTCTTTTGCTTGAGTGGCATGGTGCAGAGTCCTGTTCTCAGATATAGGGTCATCCAGCAGCCATCCTCTTGACACATGGTAGCACTACCTCCTTGAGGTACAATGTAGGCCTCTGTGTTGAGTCTGAGGCCCTGTGGGAAGATGAATGGAGGCATAACGTTACCATCACTAGTGATCACTCCAAGCACTATGATGCTGACTGGATATATCATCAGTGTCTTTCTTGAATGCTCTGCACTGTCCTCAAATTGACACCCAAACACTCTGAAATGTTTGTATTGGAGCTTCCGATGCAAATGTCAAGCAGTACAGTATGATGTTTCCAAATTTCTGGCAGAGAGAATTGCATCACGGTGCTCTTTTTCTCACTGACAGTGCCCAACTGATCCCACTATACTGTACAGTTAAGAAAGATTTTATGAAATTCTCTGAATTTCAAATGTTGAAACTCAAAGCCAATTTTTATTTGTGCTGTTTGCTAAGATTACATTGATAGTTAAATTTGAGGAAGATTAAATACATCTCTACTTTAGAAGTAACAAAAAAACAAGACCTTCTTTGTTAAGACATTAGATATTCTGCACTACACTATATGGCTATATTTCTAGATCTGTGGAAGTAGACATTCAGTATTTCATCAGAATTGATAACCGTCTTAACATGGTTTCATTAATGATTGATTTATAATTTTATTTTCTTTAGTTTAAAATGTATTCTGTATATTTATGCTAAAGTTTTTTAAATTGAAAATATTGCAAATGTTTTTAATGAATATTCCTACTCACTTAAGAATCCACAAAAGAAATACTTTTTCCCCAATTAACTTATCAAATACCTGAACCTATAAAATGTAAAGCAATCACAATTTGAAGTTGCATATCATATTCTCTTTGAGAATTTTAAAGTATCTTTTTGTGTTTCTTGAACAATTCTGTTCATTTTAGTTTTCTTTGCTTAAAACCAAATTGAAATTGTGGTTCACAAAGTGCTAAATTTTCTTTAAAAATTAATGGATTATAAAGTCAGCATATGTAGGATAATTTTTAAATATTTAGAAAGTTGAACTTTTTTTTTTTTTTTTTTTAAAGTAAATAGTAAAGTTTATTAAAATATTTTTTTCTTACTGAGTTAGCCAAAATATAAAATCAAGAACAGGTGGGTGTGATAGTAAAGTTCAACTATTTTTTGTTACTTATGTAGAATGGGAGAGTTAGAAATCAAGAGATATAAAAATTAAAGATTGTACATATGAGATTTCTAATATGGTTTGTGACATTTATATAACCAACCAGTTCAATGAAATTAGAAAACAAATTCTTCATTATTATGACATTGACATTATTTATCTTATTACCAAATTCAGTATGTCAGTTGTTATATATGCTGCAATCATTTTAATGTAGACATGCTTGCACCACTCAGACAAAAAAAATACTGTCTATACAGAACAATTTTTGTTTTCATGAATGTACTATAAATTATTTCTAAATCTGTTTTGTGCTAAAGTTGTTCCTATGTTTGTTATATTGGCTAGTAGAGGGTGATGGGGCTTTGAACTTATAGTTAAATATTAAAACCGAGTGTTTGTAATGTGGCCTGCTTTTTGAGGTTGAATCATTTGATGGTTAAATTTAATATTTAATCTAAAAATTAAATTTGGTAATGTTAATCTAAAATATTGAACTAGAAAGAGTGGTGAGTGAATATTTAGACAATTTTATTTTTCTCTTGTTTACACAAAAAAATTATCGATAATTAGTAATACTCTGGCATTCTGAATGTTCTTGACAAATGTAATACTTTTTAAGCTTTTTCAGGTGAAGAAATTTGTAGATTTATCTCTATGGAGACATAATGCTGATCATTAATAAAGTATGTCTGCATTAATTGATAATTTACATGTCTTTATGAAATGACCAAGTATTGGTAGCAACTTTTCACTGTCAAGGTTAATACTTTGACCAGACTCAGTTTTTTGCTTCATAAATACTGAACTGGTTTTTGTAGTCCTAATAAAATATTGCATTTGACACTGCTATCAGCTTTGCTTGTTCATAACCTATCTATGCAAAATCATTTGTGGAAAGATTATCAACATAATGTGTAAGGCTTTTAATTTGGCTTTTTTTTCTGATTACCTGCAGGCAATATTTCCAGTGTTTGCATTGTACATGTCTGATTATGTAAATGGATTAATTACTATAATTATCAGGACATGAAAAACTTAGTCTATTGCAAAAATTAATACTTTGAGTGAAAATAACTGAGTGTATTGAAAAAGCTATATTGTATGTGAACATGTCAATATCATTGGTTATTATAGGTTTTTTTTTTTCTTCATACAGTGATAAAAGATCCAGAAAGTGTCCCAAGATTTCAAGAGCTACTTTTGTTTCAGCATGAACTTACCATTTCATTAGATTGATTAATATGTATTAAAGATGCATAAACTTACTAACAGAATTTCTTTTAAGGTTCATTTAAAACCATTACAGTGAAATGCTTAGTTATCCAAATGAAGTTTGGGTTTTAAGATAATTGATTATATGGATAACTGATAAAAAAAAAAAGTAAGCCATATTGAACAGGTTGGGTAAAAACACATTGTGAGATTTTTATTTTACAAATATCTTGCAAACATTATCCATTTTAAATAAAAATATGAAGCTGAAAATTGTTAGAATCAGGATGTAAATAGTTAAAAGAAGCCTATTCCATATAGGTTCATTAAGTGTATTTAGCTTGTGTAGATTTCTTTGGTGCTGGATCAATCATTTTGTGAGGAAAACATTCAGTTACTGATTTCTAAGGAGGGTTTTGTTTTTTTGCTAGCAATAGCATTTCAAAAAGATGTATCAGCTTAATTGTGTCAACTTAGTCTTGGGCTTAGTGCTACTACAGGAAAAGTTGCAAACTACCCTAACTGCAGAAAGCAATTGATTTGATTATCATGGATTGTTATTGTTACAGTTTATCCAAGCATTGATCTTGGCCTTTACAAAGTTTCCTAATTTTGACTATCTTGTAATTCTTACTGATTTCATTGATCATCCTTTGATGTGAATGCTTGTCTTGTCATGGCTGCCAACCCACAAGCCATTATTGTATCTTGTGACTGTAGATGGCTTGATGTTGCTCCAAGAATTAGTAATAATGAACAAAATGTCTCTCAATGTGAGTGACTTGATAATTTACAGCACTCTTTTATTTTTGATTTCCAGTGATGGCACATGTTGCAATAATACTTTTGGATTCTCAGATCCAGCATCAGTAATTCTAAAGTGATGTGTGATAGGAGAAAAACAAAATATGATTGCACTGTTTGATGCAAGGAAAAATGTAATGTGCTCTTTCTGCACTTTTTGTCCTGATATTTTTTCTTCTTCTTGAGTGTTTGACTTAACAATGTATACCCAAAGCAATCTATTTTATCAGCATTGTAAAGTTAAAATTGATAATTTTCTTAATGAATGGTGGGTATTAGTTTCTCTGTGAATTTTCCAAACTTCTACTCTCAATATTTGTGATAAAACAGAATTTTAGTTGGTAATATTTGTTTAGGAAAATGGAAGAGAGGTCAGCCTCATCTTTTAGTGAGGACGATTTGAAACCTTTTTGTAAATGGTCCCAATATCCCCAGTCAGAATCCATAAACTTCAGTGGTTTTAATCAATTAAAAGTTACTTCAGATTTTATACAATGTATTATAATTATAGAAAAAAAATTTAACATTGAATATCTGCTCTCATATTCAACATTACTAAGTTTAATCATTTAAAGATGGAAACCTTATTGTATCTTCTGTCCATTCGATCTCTTAAATCTTTTTTTTTTTTTCCAACTTCTCCATTCAGGTGACAACTGAAGAAACTTTCAATGAATTTTTACAAATGAACGTGATATACCTCTATTTGATCATGATGTTCATCAATTTATACTGTAACAAATATCAGATTGGTGTCTCTTTTTATGCAGTATTTTTATCTAAATACATTTGTTCACACCTTCTTTTATTGACTTGTAACTGCAGCTGTTTTTTGATTTTGTTTGTTCACTCTTAAGTATACTTTTGTTACTGGCACCCACCACATTTGTTTGAGCTAATAGATTTTTTTTTTTAACTTTCTCTGATTACCATGTAACTAACCCTCATATCAGTGAAAGAGAATCGGAGGTATTATTTTTATTCATTTTAAACATCTCTGAAGTAGATTGCTGTTTTATAGAACTTACTATTGAAGTAGGTGAGTGTGTGTAATATATATATATATATATATATATATATATATATATATATTCAGTTCAAGGGAAAGGTGAGAAAAGAAGTCCAAGCTTCATGTTTATTTTATCCTTAGCCTTATATATTTATTAACAGCTGTCCTACATTCCATTGAATATCAAGTGCTAAAGCTGAGTTAGTACAGGTTTCAATGCCATGTAATTTTCTTTACTTCTAAAATGGATATTTAGTATGAATTGGAATCTCCTGGGTATTTCGGGGTCATCTGACACTGTAAATGAATTGGTTCAGTTAATATGCCAATTACCATTTTCCATGATTTTTTTTAAAAATTTTATTTTATTTTTTTATTTTTTATTTTTGATGATAGCTGAAGAATGGATTGAGCCAGAATGTGTTAACATATGATAGAAGTTCAGTTGTTCTAACAATATTGGTTATGTAAATGAATATTAAAGCAAATATGAACAGTAGGTATGTTTGTGAAAAACACTGCAGTAGGTATAAAAATGTAAGATATTGGACAAGATATTAATTTTTTTTTTTTTTGTCTGACAGTAACCAAGCATAAACACTGATAGTAATAGCTTGAAAGTTAATTTCACCATCCTTTGTTTTGTGAATATTTTTTTTATAATGTTCATCAAATACAAGGCTCAGGAGCCACTCAATATAAAGGGTTATTGAAGCAGGTTGTTGTAAGTGGTAAATGCAGTCTATGAGGATATGTAGGGAAACATAACAGTTAAGCTTAGACTTGAAGATGTTAAAATTGTAGTGGTCTGGAAAGCATCCTCTTGGGAGTTTGTTCCACAAAGTAGTAGTTCTTAGGAAGAAGCTATCCGATTAGAACTTGCTTCTCCATAATGGAATACAAAGGGAATGGGAACAGTTCATTCCTGTGTATGTGGAATGGCAGGTCTTAATGGTGAAGATGAAACCTATTGCTTCTTGTAAGTGTTGCATAGTGACATTTCCAGATTCTAGCAGTTCATAATAATTCTCTTCAAATTCTAACATAGGTACTTTTTTCCTCTAAGATACTGAAGGGTGTTCTGGATCTGTGAATTTAACAATTTTGTGGATTCTCATATTAAATCAAATTCTTAATTTCCAATAAATAAGATTTTTTTTTTTTCTCTTATTTTGAATAATGTGTTTAAACAATTCATGCTGCTTTCTGAAAGGTTGTATGTGTAACTAATGTACTACAGTTGACTGCACAAGCAATAAATGCTTTGCCCATTGCCGTAAAAGTAAATGATCCTGTTTGTAGTTCTGCCTCAGCTACAGATACCTTTTAACTTCATTATCTGGATCAACATCACCTTTTAACTTGCAGTTCATTATTTCCTTACTTGTTTGTTTCATATTAGTCAGCACTGTAAAATGAACATTACAGTTTTGCTTGCTGGACATAGGAGCACTGTCATGATAAGGAATGCACATGTTCCCTCAGAACAAGATTTGATAATATTCTAGACTGAAATGCTCAAAGGTTGAAAAGTACATGGCTTGTATGTGAAAAAATAAAGATGAGGAAATTAGTCTGAACCATCTTCATAGAATAATTACATCATCTAACCAATTTCAGACAAACTTCACTTCTAAACAAAAATGATAGATATCGATATATTTCCAGGTAAGATTATATTTGATCTTAATGTGTGTCCATCTCTTATTTTCAAATGGACTTTAAAAATTGCTTAAAATCATGATGCTGTTTAATTGATTGGTTATAAGCAATTAAATGTTCCTTGGAAAAGAATGAGATGGTGAAATATTTGGCAAGTGCAGATTAAGGACCTGTAATGAGTGGAGAAAAATGAATCCAACGGTGTGCAGTGAACAGTCAAATAATAGCCAACACTTGGTTTCAAGAACACCCAAGATGAATATGGACATGGAGAAGCCCATGAAGAAAAACAAAGAAATGGATTGACTACATAACTATCAACCTGAGATTCAGGAATGCAGTTTTACACTGCAAAACATATCCAAGTGCCAACTGTGGAAGTGATCACCTGGTATGTAAACATAGTGATATGTAAACTTAGAGTGAAGCTATGGAAATTGAAGAGGTCTAAAGCAGCACCCAAACTGGAATAAAAACACTCTTGAATGACTCAAATCTGAAGAAGTATATGGACAGTGTGAAAAGCAAATATGAAGATGAAAATGGAAACTTGATATAGGACAATTTAAGTGAATCTTTTGTAAAAGCAGCAATTGAAATCATCTTAGAGGAAGAAAAAAAATGGATGATAGCTGAAATTCTTGACATGACAAAAAAGAGATAAAAAACATATACCAAAACCTGGCACAATATAGGACACTACATAAATAAATAAGGAACAAATGCAGGCAGGACTGGCTCGATGAAAAATCTACAGTAAAAGAATTAGTATCATGAATAAAGCAAATATGCATAAAAAATAAGAGAACAATACATGCTCCTCAACAGGATGCATAAAATTCACAGACTAAACGTTGATATTGTATAATGAAAAAATACCTCAGAGATGGAACGAATATAATGATTCTGAGGATACCATGGACTGAACGTGTAAACAAAAATGAAGTTTTAGAGAAAATGGAAACAAAAAGGAAACTTTACATAATATCAGGAAGAGACAGTTGAGGTTTCTAGTGCATATCATGAAGGAGGGATTGGAAAATCTGATACTTACAGGACAGATTGAAGACCAGAAACAGTAGAGCAACATATAACATGCTTACTGTGCTTGAGTAAATGGATGGCAGAACAGGGTTTAGAAGAAATGACAGAATTTATTAAGAGCTACAAGGGATAGGAAGTTGTGGAGAGCCATGATCACTTACATCCAGAGGGGGACATGGCACATAAAGATTAGAATATTCCAGATTATGCAAGCAGCTTGCATACAGAGAAAATGAATTGAGCAAATACACAAAAATACAAATGGATACAAACAAGGATTTGTTTTATCAGATTTCTTTAACCTTTACAGCTCGGCAAACCTAAGAGAACTAAATTTTACAAGGATTTATTATCAGTGGGTCCAATCTTAACTAGATGATATGCAGATAATGTCATGTTTATGGCAGACACAGAAAGGAAACGGCAGGAACTCCTAGACATTAGTAAATGAAATGGTGAAAGTGATCTTCCAAATACTAAACAAAATATTAAACAGGAAAATTTCATTGTAAATATTAGTTTTCTCAACTGTTAATGTGAATAGTCCTATTTGTTAGTGAATGCTGGACAATTTCCTAACAGATGAAGAGGAAACAAATGTTTCTACAGAAGGATGGTGAAATTGCCATGGATAGAGCATGTAAGTAATGAGGATATTTTAAGGAAAATAGAAACAAAAGGGTCACTTGTAACACATAAGGAAAGAGTGCTTGGAGCATATTGAGAGCAAGAGGGTAGAAAGAAACCAAGTAACTTACCTAATGTGATTGTGTAAATGGATGACAGAACAGTGAGGAGGAGGTATTATAAAAAGATGAGCATTACTATGAGTGACAAATAGGAATTTGTGGAGAGCCATAATTGCCCACATTCTGAAGGAAGATAGCACATAAAAGATACTAAATTATAAACAAACAAGCAGAAAGTATAGTCACCTAAATCATCACTTAATATTTCTGATATATATGAAAACAGATTGTCTGTTTCAAACCTGTTTTGACATATTTAAAAATTAAAAAAAAACAAACTTATTTAGTCAAATGTTTGTCATTTAATGACATTAATGTTGATAGAAGCAGATGGTGAGGTCAGAATAACATTTTATGGTGTGTTGTGAAGCTGAATTATAGATTTTTGTAGTCTATTTTAAAACATACTTTCAGAAAAAGTCTAATGACTTCAAGTCTATTCCTAGATACTCGTAGGAGTAAATGAATATTCACCTATTAAATATTGATCTGGTAGAGTCTTAAATAAGTCTCCATTTTTAGAAGTTGAGATTAGACTACCTCCGTTTATCAAATGATGCTTCTTGGGATTTTTCTGAGCTTATTAACATATCTTTTATTGTGATACATCTTTAGCATAAACCAAGTTTTTATGAAAAAAAATAAATATAGACTAATAATTTTTTTTATTTTATTTCATTTCAACTTGTGTACATTTGAAAATTGTGGTTAGAAGTTACTGGAGATTGAAAATGTCATTTTTATTTATCAAAATATTTGATAGTTTTTGGCTTAGAAATGATAGAAATAATTTACGGATGGTTTATTTTGGAAAACAAACCCTAAAGCATTTCATCCCACAGAGCTTTGCTTAAATTTCCTACGTTCACACATGTTTTTTTTTTGTTTTTTTTCTTTAACCAACAGTCATTTTCCTCAAACTTAAAAGGTTGGTTTTTCAGATGATATTTGAAGAAAACTATACATCGATAGCATATCGGACATCAAAAATTAAGTTTGAACCAAGCAATGACATTTTTGGTAAACAATTTGCCATTGTGTTTTATGGATGTGGGTTCTAAATAACATTGTCGGATAATTAAAAGAATTCAATATTTTCCTTTTTAAATCATAATTCCCATAAAGTAGTTAAAATAAAAGATTGGGTATATGAATAGTGAGAAGTAGTGAGAATGAAAAAAAAAATCATTTTCTTAGAGGGACTAGTTTTATACACTTATGAGATTAAAATATTTCAGGATAAACTTTGTGTAAATGTCCTTGGTATGTATATATCTATTTTAATATAGATCAATGAATTGGTTCATTGGTGCAGAAGTTTTTTCTTTTTTTTTTTTTTTAATAAAAACAATTGTCTATGTAGCTTAAGGAAACCCGTGCAAAAACTATAAACATCATTTTCTTTGGATTTACTCATTGTATAAAAACTTTTTTGTATTGTTTGTTTACTTTTAAATTTAATGGGAATTGTTTCATTTTTGTATAATGGTAAAATTTATTAATTTCAAATGTGCTCTTTGTTTGAATTTCTGCAATTTACATGCAGACTATTATCCACATTTTTGTTAGCATGATACCATGCAAAACTCATAAGTGGTAATCCAAACACATGGGAAATGATCAGTATTAAATGTAACCTTCAGAATAAAAACTATCCTACAAACATATCGGCATCTGAAGGTGGAAACTGAAGGGCCAGGCAGGAGGGCCAGAAAATTGATATGTCCTGTCTGCCTTACATCAAAGAATTATTGGAAAAGATTAAGATCTGCAGTCCATAAAACAAGGACAATATTCAGAAGCAGGTCCACATTGTGAAGAAATCTTTACTGAGTAAAACCTCACATTGGGGAGAACTGTATACTCCATTCCTTGCAGTTCAGTTTTTCATATAAAGGTGAAACCAGTAGTCTACTAAAAGTAATCTTTAGAAACATTGAAAAACTGTAGTGAGAGGGTGAGACAATGAAATCAGGCATCGCTGATCATGTATGGAGGGAAAAGGGTAGTCATTGGCCTCTGTATAATGAAGTGGAAAATACTGGACATAGAAGAACACTGGTGAGTTAGACATTGGAAAGAATCTATGCATATACTAGACAATAATGATCTTTGTATGCCTAGCATAGAAGTAAATATGATATGGAAGCGACTAATAAAGACAGAGAAATGACAGCAGAAGCAAATGAGACAAAAGAAGCTTCAGTGAGTGCAGTCAAACATGACAAGCAAGCAGGTTAGGTTTAAGTCTCCAAATTCTCCATACACAATTGTCTCATGGAAAATAGCCTCGATTTTGGTGACATAATTTAGTTCAAACCCTGGGTCAGGCAGTGTGTACTTGGATTTGGTGGGAACAGGGCAGGCAATAACTGAGCAGTACTAAAATAAAAACTACCTATCCCATGTTTAGGGATAACTACAATCTACCACTGTAGATTCAATAGAGTTCAGTTCAAAATTCCCAGTAGGTTACTGGGATCAATCTGATAAAGGCTGGAAGGCAGAATGGTGGAAATGTTGAAGACGGCAACAAAGATGAGGACAAGAGTCTGCATGTACATAATGTGCCCTTTCGTTGTTACAAGTGTAATATTTTTGAGATATGTGTTATTGATTACATTGGATCATCAGTCAAATTGTACTTAGAAATCTCTTGTGGTTTCAAGAAAAATAGTTTCCCAAATTTGATCTTTTAAGATAGGAATGCTAAATGTATATAAAGATTCCTTTTTTGCTCTTAGTATAATATTGTTTAATTTCAGTGATCAAAGGTATTACTAATTTTCACCAGTGATAAACAAATCTGAAACCTATATATAAACCTAGCAAGTCCTCTCCTCCAAAAAAAACGTTCAGATTTTGTGCAAAACACTTATCTCTCTTAAAAGCGTCAATGTGACACTTGCACACAATTTTAAATTGTATACTTACTCCTGGTAATCAAAAATATTTCAGAGACAAATGGTATAATCACTTTTTTGCCAGCTGGCCTCTTTTTAATCTCTTATCTTCATTATAGAATTGTCAAACATTAACCGTTACAAATCCCAGATTGATTCCCTACTGCATCATCACATAACTGTAAATTTATCAATTTAGATATCTCTTTGCATGAGACCATATTTTATTGTATATCACACACTCTTTATTTTTTTTTTTTTTTAACCTTGCCACCTATGTTGTGATGGCCAGGTTTGGAGTTTTCTGATGCACAAATCACTAGTTGGATAATCCATGCAGCTTTAGAATGGCTAGACAGTTGATCTTTCTTCTGACCGAGCTATAACAGCCTTTTAGGAGGAAAAATTGACTTGTAACTTTTCACAATCATGAAGCAGACCCTGAATTCTCTCCAGTCACGTTGAATGTTTGCTCTCTTAAAGAGGGTCCTTACTTTGGACATTTGTTAGGGTTCAAGTTCATCCCAGACCTCAAATTGAATTTGTGTATACATACATCACTGAAGGTGCTGGAAAAATGTTGGCTCTAGAATGTAACAGATTCCTTCTGTCATGTTCTTTTACAAGAGTCAGCTCAGACTAAAAATGGGGTATTGCTGCCATATCTGGGCTTGTGCTGCCCAATCCTCTTTCCAGTCTAGACAGTTCAAAAGCACTGACATGGCCTTGTAGGTGATGAATAATTTTACACCTTATACCCCTTTCTCACAGACAAATCTTGCAAGCCTCTTGCTACTCTCTCCATTTTTATGGCTGATGTTCAGCCCAGTTTAGTTCTATTCCAGACATTCACAGCTAGGACTTTTCATGCCACGTACATTTCCTTCATTGGTAAGGAGGAAGTTTGACACAGTTTCTTCTCAAGAATTATTACTTTGTATAGCAGACTGCTGAAAGGATGCTTCCCTGATCACTACAATCTTAACAGTTGACTTTAGACTTGAAGCGGTTATCTATCATACATATCCTCATAATCTGTACTTTTTACTTCCTCCTCTTAGATGCATTAAAACAGCCTCATTCAGTAACCCAACATATTTTGTATTAAATTTCTGGTGCATCTTTATACCACACAATATGGTAATTCTTCTTAATGAGAGAATGACCCACCTTAGATCCAGAGTAATAGAAACAATCTCAAATAATTTATGGTATGTATTGGATTGATGTTTAATTAACTTTGAATGGTCATATAATGTTAGACATGAAACCGGCTGTCATGTTTGATCCAATTTTATTTTTATAGAACTAAAGAGTTAATAGTATTTTCAAACTAGTGTTTACAACCTATTTAATATTGACTCGCATAACTATTTTTTACATCAGCAGTCATGTTTGATATTTTGCATTATTTATATAAAGAAAACTTATTTGTGGTTTGCATATTCAAAAACTCTGTTTTTTGAAGGACCTCCTTGAGAATGAAGATAAAATCACTTGCACATTAAAACTATTTGATTATTTATTTTCCATATTATTTAATGTTTTATTGTTGACTTTTCTCTCTGAAACCAGTCTGACTAGCTCCAAACGTTCCTTTTTGTATCCTGGTAATTGAGCAACCAAATCATAAAGCATTTATTCTGCAATAGAAACTGAAATTCATTGCAAATATTTGGTATGTGAAAAAATTCTAAATTTTCTTGCTGTTTATCCTGCACATATAAATAATTTGCATACAACTAAATGTATTTGTATTTTGCTGCTACTTGAAGAAATAAAAATCTTTTTTTCCTTCTATTAAAAGAAATAAATTCTCTATGAAATTAGTCTACCACATTACCTTTCAGTAAGGAGCAATATATCAATGTGATAGCTAACCTCTTTATTATAGCTTTGTCACATTCTGAGAGAACTAGTGTGTGTGTGTGTATATATATATATATATATATATATATATATATATAATGAAAAAGAATTTTCATTATATATATATATATATATATATATAATGAAAAAGAATTTTCATTTTTTTATTTTTATTTTTTTTTTACATAGTATATCTTTTGCATATCAACTGATCTACACATGACATTACTTGCATTTGAATTGCAAAAAAAATAGAAGGAAATTAAAATTTACTGCAAACATTAATGCTGTTGACAAGGAATTGAGAACGTGTTCAACTTAGAAACAGAAAAATGTAAAACTGACTCCAGACTCTTGATGACACATCAGGACATGACTCCCAGGATTATCAGATGATATAAACTTGGTGTGCATTACTTTGGTGTCTGTACAGTGTCCTGTGCTGTTCCTCTTATTCTTCTTCTTATCCTGATCAGTTTTTTCCCATCCTGTGTCAAACTGAAAGTGCCATGTTAATGCTCTCAATATATCTAGAAGAGAAATTAAAATATTGATTTGGTACATGCTATCTAACATTAGGTTATATCTTCTATTTATAGCCTGCTAAAGGTGTGTTGTCAAATACTTGATGCACTCTGTGTCAATATATTAACATGCTCACACAAAGATGCAGGTGGTGTCGTGGCTATTGGCATGGACAATAGAATTGGCAGGCTGAATTCAAATTTGTTCAGTTTTTCACACTGTCTATGGGAAAAGGATGAATCCATTTCTTTTCCTACTAGTTATGGGTTTGCAGTGAAGATTGGGCATTTTAGTATGAAAGAAGGTAACAGAATTCATATGGTATCACAGGCCAGTGTAGCAAGATAAGGCTCATTACTCTTCATATCTGGGTCCTGGAGTGAAATTAAAAAAAAGAAAAAAAAAGACTAATATAAAAAAAAAATGTATTTTTACATTCACAGAAATGTTCTTGGTCCAATACACTTCTCAAAATTTTAATATCTTATTTGGGCTCAGGAACTTTCAGACCCTGCTCCACTCTCTCATTATCTATATATATATATATATATATATATATATATATATATATATATATATATATATACACATACACACACACACAGAAAAGGGGCAAAACTTGAAACATGCTTGATCCATTACCTACATAGATAAACAGCAATTGCTTGCATTGAAAGACAGGAATGGCAATGTTACCAAAGGTCATGATAAGATGTTAATAACCAAAGAGCACTCGGCAAAACTGTACGCTTCAAGAATAAAAATAGCAACAACAGTCACAGATGTTCCTGATGTAACAGATGAAATACAGTTTGCACTTCAAAATATATGCAGAAGAATTCTGGAAGAGATCATGCAGTGTATACAGGAAAGAAGTACCTCAAGACTTATAGGAATATGATTTTATTTAAAAAAGAAAGAAGTCTCTTTCACATTACTATTGAACATATACAAATTATTCCCAAAATTACTTTTAAACAGACTAATAACTACCAGAGATAAGAACCAGCTATTTGAGCAGACAGGTTGTAAGAGTGGCTACTAAACAATACAATCTATGAAAAGACATTTGATCCTGTAGAAATTGTACCAGTCTCACTATGAGCGATTTTATTATTGAAAATATATAAAATGTTATATATACAGTAATAATACTGCAATAATTTGGCTACAAAAAATGGAAATTGTTGTGGGATGGAAGTAGACTTAAATGGGAAATATTTAAATCCGTTACAATTATCTGGCATCTAAAATCGGGATAATTTATGAATTAAAATTGTTAAATGACCCTAAATAAGGAAAGTACCCATGCAGATTTATAAATGGACAGTAATAAAATCAAAATCTTCAGCTGTAACATTCTGAAAAAAATAAAATTAGATGGAGAAATGGAAAAAACTCAGGAATATATATAATCAGGACAGGTGATAACGTTAAAGATTAGATAAGTGATATATATAAAATACACACACACAATGTTTGAAGACCTTTTTATTAAAAAATAAATATGAAAAATACCTTGTCAATATACATAACCCTTTAAAGCTGCAAGCACCCAAGCTAGCAAGTTTCACATGCTTACAGTCTAGGGAGCACCTGAATGTGCCAGTAATTAGGTAGCACTATATTTCAATACACAGTGTAAACATGTTACATGATCAAGTAGATGCATCAGAAATGTACAACTTTAAAAGTTATGGAGATTTAAGGATTTTCAAATACATAAATAGGAAGCTAAATTTGGTATCATTTGAAAGAGAAATTTACTTTGAAATAAAATCAACTGACAATGCAATTTGGTTTCACTGGTTTTTGAGATATATCAATTGCACTAACATTACACATTCAGAGTTTTCTCTTGGATTTCCATCCTAAATTTTTCTTCTGCAAACAGAATATTGCCACAAGCTCTTTTTTTTTTTTTTTTTTTCCTGTCTCCATAAAAATGCTAAATTTTATTCTTGCAGTTATTTTCATCTATTCACCTAAGTTTTTGTTTTTGTAAAATCCTGTGTGTATCTCGTAAATTTTGGAAACATTTTTCTCACATTTTTTTTGTTAGAACTTTTTTATTTTTATAATGTCAACATTATTTTATGAAAAATAAAGGTGCCAAAACATTTTTATAAGAATGAAAAATACTTGTGGAGCTCTAAAATATAATCATACAATCTATCAAATCTCTTAAATATGATTTGATTGTATGATTTGATAGATTGTATGATTAATTTTGTTTAACTAATGTAATGTGAAAAGATTATTAAATATTTTCTGCTATGTATAGATGTTGAAGATATGTTTCCCTTGAAAATATTTTTAAAAAAATGCAGGGATAACAAGTATGAATTGGAATGAAAACATTATTTTCCCTTTGTGTTTGCATCTTTAATATCTATCTGTTGTTTCGTTTTATTTATTTATTTTTTAATTCATCTGGTGATGCATAAGCCTAATATAATCCTATTATTTTTCAAGCTTTTTAGTTTTTGAATAGCAGCTGAGATTTTAAGCTTACAACACCTGGAAGTCTTGAATTCATGAGCTGACAAGACTGCTTAGTATTAGCTTAATTGATTATGTTAAAAGTGGGGTTGGTTTCAATGCCCAGGTTTTTTTTTTTTTCCTTTGCTATGGTGGTCAAGCTTTTATGACCAACAGCTGTTAATTTTATCTTTTTTAATTTTATGAAATTTTTTTCAAACTTGATAAAGTAACTTAGATATAGGAAAAGATTGATTTAAATTTTTTGAAGTTGAATTTTCTAATTTTAATTTTTTAAATTCCTATTTTTGTGGCTAAAATACTGAAGCTTTGGTTAGAGAAATAGCAGTGGTAGGTCAAATATGTGGTGTTTATTATGGCTGAATCTATGAACTGGTTTTGATTAAACATGAAATTGGATCTTTTTTTTTTTTTTCTTTCTTCAAGCTCGATACAGGAAACCTATGATTAATGTACTTAATGCATCCTCAAAAATACTACACTAACTGAAATATTGTGAAAATTTTGAACTTTAAATTAGGAAAAAAAAAATTATGCATTCAAAAATTATGCTAAGGATAATTAAAGTTTATTTTATTTCTAAATAATAAAATTTATTTGTGGTTGTTTTTAGTAAGTTTTGCTGTACATCTCTCAGCAAAACTTACTAAAAACAACCACAAATAAATTTTATTATTTAGAAATAAAATAAACTTTAATTATCCTTAGCATAAGTTTAAAACCTTAATTTTAAGTTATTAAAAATATGAACCTACCTGTCTTCTGTATCCGTGAATGCACTGCAATCTAACAAAAGTTTAAGGCCAGTTAGCTGTAATAAAGTTTTTTTTCTGCATTCCCTTGTATCATGAGATTGCATGATACAATAACTTTTTGTTATTGCATCAGCCATTATTCACACATCATTTATGGTCAAAAATATTTTTGTCATTGTTAAATTAGCAGCCATTGTGATAGTATTTGTGTAGTCAATTAGGCTTATAATATGGCCAAAAAATTCCCTTTCACTTGCATGAAGGGCCCAAATGGTGGTTCTATATGATGAAGGCTAATCTGAACAAAATTAGTATAAGAATAGGTTCTAGCAAAACAGCTGTGCACACTATTGTGAATTTTCAGTGATATTTAGTGACAAGGGGAAAAGTGGTCATCCAAGGAAAAACAGTGCTAAAGATGATCATTTGATGAAGCACATTGCTATAAGATCCTCAACAACATCTTGTAAGTAGATACATGCTGCTTTACTTCAAAATGGCACAAATGTCAGTTCTGCGACAGTTTCATGTCATCTGATGTTTCAGTTTGATCTGAAATCATTCAAACTGGCTTGTAAATCTCGGCTAACTGCAGCTATGAAGACTGGCATTTGCTAAGCAACATGAGACCTGAAGACTGGAGCAGTTATGTTTTCATATGAATCTACTCTGCAACAGTTTATGCATAAAAGAAACATAAGACTCCCTAGTGAGAGATTTGATTTATGCATGGTAGTGCTCCGTGCCACTGGTTAAAGATTAAGAATTTTTTTGTGCAAGATCAATGTGACAACATTAGACTGGCCAAGGAACAGCCCAGATCTGAAGCCAAAAAAAAAAAAAAAATTACAGAAAAAATTGTCAAAAGGAAAGTTGCAGAAAAACAACCTTCAAGTGCAAATCATTAAGAGGCTATTAAAGTTTGGACAAGAAATCTCTTTTGACTACTGTAACAACTTCATGCTCAGCCACATCCAAGCTGTAAAGGTGGTCATACTGTCCATTGGACTATTTGGCTTGAAATGAATAGAGAACATTGTCATGCTCAAATTTGTGAGTAAAATGGGTTCAGTCTCATAAATTACTTTTTACTGTATTGTTTTTAACTTTAAGAACACATTGTAATTTACTATCTTAAACTTTTGTTAATAACTGTGTTTTTTATATATATATATATATATATATATATATATTACTGTTAGACAATGGTGTAGAGAAATGATAGTTAACTGTTAGCATTGATGATCCTGTTCATTTAAGGTGTCACCAATTTGTTGCTCTGTGTGACTGTTGACTTTTTATTTAAACACTAGATTCAATGTCTGAAGAAAAGTCAAACAAGGAAGTTTTTTTATAGATAAAAAGATAAGAATATTTAATAAATCATGATTGGACTTGAATTAATTCAGAGAATGAAATACAAAACTTTCATATAAATCAATGAAAGGTTGACAAAACCATATGAATACAAAAGTAGCATGTAAATAGCAAAGCAATGGAGAAACTTCAAGCTCAATATGGAAGTCTCTATCCTCAGACCTTTTACATTCAGCACAAAAGGTACATGATGGAAACAACTAAAAATGAGCCAGACACAAAGGTCAATTTACAATTGCTTCTTATATGGACATTTCTTAAATGACATAATGTCTGAAAATGATATTAATTACCAATGTATATTGAAATCATTTTAACAACTGATACACAGAGGTTGCTTTACTTGATTGATGGGTTGAAAGTGAACAGTGACTCTTTCCACATTTCTCTTACTCATTTTCACACATACACTATGGACATAGTACAGAACCATAAGTTTTAAATTTTAATTGTGTTCCAACAAGCTTGATTTAAAGCTTATATAGCTGTAATTTTATAGAAAACCATTTTATTGCTTCATTGTTGAAAGTACAGTAGAGAATATTTTTAAATTTAGTCACTAGGATAACATGAATAAATTTCACATTTGTTAAACATCCAATACATGTAAGCATAGCTCATGACACACAACCCACATTTTTAATGTTTTTCTTTTTCCAAATTAAATTAATAACCAAGAGCTAATGAAAATGCAATAGTTTCTCTGAATATAGAAGCCTTTTCAAAATTGAACAAAGTATTAAGAGTTTGAAAAATGTCCTTACAAACAACTGCTGGATTGCTATGTAATTTCTACCTAACTGTATAGCAGTGAATACTGGACAATTTCATCTCCGATAAAGAAGAGACTTGAAGTAACAGGGATTGGGTTCTACCAATGAATGTTGAATATCATGGCCAGATTATGTGAGAAAAGAGGAAATTTTAAAGAGAATAGGAACTACAATGAAATTGATGCTAACAATGTGAAAGAGACAGCTGAAATTATGGGGACGCAAAAGAGGGAAAGGTTTGAATTTAACACTTATGGCAAGAGAAGTGGTGGGAGGAAAAGTGAGTAATCTACTTGATGAGCTTGAGCAAATAGATGGGAAAACAAGGAACACAATGAGTAGTGGCTAATAGGCAAGAGTTAGAGAGAGCAACAAAAGACAAAGTTGTGGCGAGCCATGATTACTCATATCCTGAAAAGACATGCCATATAAAAGAATTGGGGAAAATGTTCTAAAATACAATAAACAAAAAATTAATGAACTAAAAACACTTTAGTATCGTATTGTTATAACAGGGAAACTTTTTTTTTTTTTTTTTAAATAATTTATTATTTGCTCCCAATAGACAGTCCATGCACTTGATTTACATGTCTATATTATTCCCATAGATGAGGTGGCATCACTTTTATTTTATGCTAACCTTAAATGATAATTTAGCAGTCAGTGCTGAAAACAGGAAATGCAATGCCTGTTAACTGGTGGAGGAGACTAAATTTGATTAATCATTTCCAACCAGTGAGAGATTGTGACCATTTCTCATGGTTTCCCTAAAATATACCCTGACATTTTAGATTGCTTTCAAGTAGTCATGATCCTTTATTCTCTCTTTTTTTTTTTTTTTTTTTTTTTTTTTTTTTTTTTTTGCTCAAAAGTGGAATCTGACTGAATTTCATTGATCCAAAGGATAAGCATATTCTTTTTTTTTCTCCTTTTCCTCCTTGATGAATGAGAGAACGTGGTTTGTACAAAAATCAGTATTTAGTATTTATCAGGAAATAAGGATATTGTATATACTGCTTATATATAAATCAGTTTTTATGATACAAGAAAAGTATGCAATATGGCTATTAATTTGCTATGATAAAGACTTATAAAATGCCTTATTTAAGTTGCCATTATTCACTTGGTCAGAGCTTAACATTTATGCTTAACTGCATAAATTATTACACATTTGGTCAATATACAATTTAAAGAATGGATTTAAAAACTGAATTTGATTTAATGGAGCTAACTATTTCCTAATCAAATGGTCAAAGTGATTCCAATGGAATTAACTAAAGCATTCATCAAACTTTCAACATAGTAAGATTAATTTGAAAATATCAGTTTGTAAATGTCTGTTTAAAATCACTTTACTGTATTTTTATTCATATTTTAATTTGCTTTGCTGTCTATAATTTAATATGAACAAATGTCATAATAAGCAAAATGTTTTTTCTTCTGCGTACTATCAACCAGGAAATTTATTTTAACAAGAGCAGTAAATGTTAAGTTTTTGCTGTCACTTGTTTTTATTGCATATCTACAAATATATATATTATGTAAATGTAATAAAAACAATAATTTGCAAAGATATTTGAACTAATGACCTGCCTGCCTTCTTCAAAGCAAAGATTCAGTTAAGTAGTTAACAATATTTTGTTTGTCCTTTCATTTTTTTTTTATTTTTTTTTTTTTTTGTTGATATTTTGGAAAATGTAACTACTTACTGCACTGAATGACATATTTAACAATTTCTGCTTTCTGACTAAGAATGCATAAAACACAGGAAATTTTAATTTTAAATTTTAACCTTGTTCACATTTTCTTGTTGGTTTGGCAATGAGATAACATTTCAGTTAAAATCTTCAGAATATTATAAGTACAAGTTTACAGCTTTCATATCCTTTTCATAATGGATCTTCTTAATACTCCCCTTTTTTTTACTTTTCTGAAATTTAATTTTAGCTGTTAATGCAGGTTGTATTTGTAGATTTGATTAAATTCATAATATCTATTTCATTTGATAAACCTGGATGAAGGGCACTGGAAAAGTTCTTGACCTGGCCTGCTTCCAAAAAATCTTACCAAATCTGAGAATTTTTTTAATTTTTTTTTTTTTTTTTTTTTTTTTTTTTTTTAAGGACTTATTGATCAGGCTGAGAATTTTTCAGTACTCTGCTCCCTCCCTACATGTTTTCAGATTTTACTGAGTCACTTCTGGAGAGATCTAACTGCTATTGCCTGTCTATATTCATAAAAGAATACTAGATACCTTCATAATAGGTAAATTTATATTTAACATTTTTATAACTGATACTCTATAAATTTGATCCTATCATTAACCTGGCCAGAAGTTGTACTACTGATAATTAATCCTAATTCCTGGTGTCAGTTTAAACTGACAGTCTTTTCATGATATTCTGATTAAAGTTCTTGATTTCAGGTGAAATGTTTGATCTTCCAAGTTATTTTAGTGAAATCTCCCTTTCTGAGATTATAGTTTAGATATATGGATAAAAGAAGGCACCAGTTTAAACTGATGTCAGGAGGATATGGGTTATATTAGAAGACTTTGGATAGAATCATCAAGCTATATGCTTCAAACACTAGAACTTAGTAAATCAAGTATTTATCTGAAAATTTACTTTAGATAATTATCTTAATTTTCTTTTAGCTTTGTTTTGTAAAACTAACAAGATGAATATCAAATTAAAAAAGAAAGCAAAAGCAAGTAGAAAGTCTGATTAAATTTTCACTTGTGCAAGAACAAGATTACCTTACATAAGGACAAAATAGCAGGCATCTAATGACGATCACTCTTAAGCCTAAGAGATTAAGCTGTAGGTTAATCTACAGGTGTTAGACACCTGCTTTAACCTGTAATTCACTAACCAAAGACACCTGCTTTAATCTATGGGTTAAAGCAGATGTTTTTAGTTAGTGAATATAAGCCTTTATTATTATTGCACTTTCTCTTATTTAGTATTTATTTTCTCATTGACAATAAATCAAGGGACTATTATCTTTATGATCATGTTTCCATTTATCAAAGAAAAAATCAACAAGCAGTTGCTCCATACAGTGTTGTAAGACTGGCTATTTGCACTGCAAATGTTCACATGAGCTCCATTGTTTAGTTCCACCATTTTGAACCTTTACAGCTAGGGCATGCAATACCAATTCTGTGGTTTAAAATCACCCTCATTTCCTATGTATTCCAAATGTAAGAAGAAACTTCCACTCAGTTTTTTACCAAGAACTGCCACAATACTCTCATGTAGATGCTGCTATGAACCTTTTCAATCAAAGGTCAGTCAATCTCTTCATCCTTGTAATCTTTACTTCCTACTACCTTTCATTTTTTCTTGTGCACCTCTTTCATCATTAGCATTTTAACTAACCTTTTACCTTGAGAGGCATTTGAGCCTGGTATTGGGTGAATTTTAGCATAAAAACGAAACAATGGATATCTACTTGATATATAGCTAAACTATATCTCGATAGATATCTATTTTATTTGAATGTGGTTCTTCTGAGTGAGAAAGTAATCCTGTTATAATACTGATTATGCCTATACAAAATAAATAAAATCTAAAATTCTTAAACCAACTAAGTTGCAAGTACTGTTTAACCTTGTGTAAGCAAGAGAAATGAAGAGCAAGAAACTTCTAGAATTATTTGTAGGAAATTGTTTTAATTTCAATTCACTTTTCTTTTCCTTTGGCCTCTACATTTATTTCATCTCTACAGTAAGTTTTTTCAATAGATAGTTAATTGAAAATTCCTTCAATTTGATCCCAATAACTCTGTAATGAAGTAATATTCATGGTTTGAAAAGATTATCTGTTGAAAGTTTTTTCAATAGTAATGTGCATCATACAATAGTCATCAACCTCAACTGATTAAACTTTTATAATGTTTTTGTAATGTGAGTAGCTATTACAAAGGAACAAAATGACACTTTTTCTGTTCATTAAACTATGTATACTCTTTGAGAGTTGAATACACAATTTCAAGGTGGTTTTCATATCTAGGGGCATAAAGTATTTGACCACTTTGGTTTATCACTTATATTCAGTGACTGTGCAGATTTATGATTACTTAAAATCTATTTTCATTATATTTTCTCATCACTATTATATATGTACCTTCATTGAATTTTCAATACCTCGGGTTTAAAATGAATTTTTAAAAATGAAAAAGCATTCTTGAAGATTTCATTTTAGCTTTAATTGAAAGCTAAATGATTAAATTTATTTCTAGTAAGTTAAATATTCTGACATTTCAGATAGAAATGAAATTATATTGATTGGAATGTCAAATATATGCTGGTGTTTTTTTTTTTTTTTTTTTTTTTTTTTTTTCTTAAAAGTAGCCGTTTTCTTAATTTTAAGAAATTTGTAAACGAAACATAATTATCAGTTTAAAAATCTTCCAAAAATAAAATATATATTTGACACATTATTTGAGTAAAATTAGAAAATTTAAAGTTATTTTAATCTGATTTGAAATAAATATTACTTGCTTATAGTATTAAAAAAAAGTAATATACAAGCATTTCTTAATGATGGGTCCTGATTTTCTTTGATCTTTATCGAATCGATAAGTTCTGAGGTGATGACAGCTCTTATGGCTGACCAGAATTGACATAAATTTACGAAATCTAAGTGAATGTTTTTTTTGTGTTAGTTTTTAACTACCTAGTAATTTTAGCAAATTAACATATTTTCAGTAATTATTTAATATTTTAACTTGTATCATGTTAGGAAACTATACTAATGTGAAGAAACTAGAAAATGTTAAACTGGAAATGGAAAAACCTAAATGACAATATTCTGGGAGTATGTGAAAATAGATGGATAAATAATGGGGACTTCATTAACAATAGATACAGAATACATATGCACACACACACACACACACACACACACACATATATATATATATATGTCAGATGACACTTAAATTACATATTCTTTAAAAAAAAATTGTTGTGTAAGGCTTCCCATAGGTAAAAAATAGAAACGTTTATAAACTAAAATATTTAAAAAAAAAAAAAAGAAAAAAATATTGGGTTATAAACGACTGTTATGAGCTTTTCAATTTTTGATTTGTAAATCTACTTTTCACTTAACAGTATCACCAAACTGCCGGATTGAAGCAATGCAGAATTTTTTATTATAAATTATTTTAAATTATATAATTAAAATTTTTTAAAAATGAAAACAATTCTTCTAAAAAAACTAATTATTCATTGAAAAAAATTTTCTTGGGACAATAGTGTCCTTAATAAATCTTATTTATCATTACAATTAAGTTTTTCTAATGTCAGTTTTATTGCATTTATTATTTTACAATTCAGAGCAGATTTTTGGTGAATGGGTTAACTGTTTTACAAAAAAAATAAAAAAAAATTTACTATATGTAATATATACATGCGTGTGTATACACCTATGTGTGTATATATACGTTTGTGTGTGTGTGTATATATATATATATATATATATATATATATATATATATAAAAAAAATGAAAGAGGTGTAGGACTATTAGAAAAAGATTAATGTGTTCTTGGACAATTATCAGTTCTTCTAGTGAAACTGAAAGAGAAGCCATTTAATATAACCGTTATAGTAGCATATACATCAACATTAGAAATCACTGAAGAAATAGGTAAGTTTTATAACACACTAAAAAATGCCAGAAGTAAATTATCCTGGGGGAGTGGGCAGCCTAAATTCAAAGTATGAAAAGAACAAGATAGCAAAATAGTTGACAAGTATGAATTTGGATCATGCAATGAATGCATGGAAAATGGGTCCACTAATGCACAGTCAATAAGTAATAACCAACACTTAGTTTCAAGAATACAAGATGCTTGTGGGTATACAGATTACACAGCAACCAGTGAAAAAAAATAATGTAGAAATGCAATTCTCCACTCTAAAAATTAAAAAAAAAAATGACCACAAAATTGAAAATTGAAGAAAGCAAATGTGTAAACTACAATGCAGCAGAATCCAAGATAACCTAATTTGCACAATACAAATATGTATACAGAGTTAAAAATCTAAAAACTATATCAGTAATTTAAACTGAAACAAGTGATGTTGAAAAATCATCCTTAAAGTAAGAGTCAAAAAAAGATTTGAATTACAGATAAATTCTGAAAGCTAAGAAAAAAAAAAAGAAAAAAAGTGAAAACAGAATTCCAAGGAATAGCACAGAATATAAGAGGTTAAGGAAAAAAATTAGAAAAAAATTAAAACAGACAAAAGATGAATGGCTTGATGAGAGGTGTGCAAAAACAGAAACACTAGGGTGCATCAGCATAGCAGGCATTTTTAAAAAGGTAAAAGAAATAAGACAGGAAGCCTGCTTCTTGACAGGAAATGTAAAATCTAGATAGGGAATATTTATAAAGAAGAAAAAAAATACCACAAAGGTGAAATTAAAACAGATCTTTTCCATAATAGGAGAGGAATCCACTTTGTATGATGTCTAAGGATCTATAATATTAAAATCTGAAGATTAGCATTGGCAAAGAGGAACAGAAACACACTGGGGCCTGATAAAATTGTTATAAAGGTGCTGTCAGCCTTAGATGATTTTAGGAAAATGAAATGACAGTGGTGAAATACCAGAAAACCTCTGTAGAGCTATCTTCATAGTGATGCCAAATGACTATGAATGCAAACACCATCAAACAGTCAGCTTAATGGTATTGGTAATCTATTAGGATTCTAATTAGAGCTAATAGCAGAAATAATGGGAACAAGAAATCTGATCTTTATCATCAGAATGCTATTAGCAATACAAATGTAGAAAGTGAACAACTCCTTGCTTGATAAGGATAGACATGTGTGACAAGTGTCACTGGAATGTTATCCAGCAACTGTTTGCAACAAACAAAAAAAAAAAAATAGTAATCAGGACCTGGAATATAAGGATGTTTATACCAATGTGGCCATCTTGAAGACATCAAGCAAGAAATGAACAGATTAAATATCAACATTCTAAGCATATTCAAATTTAGGTGAACAAGTAATAGGTACTTTGTAAGTGGCACACACAAACTAATACATACAAGCCGGGGGGGGGGATAAAAATTAAAATTATGAGTTAATATTGGACAATGACATGAAGAAATGTGTTCTGGGATTCTACTAAATCTTGGACAGTCCTGTTTAACATAGCAATAATTGTTGTATAGACACTTCCAGTGCAGAGAATGGAGGCGGAAAGAGTTAATTTTTACAACTCTCTCAGCAACACCAAGGCCCTATATAAATCTCAAGAAATCACTATCATCATAGGAAATCTGAATGCCAAAATTGGAAAAGAACAAAACAAAATAGTCAGTATGGTTGGACTAGGATCCTAAAATGAGTGTAGCAAAAGATGGGTCCAGTGGTGCACAGCAAACTATCAAATAATCACCAAAAGCTGGTTCCAGGAGCATCTAAGATGCTTGTGCACATGAAGAAACTTGGGAGGAGATGCAAAGAACCAGATTGATTATGTAACTATCAATGAAATTTTCAGAAATGCAGCTCTAAAAAAAAAAGCCATCTTCCAATCATATGCTACATCAGACTAAAACTATGGAAATTAAAGAAAACCAAATCAATGCCTAAATGGCAATAGACTCCTGAATGACCCAAATTGAAAGGAAATATACAAAAACTCATAAATGAATATAATCCAGTCGAGACTAAAATACCAAAGTGGAGCATACTGTGGCATTGGCAATTTAGATCATCCCAAAAGGTGAGCAAACCAACAAGCTCTATAAAAACAAAGGTGGGATCACTGATTAATAGAAAAAGAAAGAAAAAAAAAACAAAAAAAACTCCAAAGGTGGAGTGAAAACTTCAGAACCTTTTCACAATATGAGAGAGAAACCTATGCTTAAAAATAAAGAATGGCCAGCAATACTAAAAGATGAAGTAAGATCAGCACTGAAGTTGAAATTGATCAAAGCAGGGCCTGATGAGATTGTAGCAGAAATGCTCTCAGCCTTAGGCAATTTTGGCATTGACAAGATCACAGAAGTAATACACAAAATAGATAACAGTGGTGACATACTGGAGGACTTCACTAAATACATCTTTGTAATCTTACCTAAGAGACCAGGGGAAAACAAATGCAAACACCATCAGACAATCAATTTAACACGCCACGTAACCAAACTAATGATGCGAATACTGATGAATAGATCACAAAGCAGAATGAGACCGGAAATTGAACAAGAACAGGATGATTTTGTCAAGGATACTGGAACAAGAAATGTGATATTCATGATTAAAATGATATCAGAGATGGAAGGCTGTGCACATGTTTTATAGATTAAGCAAAAGAATTTGACACAAGGATCTACTTGATCTATTGGGGAAAGGTATTACAATAATCTAGAACTTATAGTGGGAGCAACCCACCCCTGTTGCTAGGATATGCAGATGACACTGTGTTAATGCACGAGTTGGAAATAAGACTATAGCACCTTTTAGAGAGGGTAACAGAAGAAAGTGAGAAAAAAGGACTAGCCATCAACTGCAGGAAGACAGTGTCTGGTCATCAGCAAGAGAAAAAGACCCCCAGATGCCAGTTACAAATTGAAGATGTCAACATCGAGCAGGTGCAGAAGTTTAAATATCTGGGAATTGTTTCAACAGAGGATAGAAAATATGACAAATTGGACTAATGAAAGAAGTATTCCAAAAACTAAGAAAGGTGTTGAGAAACAGACAAATTTTGTTAGAAACAAGTTCTGGATTGCTCTGCGATATACATCCTCTTACATGGACAATCTTCCTATGGATGAGAAAACTATGGGCAGCAGAAATGTGGTTCTACAGAAGGAGAATGAAAATTCCATGGACAGAGTGAGTAAGCAACAAATGTTAAAGAAAATGACAACAGAAAGGACACTTATACTTAGAATCAGAAAAAAAAAAACACAATGAAGAAAGAGGACTTGGAAGACTTAACCCTCAGGAGACGTATTGAGGGCAAGTGAGATAGAGGAAGGCTGCGAGCCACTTACCAGATGACTTTCTGTGAATGGCTGAAACGAGATGGTTGGGGATGGAAGCCTTAGCAAAGGGAGATACTGCTAAGAGTCACAAGGCACCTGTGTCCTGAAGGGATGCGGCACATAGAAATGTTATAACAAAGGATTGAAAATGTGACGGCAAAATCCTGATTAGTGAAAGATGCATTCGAAAAGCTAAAAGTATTAAAAACAGGAAAATTTTGTTGTAAACAAAGAAAAGTGCAGAATTGCTATACGATATCAATCCTTTTGTATGGTAGTGAATGCTGGACAATCTCATCACAGATGAAGAGGAAACTGGAGGTGACAAATGTGGTTTTACAGAATGATATTAAGAAAGCAATGAAAATGGTAACAAAAATAACACTTATATTCAGGATCAGACAGCTGAAATTTCTTGGACACATAATGAGGAGGGCTTGGAAGATTTCTCTCACAGGGGAAGGCAGCCAGCCACTTATCTGATGAGCTTGTGTGAATGGATGGCAGAACAGGGGCAAAGGGAGAAACATTTCTAAGGGTTACATGGGATTGGAAGCTGTGGAGAGCCATGACTACCCATGGCCTGAAGGGACATAGCATATTGGAGGATCTGATGTAACCTATACCTGTGATATATATCTTGCACAAGGACATATATAAAATGTTAGGAAAGTTTGCTTCATATATGGGAATGATATATTAGAATAATCTGTAACCTTTAGTGATAACAAACCACCTGTGTGTGGATAAAGAATGAGTTCAGTGAGTGCATAAGAACAGAAGACAAGACTACTAAAGAGTTGTTAATGAGAAATCTCCAGCATTTAAACTTTGCAAACCACTTTTGAGAGATTGGATCATTCACTGTACCTTCTCTGAAATGCAGAAGTCTTTTTTTAAAATGAAGCTAATATCATATGCTAAAAATGTTGCTTGCTTTGGTCTTAGAATCCTTTTTCATTTTTTTTTTTTTAATATAGTTCTTTAAAAAGAATTGTTAAGGCCATCTAACAAAAAGCACATTTTGGTCAATCTGATATAAAATGTGAAAGGATTCCCATAATATTGTCATTGTATTTTTATATAATTAATGACAATATTGTGGGAAGCCTTAAAATGTGTTTAATTTTTTGTTCCAGATTAATCAACAAGTATATATTTTTAAAATACTTTATAAAAAATAAAAAAGATGATGCTAAAAATGCCAATGTTGAAACAGTTTGTAACTAATATTAGTTTTCTTTATTTTGTGATGATGTAAGTGCATTTGTTTTAATACTATTAAAGTTCTTGAGATTGATTCAGTCCACCTAATGGATTTTAAACATGGCTTGTATTAATTAAATCTATGCTTATTTAATAAATCTTAGCTATATAAAAAAAATATAAAAATATTTACTTATTCATATATCTTCTGTATTTTAAACAGCTATAAGCCAATTTAGATATCCTCGGCATGTTATATGTCACTATATATTACAGTGGCTTAAACTGATTTCTATATTGAATTAGATGCTAGTAAATGTTTTCATACTGTTTTTGAAGAAATACATATGTACTCCTTTATTTGGAGGCATTTGACTTCATTTTTGAGGCATTAGTATAAAAATTCAAACACATTGGGTCAAACTAAATGTTTTAAGTATTTGAAATAAACAAAAATACAAAGAAAATTAAAAGGATGAGATTATTTAAATTATTATTAATGTAACCCTTACTATTTAGTAATTCCTAGTTGCTTAAAATATTACTTTATAGCCATATCTTTTTTCCTTTTTCTCTCTAATAAGATTTTAAAAGTATTGTGAAAGTTGATAATTCCCTTCAGTTTTTATTGGGAAAGATGATTTTTGTTTGTTAATATTATTATAAATCAATTAACACCTTAATGAGGTAATTAGTGCATCTGTTTTGTGATGTGATAAGTATTTCCTGAAATAAGGTTTGGTCACTTGCCATTTACAAAAGAAACAGAATGTACTCAGTTCACAGTTGGAAATGTTTGGTTGATTTGTGAAAATTGCTAATCAGTTGTCTGACAGTTTGTAATTTACTCAATATTATTAAACATACACTTTTTGCTGGGACAGAACTAAACAAAAGTAAATATGTTTGCTTGGTTTTAGTCTATGACAATGCTATTTACCTGAGCTGTAGCATTTGTCTAAAATCATTAGTGCCATCAGTTTTCAAAATAATTCAGGAAACTTCATTTTCCTACCTACCCCCAAATTAGTTTCTGAAACTTTTGTCTTATATGCAGAAAATGTAATAGATCTCATTTCAGAAAATAAGAGAATAACCTCAAATTGTGTATTTTAAAATCAATCAAAAAATAAAATTAAAAAAGTATAGAATCGAGAATCTTTTAAAACGATATCTGACTCCCCCCCCCCGCCTCCAACTTATTTTCTGGTGTCTTGCTTTTGAAATTTTTTCTTTATAATTCCTAATATTCTCATTGACTGCAATGTTGTATCTTTACTAAAATTCTAAAATTACAAGTATTTGTATAAAAATGTTGAAATAGTGGATGTATAATCATTTTTAAAGATTTATTTTCTAACACTGATTATACTTGTAAAGTTTTAAAAATTTCAATCTACCTGAAGATTTTATGAACCCTTATTGTTAAACTGCAACCAAAATCACCTCTTACTGGAGAGTTGAACAAAGAAATATAACAGTTGTACTATCTTTTATAAGCACTAAGAAATGAAAACATGGATGTTGTTGAAGTTGTTGGCTATTTTTTTTTTTTTTTCCCTACTAGCATGCAAGTGGTTAGAGGGTAAGAGTAAAGAGGAGTGTTTGGGAAAAGGACAGGGATCAGGGTCTAGGCATCAGAAGATGTCGATTAACATTACATTTGAATATTTGAAGATTATAGCTATCAAGGAAGTAACTGACAGGATGTGCGAGATAAGCTGTTGGAGTAGAAGAGATGGCTACATTTAGTCGTTTTGACAGTGAAAGGGTGGGACCAAGATGCCAACCTAGAAGCACACTTAAATTCATGCTGTTTGGGAACCAGTGAAAGTAGCTCATTGGAGCAGTTGTCATGGAAGTACTTGTAAAGAAGACCGGGAAGCCACAGCACATCTGAGACCTAGTGACTGTTGATGGGATGCCAGATCAGGACCAGTCATGTTGCATATCCGTCTCTGGATTTTGTCAAGGACTTGAGATGAACAATGGGAGCACCAGACCATATATGGCAGCAGTATTCCATGCAAAGAAAAAGGGTTGATTTGAAGGATGGACTCTGGTGAGAAAAACCTTCTAGTGCGATACAAATAACCAACTTTCCTTGTGGTAGATGAAGCTATAGATTCAATGTAGTTGTTCCATTTCAGGTCAGTGGACAGTGTGAGACCAAGCAGGTGCAGAGAGGTGCTCTCATGGAGTTGGGCATCAGCCATCCTGCAGGGAGGATTCTCTATGCTGGGTAAATGAGAGCAGTTTCATTTTAGAGGCATTAAAGTTTACAAGCCATTTCCTGCGTAATCAACCACATATTGGAGGTCCTTCTTGAGGCCTACAGCCAGGTTAGTTTTGTCACTGATGCCAGATCTACTATTAAGGCAGGAGTAAATAGTAGTGTCATCAGCATAGATGTGAACTTAGTTGATGACATTAGGAAGATCGTTGATGAAGATCAGAAACAGTGTAAGACCCAGGATAGAGCCTTGGGGAACACCAGTGTTCGTGTGAAAGGAACTGGAGAAGAACCTGTTTAGGATGACCTTCATTTCATGGTTTGACAGGAATGATTTTATTAAGTCAAATTATCATCCTGTAATGCCATGAACAAATTCTTTCATGGAAAAATTACAAGATGGGTGATAAATGTGGGGGCAAAATGCTTGGGTGTTAGAGTAGTGGACAGAGAAACGCTAAGTAGCAAATGTTTTATTTTTTTTTTTTTTTTTTTTTTTTTTTCAGTAAAAAATATCAAGATTTGGAAAAACTTTCAGAACTTATTCACAAATGAATGAAATTAATTTTGATTATTTTATTTTTTTTTTTAATTTTTAATTTTTTTTAATACCCAGCTGTTACCACCCCACCAATATCACTTATATAATTTCACCCTCTTCATATTTATATTAGTTAAAAACAGAACTCCTTGGAGAATTTAAATGATCAAGTTTTTTTTATTTTATTTTATTTCTTTGTAAAACTGAAACACCCATTTACTGAAAATCTGCTCTGAATCTTAAATTAAAAAATGCAATTAAGTAAAGACATAATTTAATTGGAAAAGCTTTTTAATTGCTTTTATAAGATATATTAAGGATACTGTTGTCTGAAGAAAATTTTTTTATGAATACTGAATAATTTTAATTTTTTTTCTATTTTTTAAATTTAAAAAAAATTTTAATTAGAATAATTTAAGTTTTACATCTTAAAATAATATTTAAAAGGGGTGAAATTAATATTTCACACTTTTTTAGATTTTATTAAAAAAATTTGCATATTTTTTTTCTTTGTATAAATGTGTTAATTTTTGTAGATGCGGATGTTCAGACAAAACATTTTCAGAAAATAAGAGTGATAACTATAGTAGTAAATTTAATGCCTAAATTTCTAAAATTCAATAAAACATTAGATTACAGAATATTTTTATAAATTTTTAAGATTACAGAGTATTAAAAATTATATATATATAAAAGGCACTGACATAGTGAATTTTTTTTCTTTCTATGGATAATGTCCCATAGAACAACATTAGATAAACATCAGTCTGTCATCAAGCTGTCAGCACATAAATAACTATCTAAATGTAAAAAAAAAAAAAATTGCATTTCTGTAATATTTTAAACTTAGTGCTAAAATTGAATTTTTTAGCAAAAAAAAAAGATCTCCCCCCATTCAATTTAAATTAGTTTTGAAATAGAGCAAAGGATTTTGCTTATTGAAAATATTATATTTAATCTATTAACTTGAAATTAAAACTAAAATAAAAGTTTCAAGAAAGATTTTTCATTTTTAAGACTTGGTTTTAAACCTTAGGTATCATCAATCTGTGGAGGTACCTAATTTTGGGAAATGGGTTGGGCCATGAACTCTTCAGCAGCCCTTGTATATTGAAGTTAAATAATTTAAAGAAAAATAAAATGAATATAAGTTTTTATATGAAGAAAAACACTTTATGCCAATTTTTTTTTTACTAATTTCAAAAGAAATCCTTAATTATGGAACACTGTTCTTATTTCATTTTATGTTTACTCTTTGAAGCTATAACATACTCCTTGTTACCTTTTTGTATATCACTTTTCAATGATCACAGCTCTAAAATCTACAAAGCTGAAAAGTTAATCATGGGGGGCAATGTTTGCAAAGATAGCATTTATTGCTTCTTACTGATTCAGAACTCTTGATAAATTTTAGGAATCTTTAAAAGGTTGTTAAAACAAAATGATAATGTGTGTGTTTATTTTTTTTTTTTTTTTTTTAAATTATGTAGAGCATGAAACTTATCACACACCCTTACTGACTTTTAAAGTTTATAGTTTTCTTGATAAACATTTGTTTAAATATACTTCTTTCTTTGCCTGATACAAACTCTATTAAATAATAATAATAAAACACTAGTAATGATAAAAATGGTTAAACATTTTTCTGGCATCATTAAAATTTAGGGTGGAAAAATAACAAATGAACCATGACATTGACTTTTATTAAAATTACTGAAAGAAATTTTAACACCTGCTCAAACAAATCATTAGTCATTTAATTTTTGCACCTTGAGATAAAATTCAGTTATTGAATTCTGATAATCTATGAATATAAACTGAAACCAAATGATTTAAAATTTTGATATTACCTGATTTAAAGTTTCAAATGTTTAGTTTATATATTTTTTTTAAAGGCAGATTTAAAAAAAAAAATTTTTTTTTCTCTGTGTGTGTATGAGAGAAAGAGATATATAACTTAATATATTTTGGAAGAAAAAGGGGGCAACCCTAAGTACTTATAATACAAGAGAAATCTGACACTATTAACCTGATAAAATGATGTAGCTGTCAGCTTCACCGAGTCAGTGGCCATGAGTCTAAATAGTAATAAATTAGCTAGTTGGTATGAGTCAAAGGATGAACTTATGTTAGTCATGGGTATTGGGACATGTTTATCTTAAATCCCTTTTGTAGAGATGCTACTAAAAAGTATTGTAGTCTATTTGTTGTTTCTTGCTTTATTTTTTGGTGGTTGTTTTCCTTAGGCAATATGATGCAAAGTTTTGACTGAGAAACTGTTATAATTAGGCCACATTTATATGAACATCTTCATAATTGTGTTAAGATCCATAAAATATTTTTCAAAAAAGATAAATTAGGATAAAAGAAAATCAATGTTTACACTGACCCAGTATTGTATTGACCTAACATCCTATTAAAATACCTCTATTTTTGCCCTATTTGACCTTTATTTATACTTTGATACTTTATTTGAGGAATATTAGCTGATTTAAAGTTTTAATTAATATGATTTGAAACAAATATTACTTTAAGTTTTTTTTTTTTTAACATGTCGGTAGTTGTTTATTTAAGGTGTTAACAGCTTGATGAACAGGTGGAAGTTGAATTTTTTTTCTATGGTGGATATATCTGTAACAATTACTTGAGGAATATAATGTGAACACATTTTTTTATATAATTTTTAACTACCCAGTAATCTTGAAAATTTAGAATATTCACTGTAATCTAATGTTTTATTGAATTATAGGTTAAATTTACTATAGGTTTCACTCTTATTTTCTGATAATGTTGCATATGGACATTCATATTTATAAAAAAATCAGCACATAAAAAAAATTCAAAATTCTTAAAATATTGGGGTTGCTAAATTGTAATAAGCTTTTCCATTTATGATTAGTAAGTATAGTTTTTACTTAATAACAGTATTACCTTACTGAGACAAATTAATACAGAATTTTAAGATTTAAACCTTCATAAATTATTAAAATAAAAAAAATAAAAATTCTTGTAAAAATTCATTAATCAAAAATTTTTTTAATTAAGACAATTTTTAATTAAGACAAGGGTGTTCATAATATATCTTATTCATAAAAGCAATTAAAAGCATTTCTAATTAGTGTCTTAGTTTTATTGCATTTATTTTATGATTCAGAACAGATTTTTGGTAACTGGTGGTTCAGTTTTATAAAAAGAAATTGATGATTTAAATTCTCCAAGGATTTCTGCTTTTAACTAATATAAGCATTAAGCAGATCAACATTTAATTTCTCTGAATTTCATAAAATTAAATAAGTGGAGAGAGGATAATAGATGTAAAAAAAATTCTAAAATAATTTAATTAATTTGTGAATAAGTTTCATTAAAATCTGATTTTTTTTTTTTTTTTTAATATAAAAAAAAAGGTGCTAAAATTTCCTATATTACCCACTCCCTCCTAAGATTTCAACCAAAATTTTGAACTTTCTAAAAAGTACTAAAAAAAAAAAATTAATCAATAACCCTTTGGTCTTTCTTCTTAATAACAAAAAAATAACAAATATTTTGACAATAAAACTTTGTTTTTTAAGTTTGAGATTTTTTTTCATCATGGTATGCTAATTTTTTTTCATGAATCAGTGGAGGTACCTAATTTTAATAGTAGAAAAAATGCAATAAGAAAAATATTAAGACAAAAGTGGAAATCAATTCTGACCTAATTATATCAGCTATTTGTACAAGTTAAAATATGTTGCACACATTTTTTGAATTATTTTATATGCTTTGTCTTATTTTTTTATTTTTATTTTTTTTAGAATACAAAAAAGAAAAAGCTGCTTTAAAAGTAGTATCTCTATATAATACTAAAAAATTACATTGCAATTTTTTCTAACAATAAAATGACAAAAGCCGTTTTAGCAACGTATTTGTCAAATAGGGCAATTTGTTGTCACATGCAAAAAAAAGTAGTTTTTGGGTTTTGGTAATGTTATTTTTTCAATTGATTAAGGCACACAAATTGTGTTTATGCCTTGAACTGGAATTAGTATGTTGCCAGCCAAGTGTATAAATTGCTTTTGAAAACTGCTTCTGGTTTTAAGCATCTCATTTCTTTTTTGACAGGATATGTTACAATGTTAGAAAACATTAATATCTTGGAGTGAATTTTTATGTAATCCTGCCAAATTACCTCTCTCCTGTTGTCATTGCATAGGGTTAAATAAATTGTCTGTAACACCCCCTCATATCCTTTTCTATGCTTCATCTTTTCTGTGAATAAATCCAAGCACAACCAACCATTTAAAGATATTCAGAACAAAATTTTGGAGTCTCAAATTTTGTTTGAAAATTTATTTTTATATTGCCCTATCAGTTCTCATAAATCTTTTCTATCTGATTATCAAAAAGAGCAGTAATATGATGGAAAGATCCATAATATATATATATAACCAAATATTTGTAATTTTCATTTCTTTTTCTACTTAAGTTACCTACCAGTAGTATAACTCTTGCTGGAGATCAAGTGACAGCAACTTTCCTCAATATTCTAGCACACTCCTCACCATTCTTAATGATTTTAATAATGTTATTGTCTGAAAGCTTTGATTCTCCTGCAAGTGTCTTCAAGACTTTTTTTTTTTTTTTTTAAATGCTCCAATAATTATAAGTAGAAAAACAATATTGATATTATAATAGGAGTCATGACCTTTATATTCTATGATTATTTTAGTTTTCTGGTTAAGTCTAGATATTCAGTTTTTATTATTCTATAGAATATCTTGTTTAAAAGAATAAATACTGTCAATGAGTTTATACATTGTTATTATTGTATTAAATATTTTCTAACATGCATGAAACAGGATTTCTAACGTCATCAATTCTAATGAGAAAATGTGCATGTATTTTAATGTTTCTAATATATACATCCTTGTTGATCTATGGCATTAACACTTTCTGTAGCATTTGTTGCCTAGCCTTTTGTCCTCCTGTAGGCTTGCAGTATTTTTTTCTCTCCTTTTTTTTTTTTTTTTTTCTTTTTTTATATTTAAAAATATTTTTGATATTTATAGCATTACTAACTCAAGTAAATTGTTATAAGGGGGTCAATTCAAATGTATTTCAAACTTTTATATTTGAAAATTAATATTTTAAATTTGAGATAATTTGCAATTACCATGACTAAAATAAAATTGAGATTTTCCTCCAGATATTCTAGAATTACATAGACATTACTGAAAATATTCCCAGATGTATTGCATGGTTGAATTAGTTTATTTGAATTATTATTTTCAAAAAATTTTAATATAATTTTTAATTCCCTTATTTTGTAAGAATAAAATTTAAATTTGTAAATTTCCTTTATTTTAACTTTATTTGGTTGTTTTAATTTTTAGTGTCTTTTTTAAAAATTTTCTTTTTATTTATTCTACCAGAGTTTTTAATGCATGAAGATCTGTTATGATTTAATTATTTAACCAATTTCACATGTGAAGATGGGTAATGATACAAGATCAATACTTGTATAATCAAAGATTTTGAATAAATCCATAGTTTTCTGATAACCTTTGAAAAGTTGAGTTTAATTAACTTTTTATTAATATTATAAATGTTTTGTGTATATCTTAATTTTGTAAAATATATTAAAGGTATAATTAAAAACAGTGTAAACAACTTCTTATTGATTGTGCAAGTTTTTCTTAATTTTGCTTAGAGTTAATGTTTTTCATTTTTTTTTTTTTTTTTTTTTTTTACTACATACATCAACCAGCTATTAAAACAAATTAAGTAACAATTCTTGCAAATATCAAGAATCAAATGTTATGTTGAAATTATTTGATTACATTTTAGAATTCAATGAATTTGTAGTCAGTTTAATAGGAAGTTTTATATTTGATTACCATGAGAGTCATTATTAATTGGTAGTTGTCCTTAAGTAATTAAAATAACTTCAGTGTTAATTTTAAGAAAATAATTGCAAGAAAATAGTATATATTGTAAAACTTAATTAAAAATGTGTATTTAAAGTAGGTTGTAAACTACTTGTAATTCGATATTTTGTCATTGACATGCTAAAATATTGCATTAAACATTTCTTTAGTTATTGCAGTACTTTCTAAAATTTTAAAGTCTGAGTATTCCTATTAGATGAGAAACTGAAGGCTTTTATAACTAAATATTTTAAACTTCTAATTTGTACTTGTGCTAATGTTGCCAACAAATGACTTTTTTAGTACTCAGTTTAACCTAATGTAAAATATGCAAGTTTTCTTTTGATGAGAAACTGAATTTTGCCTGGTTTGTTTTTTGCTTTTTTTAAAATAGGCTAGTTGCAGTTGATGCAGTATATGCTGACCCTGTAGTGCTTTTGTAGGTCATCATGAAATGACAGTGTTGTAGCCATTATGAAATGTGAAGAAAAAATTTGTAATCAGAAATTTTAAAAATGCATTTTATAATATAGTATTATTTTTTTAAATATTAAAAAATACTATCTAACTTGAATTGGTTAGAAAATAGTGGTAATTTCCATTTTTAAAATTGTTTTTTCTTCTGAAAAACAAGTTTTCTATTCATGCATCTATAAAAAAAAAAAAAATCTTATGCACACTTGTACATTGTTTTTTCTCCATGTGAAAATGCAGAATAGTTTGGCATTAACAAAGTATACATTTTAGTTTTATCAACTTTTTGGTTCTCTTATGGTTTGCTGCTGATAAGGAAAATGCAAATGTGTTTTGTTTATAGAGTCCAGATATCTATGTGATGAGAATTAAAAAATGCTAGTGTTAGCTTTTTTGTTAAAAATAATTTTTTTTCTATTCAAGTCTTATTTTTTGACTTTAAGTATAAAGCACTATATTGTTGGGCAGTAGGTATTCATGTTTTGCACTTCTATTTTTTATTGGTTTTTACTCAGTTAGGGTTGCTGTTCAGTGTTTGTTGTATGATTGATAAAAGAAGATACTTTTAGATTCTATGTATTTCATTATCAAATAAAGTAGCTAATTTCTGGCTAAACGGCTTAATTCTGTAACTTTGGCATTCTAATTCCAAAACTCATACAGTCTACTTAAAAATAACTTGCCCAAACATTTATTAGATTATGACATGTTGTGGAGCATAGAACATGTCTTCTGTAGGAATTTAAATAATAGTTCAGGAAAGCTAGAATTTGCTCACATAAACTAATAAAATATGGTGTACATCTTGCTTTTATAGAAATCTTTGAGAATTCACTCTCTTCAATCTTTTAATTTTTCAGTTGTAAATGGAAATGTGTATATCTTGATAAAAATGTCTATCAAAATATTAATTTTCTTTTTTCTTTTTTTTTTTTTTCTTTATTGCTGACATTGATGAGAATCTGTGTTGATAATCTAAAATCTTGTAACGGGGGAAAAAACAAGGTTAGATGATTTCTTCTACTAGCAACTTTAAGTATCTTCTGTTGCAATAAGTTCAAACATTTTAAAATTTTATTTTTGATGTTTTCTGTGTATTTAGAGTTGAAAAATAAATCTGAAAAATGGACGATGCAGGCATTATGCAAATATTAAATTACATGAGTTAAGAGAATATTTGAAGGAAAAAACATTCAAACTAATGAAAGAAAACAATTTGTATTGGTTATTGTTAAGAGAAAAATGATAGCTAAGAAAAATGTGTGTAAAATGTTAAAGAGGTAATATTTAAGATAATGTAAAGTCCTTTAAAGAAATACTTGCAGGTGATATGCTGTTAGATGAAGTAAATATAGTTAGATACAGTTATAGTGTGTTAATTGTTACACAATTGAAAATCTGTGGTTCTCATTGCTTTAAAATTGTCCTGTATCTCTGATAACTGTCTGAAATAGCTCTGTATCCTCTCAAAGCTTGCTCAAAATGTTTCTTTTAAGCCTGGAAATCTACGCTTTTCTGCTTTCATAAATTTAAAATATATATCAACTGCTGAAGCAAGTTCTGTTTAGAAAGCATTATTTCCAGGAATTTTAATTCTGCATTTAATGACACTAATTGGATGATTTTGATCTAACAAAGCTATACAAAGCAAAAATAGTTTAATTTTGTTTTAACTGAGATAATATAATGTCCTTGGATATCTAATAAAGATGCCAAAAGTGTAACCAAACTCGGGGTGGGGGCAGTGAAGATGTTAATCTTTTTAATACTTAAGCAGGGTGACTTTTGCAAAAGCTTTAAGGAATTATTTTAAAATGATTCTTTTTTCCCACAGATGTAAGTTTAAAAACTTTGATTTAGGTTTTTTATTTTTTTTATTTACAAAAGTAAGATTATATCTGTTTATATTTATTGTTTGAGAAAGTGGAGACACAAAGATTTCCTATCCTAGAACAATATCTTCTCTCAGGAGGTATAAGCAAGATTATTTTTTTTGTTGTTAAACAATTAATTTTTTAAGATTATATTCATTAAAGATTATATTCATTAAAGATTATATTCATTAAAGATTATATTCATTAAAGATTATATTCATTAAAGATTATATTCATTAAAGATTATATTCATTAAAGATTATATTCATTAAAGATTATATTCATTAAAGATTATATTCATTAAAGATTATATTCATTAAAGATTATATTCATTAAAGATTATATTCATTAAAGATTATATTCATTAAAGATTATATTCATTAAAGATTATATTCATTAAAGATTATATTCATTAAAGATTATATTCATTAAAGATTATATTCATTAAAGATTATATTCATTAAAGATTATATTCATTAAAGATTATATTCATTAAAGATTATATTCATTAAAGATTATATTCATTAAAGATTATATTCATTAAAGATTATATTCATTAAAGATTATATTCATTAAAGATTATATTCATTAAAGATTATATTCATTAAAGATTATATTCATTAAAGATTATATTCATTAAAGATTATATTCATTAAAGATTATATTCATTAAAGATTATATTCATTAAAGATTATATTCATTAAAGATTATATTCATTAAAGATTATATTCATTAAAGATTATATTCATTAAAGATTATATTCATTAAAGATTATATTCATTAAAGATTATATTCATTAAAGATTATATTCATTAAAGATTATATTCATTAAAGATTATATTCATTAAAGATTATATTCATTAAAGATTATATTCATTAAAGATTATATTCATTAAAGATTATATTCATTAAAGATTATATTCATTAAAGATTATATTCATTAAAGATTATATTCATTAAAGATTATATTCATTAAAGATTATATTCATTAAAGATTATATTCATTAAAGATTATATTCATTAAAGATTATATTCATTAAAGATTATATTCATTAAAGATTATATTCATTAAAGATTATATTCATTAAAGATTATATTCATTAAAGATTATATTCATTAAAGATTATATTCATTAAAGATTATATTCATTAAAGATTATATTCATTAAAGATTATATTCATTAAAGATTATATTCATTAAAGATTATATTCATTAAAGATTATATTCATTAAAGATTATATTCATTAAAGATTATATTCATTAAAGATTATATTCATTAAAGATTATATTCATTAAAGATTATATTCATTAAAGATTATATTCATTAAAGATTATATTCATTAAAGATTATATTCATTAAAGATTATATTCATTAAAGATTATATTCATTAAAGATTATATTCATTAAAGATTATATTCATTAAAGATTATATTCATTAAAGATTATATTCATTAAAGATTATATTCATTAAAGATTATATTCATTAAAGATTATATTCATTAAAGATTATATTCATTAAAGATTATATTCATTAAAGATTATATTCATTAAAGATTATATTCATTAAAGATTATATTCATTAAAGATTATATTCATTAAAGATTATATTCATTAAAGATTATATTCATTAAAGATTATATTCATTAAAGATTATATTCATTAAAGATTATATTCATTAAAGATTATATTCATTAAAGATTATATTCATTAATGAATAAAAACATGTAGAATAATTTTAACTCAATTATTTGGTCTTCATCTTAAATAGACATAATAAGCCAATGATCTACTGAATTAAAGAACTTTGCTAGTGCTGTTCAGTTGCACAAATATCCATGTATGCAAATCAATATAAAATAACAGTTGAGGGACATGTGTGATGCATTTGGAACTATTTGGGCACTGATCTAATTTTAACCATATTACAATTGTTTTTTTAATAATTTAGGAATTCTTACAAAATCTATACAATAATCGAAGTATTTTGGAAAAAATCCCCGAAAACCTGCACAAGTAAACAAACTCCAGTATATCTGTGTAAGGTGTGAAAGTTTGTTCAGTTCTTGGTTATATGTATGCAAACATCTTATAAGTGATCTTGAATTCAATCTAATCCAGTTAGGAAAAGCATTATTTGTATGAGGGTCAGATTTTCATGTATTGGGTTATGTTGGAATTATTTTTTTACTCTTTTTTTCAAACGTTATAAATCTACAGATACTGAAACAATCACAAAATTATTTTAACTTCTTATTTTACATGGATTCTATCCTTTCTTGAAGTGTTAAGTATAAAACCGGAAATAAAACTATTTTGTCTTTTTACTCTTTTAGATCTTAGAGTTCTTTGCAGCTTATACTTTCTCTTTTATATCCATGGGAGTTTGTTCTGGCATTATCTGAACTACTGATGATTACAAGAATTCTAATCTTTTACAATTTTATACTTGTGATAGCATTCATTTTTACCTATGTTTTTCTGAAGTAAAACCTTTTCCTTTAATTATTACGTCAAGAACCTTCACCGTTAAGATCTTATTTAGCATTAATTTTAAAAACTTTTTCTGCTAGTATTCTCTAAATGAGCAAAGACAATTTAGATATTAATCTCTTTGATTTTTTTTTTTTTTTTAAATTTAAAATATACTTGACAAAAATGTCATGCCATTTCATAAAATAAAAAAATATTTCTGAATTTTAAATGTCTCAATATTAATTATTGAAAGCAAGTTCATTTGTTTGGATTTCACAATGTTACGTTTCTTCCCTCACTAGTTATGGAAATAATCCCTTTCAATAAGACTCTATTTTATTATTCTAAAAGAAAAAAAAATTCACATTTTCTTCTAGGCCTCAAAGTTAATAAGTTTCCTTGGTTTAATGTGATCCAGAAAAAGTGAGTATTTTCTTTAATACTATAATGTCTGGAAACTTATTTGCAATATTTTTTAAAGTGTTTATCAAATGACCTGAAGATTTTTAATGTTTGTGTTATTTAATTAAAAAACATGGAGGTAAATGTTTGCAGGCAAAAAATACACAAGACATTGTAATATCAAAAGCTTATTTATAATATCCATAAATCAACTGTTGAATGGCAGTTTGTGACAAAGTTGTACTGATGTTGAATTAGTTGAAAAATGTATCTTCATACATTACAGTTCAGCAGACTTGTAAGCAGTGAGATAGTATCTTTTCACATAGTCCCATGTAAAAATGTTAATGTGTTTGCTCATAGTAATTAACTAAACTTATAGGTTATTATGGGATAAAGTTTGGTGCAAATTTTTATAGAAGACAATTTCTTTGATCATTGAAAATTATTGTTAGAATGTTGAATTGATTTCTGTAGATATGTCAGAATTGGAGATGTTGAAAATTGAAGTACATTATTGAATGATTATAGATTTAAGATATTCCTATCATTCATATGGCAAGAAGCAGCAAGGGTACAGGTATAGATGATAGTAAAAAAATGCCTATTTTACATCAGAGGTGTGTTAGAAAAGAGTCAAAATATCTTCACTCCATTCAAAATCAGTTCTACTTTTTAGTACCCAATGAGAATCAAGCCTACATCAGATGAAGACATATCCCAGGAACTTTGTGTACAGTATGCCTTGCAGTTGTAGCAGGAAATATAAAGACAACCTAGCTACCCTATAAAGGTAAAATTTTGGCTCTATGCAAATTGCTAGTACATTCTGGAAGGTTAGTTTCTTCCATTTTCTTTTTCATCATGAGCTATATTCAAGTTATACTAGTTCCTGTTAAACAAGGTTCCACTATATAGTTTATCAGCCATAATCTGTTTCAGAAAGTCAGCCGAAAACTGAAATGCATGAAAACGGGTAATATTTCCTTAAGAAATAATGTAAGTCCAATTAATCTGTTCCACATGCTCAGAAATATTAACAAAAATTAAATTTTATTAAGAATAAGTATAATTTTACATGGAGAAAATAAGAAATAAATGTAAATTGTTAATAAATAGAATAAATTAACATTTAACTTCCCTTTACCTTTTATTGAAGAGTTTGTGTATTTAAGATGCTGAGGAGGGAGGAAAGGTGTCATTGAAAAGTTAGATCAATTTTTATAAAATTTGTCATTAAAATGATGAATTATAGAAAAATCCAATTACAAAAGTTATTTTCTTTGATTATGTACAAATTGAGTTATTTACTTTTGAAATTTTATCCTTGTACAGGAATCACGCATTTTTCTTTCCACTTAGTAAAATTTGTCTTTTTGCTATCCTTCCTAATCCCTGTTCTGCCAACCATTTACACAAGTTTAAGTAGGACATTTGTTGCTTTCCTCTGTTTCTATTCATTTCAATATGTCCTGTGAGTGTCAAATTCCCTAAATCCTCTTTCCTTATGTGTCCTAGAAATTTCAACTGTTTTTTTCTGATTTAAAGTATGTGTCCTTTTTGTTTCTATTTTCTTTAAAACTGCCATGTTATATGTTCAGTCTAACTTATCCATGGCTAAGAGGCCACAATGTCTTGCCTGCCCAGTTGGAGCTGCCATTTACAATTTAGTTAAAATACATTCATGGTTCTAACTCTTTTTTTTTTTTAAAACTATCACTAATTTGCATGCATGGTCAAATATCTGAAAAAAGCTTAGCCGCACAGATGAGCAGAGAGTGATCTACAGGACTTTGATTTATTGCAACAAGCCCAGTACAGAATATCTAGTACAAGTTATATTGGCAGATTAATTTTCTTCCATTTCATCATGGACAAAATATTTGATTATTGAATAGTTTCAGTTTGGTGGTACCACTACTGATGAACCAATTATACAATGGATTCAATGCATTAAGATGATATGCAACCTATGCAAGAGAATGGATGCACAAATACTGCCACAGTGCTATTGTCATATCCCAGCAACTAGACGGGGGAGAAGGCGAATTTGCAGCACATCAAACAGGCCCTCATAACTATCTCTGCTTTTTCTGTCGTTTGTTGTATATGACCAATTTGTAATGCAATGACTTTGCCCAAATGAAATGGTGAACAAGTATCTAGCAGATTTGCAATGACTTGATCTGCTTATTGGAGATTGGTGGATGGTCTGTGCATTCGTGTTGGGACTGCCAGTGCATGTCAGGCATCTTCTGGATGTCATCAAGAATGGATGTCATGACATTGGAACAACCATTATGACCAACAAACCCCGAAGAGATTGATGCTGCCTCTCAGCAGAGCAACATGCTGACTAAAACACAAATGTGAGATTTGGACTGTAGCATCTATAGTAGACAATCACTTGGCCAGGGACTACTTGCAGGGATGTGCAGAAGAAACTATTGATCGACTGCACCAAAGGATACGGTGGTTGCTATGTAATAAGCCGGGCATGTCACATCAGTGTCGGGGGAAACACTTCAGATGTCATCAGTTTGCTCCTCAATAGTAAAGAACAAGATGTTGCCAACAACTGACAATTTGGGATAGAAGGAAATGCACAGCCTTGGTGGACACTGGTTAGCAGGTTTGTGTGCTACTCCTGGTGGTCTAGGGAGGTGGATGTGTTGACAGCTGATGGAAAAACTTTGACATGCTGCAGAGAAGGCCAGATCAAGTTGGGTATAGATAGCACTGAGCTTGTGAACATTGAGGCCTGAGTTGTGGACAGGCAACTGTTGGGGGTTTGATCTCAGCATGGTGGGTAGCATCACCATTACACCAGTTGGAGTAGTAAGCTTTGCTGGAAAGAAGGTGTGCACGGCAGTCCGACATAATGAACTAGATTTCTCTTCAGTTTCACCAAGCCCAGAATTGTTGGACTGCAAAGTGGAAGTAGTCAGGAGGACAAGTGTCAGAGGCTCTGCACAATGAGATATTGGAGTACTGCATTCCCAAACATCATCAGGAGGAGCTACGAAGGCGAACTTGGATACAAAATGGATGACTGCTGTCCTATCCTGAAGAAAAACTTGCCCTCCTCGGACTGGTTCCCCTAATAGCTGTGAATCAACACAGCAAAAAAAAAGTACACCCAGTTATGAACTACAAAGAACTTAATCAGCATGTCAACACATTTACAGCTAATGTGTGGCCAAGTTGAGGGAATAGAACAAAGAAGGTGCAAATGTTTCACTACTGGATTTGAGGAAAGCATATCTTCAGGTTTGCATTGACAAATCATCATGGACATAACAAACAGTAGTGATCTCAGGTGTAAGATATTGCCTGACACACCTGGGATTTGGTCTCAATATAGCACTGATGATAATGAAAGCAATTGTTGAAGCTTGATTGTCTCAAGAGGACAACATCAAGGAAGCAACATATGTCTATATTGATGACCTCTTTGCCAATGATAATGTATGTTAAGGAACATTTATCACAATTCAGACTTGACAGCAGGGATACAGATCACTTGAAGGAAGGGACAAAGGTATTAGGCCTTGAAGACTGGGAGAGGATAACACTCTGCAATGGAAGTGAGGGAACACTGTTCCTTATATTTCTAACCCAATCACATGACAGAATATATTTTATTTCTGTGGAAAACTCATTGGAAATTTCTCCGTCTGTGGTTGACTCAGTGGCTACCAGATTTATCAAATGGCAGGTGTGCATGATTTCCCATGACTGGGATAAAGAGCTGACTGATGCTCTTTTGAAGACTGATACAAGAAACAATTGGCACAGTCAAACAGAATGATCCCACAAAAGGAGAATGGTGTGTTACCGGCCAGGACATGGATTTGTGGGTCAATGCAAACTTTCTTGCTACTGGTATTGCTGGAAGAAAACAAGTGGTGATTGAGGGCATATGCTGGTTGCATCCAGACAATGGTTTTCAGCATGTCAATTTGGTTGAATTCTTCAAATTTGGCTCTTCAAAGTGCTTCATCTGAAAACTGACTCCTTGTGTATGTATCATTGGTTTAAGAGCAGCATGACCAGTAAGGCAAAAGTGCACACCATGGTAGCAGGGAAAATATGGCTGAAGAGGAGGCTTCAAACTTTCCTGCAGCTAATTGAGGAATATCAACTGTCAATTAACATGACATTAATGAGATCAGAACAGAACAGCCAATATACTAACAAGAGTGCCACAAAAATGGTTCAAGACTGTGAAGGAGGAAGAAATGGCACCGAAAGTTTGTGCTGCTGCCCTGAGTGAGAGCCAGTTATTGGACATTCACCAGCAATATTGTTCATCCTGGGATAAGGCGAACACCCTACTTTGTAAGGCAAGTTATTTCATCTATATCCATGGAAGCTATAAAATCCGTAATAAAATCTTGTATGGAATGTCAATTGATAGATCCAGTGCCAGTGCATTGGAGGAGGGGGAAACTGGATGTGGACATCAGTTGGAGCTGGTTGGGAATGGATATTACCCATTATGGTGGTAGACAATTCTTAACCCTGATTGACTGTGAGCTCTCCTGATTCACGATATGGCAGCCCATTGATGCCAGAACTCAGGTGTTTGATTTGTTGGTTGGAAGCTGTTTTTCTGAGTGGGGGTCTGTAGAATAAAATTCTAACTGAATGTTGCCTTCACTTGCTGGGACTTTAGAAACTTCCTGAAAGATTGGGGTGTGGCTGTGGTTCTGCTGTGCCTATTCCCCGGCTAGAAATGGAAATGTGGAGAGATGCCACAGGAACATAAATAGCATTGTGGCTAGGAACCAGTGCACTGGCAACATGTGACACCCAAGGACAGTGTTTTGTCTTCCTCGGCCCCAGCAGACACAATACATAAATACTATGTCAGAATTGGAGAGTCGATACTGTTCTACCAGAGAAGCCACAAGATGAACGAGGGATGTACAAGATGGGGTGGGATCCTGTCTGGTTCAAGGTCCTAAAAGGTAGATGCACTACAGAATTTGAAGTGAGTTGCATGACTGGAGTTGGTGTAAGTTGAAGTTTCATGTCATGTAAAAGAAGTGTGCCCTTTCCCAGATTCATACTCATCAGGAAATAACAGCTCTGAGTAAAGTGTGAGGTTGATTCAGATAGGAACAACCAAAGATTTGATGAAGATTCATCAAATGACAAATTACTTGCAGATAAACCAGCTTTACCAAGCTGTCTCTCTGTCACCAGCTGTCATAGTGTTGATACGACAGTGCCTCACTAACTCCTAGACAACCAAACTAGAGCTGTCTCCCACAAAAGGAGTATGTGTTAGAAGCAACCTGCACTTGGCTGTACTTTTTGTGATTACAAGATCAGTGGCAAGTGTGGTGAAATAGATCCAAGAAACTCTAACTTACCTGCGGCTAAGAGGCCACAATGTCTTGCCTTCCTGGTCAGAGCTGCCATTTGCAATTTAGTTAAAGCACGTGTGGTTAAAAACCTGAAAAAAAGGTGAGCTGCACAGATAAGCAGGGAGTAATCTATAGGACTTCGTCTGAGATTTTCCAGTATTTACTGCCATATAAGATTTTTTTATTTTATTTTTTTTTATTTTTTGTTTACTTAACTTTTGGAAAGCATCTTTTCTATTCCAATGCCTGCTATAAACACTGTCATCTGCATATCTTAAGATTGTGGCTTCCAATAATGAATTCTAGCACATCTTTTAATTCTCTAAGGATTGTTTCACTGTAAATGTTGAATAAGTCCAATGAGACAATCCCTTGTCTTACACCCCTTTCTATTTTTGTGTATTTACTGAATTCATTTTCTACCCATACACGTTATCCCAATATAAGTTAAGGATTATTCTAATACCTTTCCCAAATACATCAAACTTATCTAGCAGTTCAAATTGTTGACATACGTTATCAGATGCTTTTGCATAATCTATAAAACATACCTGTCCTCCTGCATTTGTATCGCTCTTTCTGATCTTATTTCTGAGCATTCTTTGTTCCAGTGTCCTTAATGAAACTGTAGTGTTCTTGTCCCATTTCTAGTCTAATTCTACTAGGCTCTCTATTCATCATAATTCAGATATGTTTTGTTGCGTGGCTCGTTAGGCTGATTGTCCATTGGAATCACACATAAGAAAAGAAAATATTTACTTGAATTTTAAACATCAACTATATTTTTTATGTAAGTAATCTTCCTCTCTTTACATATTACTTCAAAACACAAGGCCATTAGTGTAAAAAAAGATAAATTCTGAAATAATTTAAATGGGTTTTAATTTTTTTTTTTTTTTATTTATTTAACATGCTGAGAATTAATGCCTTGAATTTGAAAATTTTTAAAACTGAATATAAACTAAATACTTGAATAATAATTTTATTTATTATATTGACATTTTAATAATAAAGAATAATTTTAATGTTTTATTTATTTAGAAATGTAAGATTTATCCCAAAATCTTGAACTGCTCTGTTTGTAGAAAAGCTTTTAAAATTGCACTTCATAAATTAAGAACAACACACCATTATTAAAAACTGATGAAAAGTGAAATAACTTCAATAACTGAACAATTTTTACTGAAGAGAATTTCTCATGATAGATGAAATAAATGAATTAAGAAAGCAAATTCCTCTCCTGGCCCAGTACTTTACCTGTTGGCAGTTTCTGTTAAGACGGCCTTCTCTTCACTTTCATTATTCAACTGTAATGAAATATGTCAACTTCAAGGATTTTCAGACTGAAATAATACAGTGGCTAAAAGGATTATAATTATCCCCCCAACACTTTTTATATAGCATAAGAGCTTATTAATTATCTGGTGTTGACTTTTCTAAGGGAGTTTTTTTGCTTTTGTTATTTTTAGTCATCTATGCATTGTTATCACATGATGCAGTGTATAAATTTAAGGGTTTTTTTTTTTTTTTTTCTTTGTAACTTTTGATAAGATGTTGACGGGTATATTTGGAGGAAACAAATACTTTTTGTGTGTGTAGATTTTTAATTCTTTTAACAGGTGTTGACATACTCATGTATGATATTCAGGTTAATTTGGAATTTAAAAATCAAATTAAAGTTTTAAAATTATTTTATATATACAAATGTATTTTTTTTTCTAAGAATATTTTCTTGTGCTTAAAACCAAAAACTTCAAAGAAGATATTTAAATTATTGCAACATATTTTAAAATTTTAATTAAAAAGTTCATGACACCACCACCTAAACAGGTTTACAATATCCAAGCTCACCATCTGGTTGAAATGAATAGGAGCAACTCTATTTGTTTCCAAGAATTTCTTTGTATAAGACAAAATCATTACCTTTTAGTTGAGTTGTCTATATCTACTAAAAAATCTAATTAGTGGATGATATACTGAGCTTAGACGATTCACTGTAGGCCTTATGAATTATAAAACCAAACACACACACACACACACACACGGCTGCCATTTTATATTAATTTTCACTCATGTTGTTTGTTTGTCAACTGCACAGTATAGTAGGGTCAGTTAGACACTGTCTGTCCGAAAAAGTGCACCATGACACAATTCACTTTTCCAGAAATTTGGAAACTGCATACTGTACTGCTTGCCATTCATGCCTAAAGCACCAATACGAACATTTCAGTGTTTGGGCCTCAATCTGAGGATAGTATAGAGAATGCTTGTCTCCAAAATATGTACCAAGAGTGATGAAAACCAAATATCCAGTCAACATGTTGTTTGGAGTGATCACTAGTGATGGCGATATTATGACTCCATTCATCTTCCCACAGGGCTTCGGACTCAACATGGAAGCCTACAACAAGTGCCTTGAGGAGGTAGTGCTGCCCTGTGTCAAGCTGGTGGCTGCTGGAAGACTCTGTCTGGCAACAGGACTCTGCAACATGCCACTCAAGCAGGAGAACCCAGTCATAGCTGTTGGATGTTTTCTGTGACCACATCACTCCTTACATCTGGCCACCTAACTCCCCCGACTGCATCCCCCCCCCCATTGTTATGTGTGGTGTGCAGTTGAGTGAGAGACCAACAAAATTCCTTGTAATACCAAAGATGAACTGAAAGCAAGGATTATGGCAGCGTTCACCAGCTTAAACAAGGACTGTTCAGAAAAGTTGCAGAAGATTCTGAAGTTGTTTGGAGGCCATAGTTGAAGCCATTGGTAATTTTATTAAATAAATTCACTGTTTAGTATTTAAAGATATTTTTGTGTAATTTTGGTAAATATATCTGTTAAAATGAGATATCAGTGTTATTTTCATTTTTGTGGAATTTAGATGACAATTTATGTATCACATCCTGTGTGTCTCTGTTAGAATACAGTATTGTAGATTCAGTTTTCTATATTTAATGTCACTGTCCGTGAAGTGATTTATTGTTCAGGATAAGGTGTATGTTGAATGGTAATAACTATATACCTGTTGGTGTAAATTAGGTCTTTAAATTACTCTCCTTTGGTTATATCTTTGACTGATAGTTGAATTTTTTTCTTACTATGGGCTGTTGTCTGCTTTTGTGCTGTTTTTAAATTTGGTTTATATTGACCTCTCTCCACAAATCACACTGATCAAAAGTTTGAATATCTATAGCATCCTTTTTTTTTCTTTTTTTTTTTTTTTTATAAAATAACATCTTTAATTTATTGGATATAAGTAGTGATATTAATAGCTTCAGTTGTTTTATAGATTATAACATTTCCTATAACAGAATTAGTACAAAGAAAATAATGTTAGATTGATAAATTGTAGAGCATTTTGGTGGAATGAATTATTAAGTACTGTGAAGCAAAAGTTAATATTAGTGGATTTAAATGCAAATTGGAAGGTAAATATATTATATTTAGTAGCCATTTCCTAACAATACTCTAGAGGAACATGTGATATGTATCCATAACATGGGGAGGGGTAGGTATATAGTTATTTTCATTCTTTATTCTGATGGATTGAATGGGGACTTTTGTTTCAGATTTTGTTTTTCATGTGGTCTTTCTAAATTAATGTCAATTTGTTTGGCCAGATTCTATGTGCTTTGTCCTTTCATGATGTGGGGGGAGATTATGGTTCTTCACTGTTTTTTTTTTTTTTTTTTTTTTTTTTTTACTCAGTACCTGCTCCTTTTATAATGCATTTTGTCTTTAGTTAGGAACCAAAATATATTAAAGTTTCTTCCATTTTGAGTTCAAGTTTTTACATTTGCTAAAGTGGAATTAACACTAATAGGTTTATTCAATCAATCTGTGTTATTGATGGCCCTATACAAAGCATAAAGCATCATTATTCTTCATGAATTTTGTATCATGAAAACTTATAAGAAAAATTTTAACTTAATAACAATGTAGTTTGGTAATAGAATATAAGCAAGCAAAGATCTAATTAAGCATTACAAATTGAAATAATGTATAAGGAGATACTTTAAAGTATGCCCAAAATTGTATATGATGAAAAAACATTTTTATTTTTAACAAATGTCTATTTCAATTCATATGTGCAAATGTTATAGTCTAAAAAAAAATCTTAAGACAAATCTGTAATTATCTCACTTCTCTGTGCACACAGCATAACCAATACATACTCCAAAGATCTTTCATATGGCGAGAAAGTAAATGGCCACCCTCTTTAAAATTATTGAAAGCTTGTATATTTTTTTCAATAAATAGATAATTCTACAGGAATTATACTTGTCAGTAAATTTATAAATTAAGAAATCTAAATCTAGCATAATTCCAGCCTTGTTTTATCATGATTTCAGCTGCTGTATTCTTTAGCCTTCCTTATGTGTGTAATTTATTTGGTAGGAGGCTGTTCTTGCTTAGATCTTGATTCAGTTGTCAGATCCATGTCAGCAGCATTGTTTCAAATTTACTTTTATGAAATTTGAACTGTACTAAAATTTAAAAAAAAAAAAAAATCTCTCATATTTATGTCCATTCTAATCATCTTGAACTGATATTAATTTCCAAGAAAGAAAATTATGCATTTAGAATCTTTGTGGTATAGATATTGTGGAGTTAAATCTAAATATATTCTACATTGTCTGCCCACCCAATATGTTTCCTACTGCTACTCCTTTACCAAGTCAGTAGGTTCACTGTGCTTCCTAAATGGGTGGAACTTGATACAATGATCTATTTTTGGTAATATTAGCCTTTTCTTGGGCACAATTTATTTTGGTCTGCCAAATTTAGCTTTTGTAGGTTAGTTACATCGTTTGTCAAGAAGTGCTGTGTTTACCAAATAAAACCTGACTCTTGTTAGATAAGAATGTGAGGAAAGGGGGTGAAGAACATACAAACTTTGTAAGTTGTTTTGTTATTTATATATACATTTTATGGGTTTGTGGTGCCTACGTCTTTTCTTGAGATTAACTTGCTTAATGTTTTTTTTTTTTTTTTTTTTTTTTAATTTAAAATATCTTGGTAGTATGCAAAGTTTTTTTTTTTTTATATTTGGATTATAGTTATTCACTAAGTATTGTTTTGATAGGCTTAAAGCTGCAGTAGCAGGATTCTGTGAGGATCAAAATCAACCCACAAAGGAATTGGTTAGTGAGATGCACTTACTATCCACTGTGCCAGGAAAGTGCCCTTATTTTTTGTTTAATCTGGTGCAAGGCTATATTTATGGAGCATTACTTAAAGGTCAAGCTTGTTATGCAGTAGTAATGGTCCCTGCAATGAGACATCCTAAGTATTTACTAAGTCCGGCTCAGTCAGGCACAAGTCCACAAGCGTGCAGAACAAAGTAATAACAACAACAAAATGGTCTATAAGATGAGTTTGTTAATCCTTAGAGTAAATAATAGCCTTCAGGAAATTTCAAACTAAACCCTTTAATGTCTGGGATATTTTGTTCTTGTTTATTTCTGCTCAGTTATTGCTCATCTCATTTTCATTGGGTCTACATTAAACAATCCAGGGATTCAACTCCCAACAAATTCACAAATCATTGCTTTGCTTAATCCACTTGAGTTAAATAAGTCAACACTTTCATACTGAATAACTATTCAACTGAATTTAACTGGACTATTTTTATTATACTCAAAACTACATTATTCATATTCTATCATTAAAAGTAGAATTATACTTCAACTTGATTATGTTAACTTGTAATTAGGCCAGTAAATGTGTAGGTGTTGTGAGAATGTAAATACAGTCAGACTAGTAAGTTTATTCTAAGCTATTTTGTATGCTAATACTATTTACTGCATGAAACGCTTTAAATCCAGCACAAAATGTCCTTTGAAAGAAAAAAATGCACAAACAATATAACTCCATAAAAATACATATGGACCCAAAAAGAAAAACATATCTGTACCAGAATCAAATGGGGGAAATTATGAAAAGGGCAGCCCCATACAGTATTAACAGTAAAAACAGTAAACTATGCTTAGAGGAAAAATTAGCAATAATTGGTTTTAGAAACCAAAGTAAACTCTTAAACAAGAAAACTGAAATAATGGGTAAGTGCAGTGTGGTCAAATGAAATTAACTCTGTTTTGGGACACAATTTCAGATTGGGCATTTCTTCCCTCTACACCGGTTTCTTAGTATTTTTCGTTGTTCTCTTCTCTGTATCTGCTTTGTCGTTTGTTCCTCCTGTCACAACTGTATGTACAGTATGATGTACCCCGACAGAGACGTCTCTCATCTCCACACTGGTCTACTTATAATGGGGAATCACCAATCACTCACCCGGATGATAGACATACTATACATATGTGCATCTCAGAATGAAGCACTAACACACCCGGATGTCCCTCCTTAATTCTATCCAACCACGTTGTTATTATACACAGTTGCTAATGAACCAAAATGTCTTGCAGCCTTTTGTTTCAGGAGGTGCTCCTAAAGGCGTTTGTCTGGACTTCTTCCTCAGAGGAGCTCTCAGAAGAGTTGACAAGGCTGTCAAGATTATTAGTTGGGTTCTCGGGTGAATCGTTAATCTCACGTGGTATGGGTTCAGTCAGCAAGTCACTTTCAGATGATTCATTCTCACCTTAACTCGCCAATGGTGTTGTTTTGAGGGCAGGGCGGAGATCTCTTACATGGTGTGGGATTCTGTCAACCAATACGGAATACTCACTGATGATAGCCGTGACCTGCCTTTTTTTGAAGTTGGTGGTGAACTGGCTATTGGGAGGCTTTACCTAGACTGGGTCCGCCATCCTATGTGGTTCACACACTTCTCTATGCTCAGGCAGATAGATATACACTGTCGATTCCTTTGACTTGTACCCAGTAGTTGTAGATCGCATTAGCCAGTCTACTTGTAGTAGACACATCATCCTTTGGCCTTGTGTTATATATATACACTGCTTCCATGACTGTACTCTGCTTTCTGGTAGCAATCCTCTTTATACTTTGGTGGCACCTTTCTGCTATGCCATTGCCACTTGGCACTTGTGTGCATTGCAGGCAAAGCTGGATCCCCTAGTCGTCCAGGAAGCACTTGAACTTTCTGCTGTAGCAGGCAGTATCGTTGTCAGTAAGTATTTCCTCTGGTGGTCCTTGTTCATCAAGCACTGACTCTAACTGGCGGATGACACTTGAAGAGTACTGATGTGGCAATGGTCGCCAGACTGTGAGTCTGGTGGGTCTATAATCTATAAGGATGAGGAAATGCTGACTGCTGTAATGGGTTATATCCATACACAGCCTGCTCCAGGTGCTGCTTACCTCCAGCTTCCCTTTTCGACATTTAACTGGTGCAGGGTCTATTGACTTGCACGTTTCACACCCCTTGACTATGGCCCTTATGGCACTCGTGGACACTGACAGATTGGTCGACCATGTGAACTAGCATGTCTTTCTTACACTGGGGTGCCCTCTGTGATGGTGGAATTTTCATTATCTCCTCTGACTCCACCACAGAAGTAGTGCATACCAGTGGTACAGGCTCAATGTCCTTTTTTATGGTGTCGTAACATCTTTGTGGCACATGGTCAATCTGTCAGCAAGGTTGCAGTTTAATGTTGCATCTATAGACTGATTATATTCAGTGACCAGTTTCCTCATAGTGTCCAACCTTTTGATCAGCATCTTGCTTGTTGCCTTGGTGCACATTCTGGCTCTACCTGTCAAGGTATCTGACACCCAATGATATACGCATAAGGAGTCACTGTATATGCAACTTTTTAACCCTCCACTAGAGCACCAAGTTGACACCCTTCAGTACAGCGTCCATTGCATTTATAGCAGACAATTCCAATGCGTGGACCGTAACCAGGGGAAACTCTAATCCTACCTTGGTTTGCTTGCGTGTCTGTGATGATAGTGCAGTCATCTTTCAGTATAGTCCTGGCCTGGTCTAATAATTCATCGAGCGCTATTGAGTCTACACTAGAGTTTGTTCATAAAAGTTGGTTTGCTCTAGCTGGGAGCCCTGCTAAGAACACATTTGCTAATGTTCGTTCGGGTAATCCACAAAACCGGATCACCAGCTTCATCATGGCAAACAAATAAATGTCCACAGTTTCACCTGGCTGCAAATTGTTCATAGGTAATGCAGGGGTCAATGGCAAATGCCTTGTAGAGTACTGCTTTGATTCTAGCTGGATCTTTTTTCTCCTTATCACTAAGCTGTTGATATACAGTAAATGCACCGCCAGTCAGTCATAGAGGAATCACATGCTTGACACATTTCACCCTGCACAGGTGACAAATTAATTGAAGTTTTTCTACCAATTCCAACACAGTAGTAGAGCCATTGAAATCTGGGATGAGTTTTAAGTTGACTTTGTCTCCCATTTTGCTGAAATAGCTTATAGCTTGTGGTCAAAAGAAATTAGCAACTTTGTTTTGGGACACAATTTCAGATTTCTTCATTCTACACTGGTTTCTCGGTGAATTTTCGTTGTTCTCTTCCCTGTATCTGCTTCGTCGTTTGTTCCTCCTGTTACAATACATACAGTACGATGTACCAAACAGAAACTTCTCTCATCTCCACAATGGTCTACTTATAATGGGAAATCACCAATCACTTGCCTAGATGATAGACATACTAGACAAATTGGCACCTCGGAATGGAACACTAACACACCTGAATGTCCCTCCTCATTTCCATCCAAGTATGCTAATATTATGCACAGTTGCTAATGAACCAATTTCTTGTGGGACAACAAAGGAGTGTGGATCACTTTTGATGGAATGATGTACTTGCCTTCTCTCAAATCAGTCCTACATGCCAGACATTCTCTCTTTTGTTGAGAATAAGGCAAGTCCTGTTCCCCATTTCTGTCATTTGATTCCGGTTCTGGTTCACTGTCTGCCACACTCCTCTCTGGTCTCATGATCACACAAATAACAGTGCGGATGCAGTCTTTTGTTTCTGGTGCTCCTCCAAAGGGGATTTGTTTGAGCTTTTTCCTCAGAGGAGCTCTCAGAAGAGTTGACAAAGCTGTCAAGATTATTAGTTGGGTTCTCAGATGAATTGTTGATCTCATGTAGTATATGTTCAGTCAGCAACTCGCTTTCAGATAAGAAAAGTAAATAAATATAAATAAAATATAATATAGACATAAAAAAATAAAGAAATATGAATAAAATAAACAAAATTAAACAAAGAAATAAAAATAAACAAAATAAAATAAGCAAACAAATATTAAAATATACACGCACACACAACCTTCCATAATTAATACCTCAAGATAGAAGATAACACAAAAGCAAAAACAAATAAACTACTATTAAATATAAATTATATAAGCAAATATTTAATGTATTACATATACACTAGTTAAAAATACATGTGTGCTGGAGTATATATTGATATTCTATATATGTATATTCAAACAGCAAAGAAAATACTCCATGAACTCAATTACCCATAATGAATACCCTAAGAATATGGGAAAAATCACTTTACCATTTAAGCACTAGTTTATGCATTAATAATAAAACACAAACACAAGTGTGCACACGTTTGTCTGTGCACACACTTGTGTATACATATGTGTATGTGCGTGCTTGTGTGTAAACGTATGAATACAGGCATATACATACAAATTCAAACAATAATTATAAACCTAACCGCCTGCAATTAATATCCTCACCTAACAGTACTTAAGATACCACCAAATCAGATAAGAAAACGAAATAATGGTCAAGATATATAAATATTTACTTTATTATTTAAGCATTAAAATTAATTATTTATTTTAAAAAAATATATATAAATACAATCTGACTCTAGAAAAGTCTAGAATACTCAAAAATTAACAATGACAGCCTGTCTAGAAAAACCCGGAAGTCATGACAACAATTGAAAGAAAAAAGAAAAAAAAGAGAGGAAAGGTTAAGGAGTGAGTGTAAAGTGGAAAAAAAAACCCACAAAAAGGACAAATAATCACAACGATTTACACATACACACATCTGTGCAGATGTGTGTATGTGCGCACACACGCACAATGAAAAAAAAGCAAACTTGTATCAATGATAAAAAAACCCAAAAAACGAAGTATAAGCAGTCAATTGCTGATATCCACTGCTGAATGGACAGACGGGTTCATCTATCAACACTGAAGTTGAAATGATGAAGGTAACATCAATCAGTAATGTGAAAAACCTTTTACTTGTATTATATATGCCATTACAAAAAACAAACTCTCTTAAATTTTGTTGCTGAAATTTATTTCTGATTTGACCCCCCCCCCAAGTACTATCAAATGAAATTTTGAAACTTTTAAATAGTTACTTATTTTTCTTAGTTAGCAAATATTAGTATTTATAATAATCAGCTTGCTCAGTTGATAAAATAAATATAATGAAGAGTTTGAGATGCTTCAGCATAAAAAGCTTTACTGCTCTTTATTCTGTTGTCTATTGATATGGAAAGAAAATTGAAAAAAAATGCTTTCAATAAACATGATTTACTTCCTATTTATTTAGTATTTATATTGACTAGATTTTCACTGATATTAACACCAAGCAGTTGTTTTATTATATCAAATCCATTGCATAGTACTGTGTTTAGAGGATTTCACAATTTTGTTTTTAATTATCTTGATGGTTTATAAAATCTTTGGTTAATCCATTGCTGTCAGCTAAGTTTTACAACCAGACATGTATGATTCTAGATGCCCCTCTGTGCTGTTATTTTAGGTACTTTAAAGATAAAATACTGAAAACCTAAGCATATTTGTTATTTTATTCCTACTGTTAAGATATTAAATTGACTTGGGATTTATATTTCTGGTGTTACTTGAACATCTGCCAATTGATGAAGCCCAAAGTTGATATGCATACTTAGATTTAATAAACTATTATGGGTGGGTAATATCTGTTTATTTTAACAAAAATTAAAAACTGATCATATTAGGATATAAAAACTTAGCAAATATACATTTAATTTTGTTTCTTTATACTTGTAAAAAGCATAGCATTCCATGTTTTCAATAATTATCTGCAAGAGCAATTTTTTCTTTTCTTTTCTCATAACAAAAAGAATAAAGATTATTCATAGTGTGTATAAATATTTTCCTTTTTGCCTGATTAGGAAACCATAAGCAAAGAGTGTATATTTCTAATTCTGCTGAATCCAGATTTCAATGCAAAAGACTTTCTGTAAGACATGAAATGAGATAGTGATGATGATTAACATGCAAATTTTGAATCTGTATTTCAGTTTGAAATATAAAGATTGGTTAATAATTAAGTAAAAACTGACTTCAAAATATTTGTATAATAAAATGTTTTTGTGATTATCAAGGTCTTACAATGTCGGTGCTTTCTTCAGAGTTCTCCATAGTGTATGAGAAAAGTTAGGATTTCTCTTAAAGAATGATAGGAAAAGAATATATTTAATCATTAAAAAAAATATATACAATTAGAAAATAAATTTGGTATGAAATTTTTTTTTTTTTTTTTTTTTTGTATATAAAATATGGAAAAACTTAAGCTTTAAATTCAAATTAATATCTATAATCAACTGAATATATAGTGGTAGCTGAAGAGAAAAAGCTAAAAAATCAAATACAATGACATGTTTATTTTTTTTATTTTCTTTTTGAATTCACAAATTTTGATTTTAAAGTTAATGTTTCTGACTGCTAAAAAAATGGTAATTTGGAATATATAAAACATTAATATTGAGGTTATCAGAAATTTCAAATTATTTTTAGATATTTAATCAAATAAACAAATAAAAATTATAAAGGTAATATGAATCATTTTTTTCTATAAAAAATATTAAAAATGTTATCTAGAATTTTGTTATGCAAATTGAACAATAAGCAGTAGTTATACTAATAATATTCATGTACTGGGTGTGATGGATAAATTGTCTGAATTACGCAAAAATGAAAATAATACTGGCATCTCATTTTAACAGATATATTTACCAAAATTACACAAAATCTTGAAATACGAAAGAAAATAAATTTATTCAATATAATTGCCATTGGCCTCGACCACAACCTTCAGACTACATTGGAATCTCCTGCATCTCCTCTGGAGGGTCGCCCTGTGTGAATTTTGCCGTGATCATTCCAAACACCTTCATAATCACCATTAGACAAATCAAACTCTTTCCGAATCCTCTGAACTGTCCTCATATTGACCTCCAGACACTCTGAAATGTTTGTATTGGAGCATCTGGCATGAATGCCAAGCACTACAGCTTGCCATTTCTAAATTTCTGGCAGAGTGAATTGCATCATAGTGCTCTTTTTCTCACAGACAGTACCTCACTGACTATGCAATTGTCAAAAACAAATAATGCATATGCATGAAATCAAAAATATAAAATGGCGACAATTTACCCATAGCACCCTGTATTTACAATGGCTTGAATGAATAGAGAAGATTGCTTGTGAGTGAAGATTAAGTGATTGTGAAATAGACAAAGATAGTTCTTACATTGATCAATTCCCTGTTTAAATGCATAATGACGTTAGCTTAACTACATCATACCCACCACAGTCAAGTACTTTATAGCATATGCACTTGTGTGTGTGTGTGTGTATATATAGTATATATATATATATATAATGGTATTTAAGACTTCCAAGTAATTGTAAAATGAAAGATAACTGCAGTTTATAAAAATATTATCCTGTTACTAGGTAAATCACTGAATGACTGCTCAATAATATGTGAAAAACAAATTTAATTAATTTTTTGTGTGTAATAACTTTAAAACTTTGTCATTAATATAAACATTTTAAATGGTTGTTTTCAACTGTTTTTATAACAATTATTAGCTTAATGCAAAAAATAAGAATCCATTTTCAGTAGCCGACAATTTTGAGATGAGTGCTGAATTGTTGATTTTATTTATTTTGTTTTTATTTTTTATCTTTTTTGACATTCAAATTATCCTTCTTAAATTCCATGAATCTACTGATTTCTGAAGATTATCTTTGGAAATGCTTTTAACTTTATTTTAATACAATGATATATTCACAAAAGTCTATCCTTGTAGTGTACTTGTGTGTTTATGTAATATATATATATATATATATATATGTATATATATTTTCATGAATTTGTAACATCTTTTTAAAAACTTTGATAATTTCATTCTCACAATTGCTTTTTCTCCTGTACAGCCATTTATTAATGACTTGGTCTAAGGTTTTGAGAGACAAGGAAACTGATCTAATGCATTAAAATAATAAAAATTTATGAGGGAATTTTCTATTATTGGAATAACTTTGATATCATTCTTATCTACATGGGGATTTTATCGATGGTTGTTGTTTCCCCTTATTTCTGTCTATCTATTTATGAACAAATAGGAATATGTAACAAATGGTGATGGATATTCAGTGCTTGGAAAAATCCCTCTAAAATGCTTCTAAAAATTTGATCATTCAAAAATAATGATATAACACACAAATTTTAAAAAAATATGAAAAAAACCCCTTGAAATAGGTATCCATCACTCCCTAGTTTACAGTACACTTAGAAAATGGGTCAAAATAGTGAAATTTCCTTCAATTTCTACTGCTGATATCTTGCTTATTTTTTAGGCTATGTTGATAAAATTAGTATGCAAACAAAATTTATAAAGATACATTTCTTTCTTGTATGTGATAGTGATATAATTTAAAGAGACATGAAATAGCTATTTCAACAATGGGTGCTTCTTTTTTGCACTTTCAAAGCTGACCATAGTGCTATTTTTCAAGCGTGTCTGGGAGTTGTCTTGCACATATTAAAGTAGTTTTGTTTTAAAGTAAAAAAAAAAAACAAAAACAAAAAAAAACAACTGCTCATCAATTTGGTGGGAAGAAGATAAAGTTTGAAGTTGCCTTTTACAAAAAAAATTTCTAAGTTGAAAACTTTAGTGAATGAAATACCAGAGAAATTTAAACTCTTAAAGAAAAAAGAAATGAAAATTGCACCTTCTTGTAGAATAATGTCTCATTTTTAATCAATTGATTTCATATTTCTGCATTCATACAACTTGAATCATTTATTTTGTGCAAAGCCATTGTGTCTATTGCATCAAAATTTGTGTTGTTGATGGAGTGAATGAAGATCTGAGCCACATTTTATATCAGACTTGGTTTATTGATGGATATTACACCTGAGTGTTTAATAAAATTTACATTTCATCTTCTGTTCAGTGGATGAGCTCCACACTCTGTAAGTAGTTTTCTTTTAAGTGGGAGAAGCAGGCTGAAGAAGGCCTAAAATTCCTTGTAATGTATAAGGTTGCTGGTAAAATTAAAAAATCTGTGATAAAGAGAATATTACTTTTAATGGAATGTCATCTCCACTTCCTAAAGGACCAAAGGAAGGAAGAAAAGGTACTTGGTGAATCTGAGTATTCAAACAACTCTAGCATTTGTGATGAAGAACTATCTTAAATGGCCTACAGTTATGAGTGCCAAGGCTAATGAGTTACAGTAGATATTACAGCAACATTTACATTGACTAAAATCAAAATTTAGGTTCCAACCAAATGCAGAAATAATTATTTTTGATGGCCTTTGTTAGATGATGTTGCACAAGTAGTGTCAACATTTATCTTTAGATGGGACTTTGATATAATACCAATTTCAAGTGATATGGAGTGTTCCAGGAATATTTGGCTATAGCAGAGGTTGAAGATCAATTATAAAACGAAATACAGGAGGACCATTCCAATTGTCTCAAAAGTATTTTTCATCTGTTCAGTTTTTTAGTTTGAAAATAAATGAATTTAAAGCTTTATAACAAGCATTTGTTTAAAGGATTGACTAATGATTCCTTTCATATTTTGTAGTCATATACTGCCCTTTTTTAACTAGTCAAAAATTGCATAATTTCACAATTTTCAAAAATCAAATACATCTATGACAAATGGTATTCATACAGTGGGGTTGAATAAGTGATTGTATACATGAAAATATTTCATATTTTTATTTGTAACATTAACAAAACTGGAATATATCTACTGTATCAGATTGCATACTAAAAATGTATGCATATAAAACTAAATATTCCATAGTTAAGAAAATATAGCAATATTTCAATTTTTAGGAGTTTAAAAAATGAACGTACAGCAGAACAAAAACATGTCTTCTCCTTTTAATATTTTGTAGCAAAGCCTTTATTAAGTTCAACATCAACCAATCTCTTCCTGTGGTCTTTAATTAATGATTTGCATACTTTAGTAGGTATTTTGTCCCATTCATCCAGAGTAATTCTCTACAAAAAGTGATAAATTTTCACTTAGGATTTGTTGATATTTTTCTGCATTAATTCCACTGTCTATAATTGCTACTTTGCCAACACCCCGCATCGAAAAGCAGCCCCAAACCATGATACTGCCCCCACCAAATTTGACGGTTGGTATGGTGTTCTTGGGTGCGTATGCTTCGCTGTCTTTCCTCCATACATGATTCAGGGAATTGCGACCAAACAACTCGATTTTACTCTCATCTGTCCAAAGAACTCTTTCCCAATAAGAATTTTCCTTATCTTTATGCTCCGTCGCAAATTTCAACCTGGCATCTCTATACCGTTTCAGAAGGAGTGGTGTCTTTCTTTCTGCGTAGTTCATTACTGATCATTTGCTTAGTTACATTAACTCCTGACAAACTCAATTGTAGGCAACGATAAGTTGATTGTTTAACAGTCATTTAATTTGATAATTGATTCTACCCATATTGTAAAAACCCGCATAAATAGTGAAAAATGGCAATATTTTTATTTTATTTTATTTTTTTATACTGGTTTCTTATTTTTTGTTGATCTTTCAACCAATTTTTATCAAACTTAATTGCTTTATAAATGTATCCTCTTTTACATTCCTGGTAGCACACTGACAAATTGAATTTCAAAACTCCAAAATAATTATGGTCTGAAGTAGGTATTTATGTTGCCTGTTTTACCCCTTCATGTCCTAACTTCAATTGAATAAATACAGGCTACTTCTGTTAGATCAGTAACAGCATTAATTCAAAATGTTTTTTTAAACAAAAGTACTTTAAAGTAATTGAAGAAGATAGACTCTGTTACATCTAAACATAATGCTGTTTTTGCTTCAGACTAATTGAACACTTTTTCTGATTGGCTAGCTGGGTATGGCTGCTAGAGTAAATAAAGTTGATCATTAGTGTATTTGTTTTCATGAATAAAAATTTCCTAGAAAAGATTAACTTTAAGTGAAAAATGTTAATTTAACTTCCAAGTAACTAAATTTCCAGGTTTCCTAAATTATATTTTTAATGAATTTGGCACAAAGCAATGTCTGATTTTGAATTGAAATCATGAAATAATATAGCAAGTTTGAAGGAAATAAAATAAATAAATCTTATACTTTAATTAAATAAGCTAAAGCTCTTCTAAATGTAAAAAGCAAAAATTTCTTAAGCCAACTACAGCAGCAACCTACTGCAAATCCATACCAAAACTAAAAATAAGTGGAATATTGAGATTTGGGATGTGCTTCCAGTTCTGCATAATGATATGACCTTAAAGATCTCCATGCTTCTGGCTCAAGAGCACATAAGACAGTTTTAATGAATTTTGAATGGTCATAACTTGGTTGTTAATTGAGTCACCAAGATAAATTTGATATCATTTTTTTTTTTTTTTTTTTTTTTTTGTCAAACTCTCTGTATTACAAAATTTTAGATATATTGAAAATAAAAAATTAATTTGGGATACCTACTTTAAAAAAAATATGAAAAAAGATTGTGTGTGTGTGTGAGAGAGACTGATTTTTTTTCCCTCACTTGTATAATGATGTCCATTTTAAGGAAGTGTAGCTTCTGTACAGTGAATATGAAGAGTCTTTAAGACATTGACATTAGATGGAAATCAGCAGCAGGATTAACAGAAGTTCATCAGTTTCTACTGAATAGATAAGCAGAAAGATTCACATAATCAAGTTAATTACAGTAGGGAACAAAATTTCTTGTAAGTAATCATTTTGCTCAATAAGATTATAGTAGCTTGAATTACTTTCACAAAAGACATTATGTTGCTTCAAAGCATCTCTCAAGAAAATAATCAGTACTTAACAATATTTTTACATTAGTCATCACAAGCTCACAAAAATCTCAAGATGAAAGGTAAGCTCGTCAATAACAGTTATTTTAAAGCAACAATAAAAAAAAATCTGAATTCATTGAAGCAACTGACCATAATATATATTGTTATATATAGCCCTATATATTATTGTATCAGATAGGATAAAGCATTTCTAGCATATTGTACTAAAATGCCTAACCCAGATATTGATTTTTAGAGAAATGGGATAAATTATGTATCTTGTTGGTAAATAATACTCTTTGTATCTTAATTCAATAAAACATGATAGATTAGGGGAAAAATTCACAGATATCTGCTTTTTTTTTTTCTTTATGGAATAATTCATTGTTCCCATTCCCTAAAACTGTTAAAGATCTTTTCTGTTAATTCATTCTAAAAAAATGATTTAACAAATCTTAGAATTTAGATCTCTATCCTCTTGAGAACCTTTTGGGGGATATTGGTTATATGAATATACAAGAATGGGCATCAATTTAATAACCAGGAAGAGCTCAAAAGTTAAATTTTGAAAGCCTGGGATTCAGTTAACCAAAACAACACTCAGAAGTTAATGTGTTCTATGAAAAATAGTATTTGAAGTAATAGTCAATCACTGAATACAAACTAAATATTTATTTCTATAAATTAGTGTCATTTTTGTAATAAAATCTTTTTAATGGCCTTATAATTATGCATCAATTGCTTTTCGAATTTTTGAATAATTTTACAAAAACTGATTTTCTACCCATAGTAATTATTGGAAACTTTCAGATTATTAATACTATATAATAATATACAAGATATTAAAAATTTAGATCAATTGCTAAACCTTAAAGATAAAATTCAGCTGACCTTATAATTATGCACCACTCTCTCTCTCTCTCTATATATATATATATATATATATATATATATATATATATATATATATATATAATCATTTAAAAGCACTAATCTCTGCATTTGCCCAATGGTCTCTATTTACCAAATAGAATATCACTTTTTTTTTTTTTTTTTTTTTTTTTTTTTTTGAAATTTCTAAAAAATTTTAATTTAGTGCCATTTTTAGCATGTAATTCTCTTTATTGAAAAACTTTCCAAAAATAAAATGTTCTTTTCTGAAACTTTATTTGAGGAATATTAGCCGATTTAAAGTATAATTAATCTGATTTGAATCTTATATTACTTTAGTTTAAAATATTACAGAAATGCATTTTTTAACACTGTGTAGATGTTTATTTATGTTGACAGCTTGATGACAGATTTTTATCTAATGATGATCTATTTGGCTTTACTCGTTAAAAAAAAATTTGAATATAAGTGCTTTTTAAGTACTCAGTAATCTTAAAAATTTAAGTGAATATTCTCTGTAATCTAATGTTTTATTGAATTTTAGATAATTTGGGCTTTAAATTTACTATAGTTAACTCTTTACTTTCTGATAATGTGTATGGATGTCTATGTATAAAAATCTGCACTTTTATACACATACAAAAATAATTCCAAATTCTTTTTAAAATATACAGACTGTAAATTGTAATAAGCTTTATGATTTATGATTAATAAATATAGTTTTACTTAACAATTTTCATTAATAGTTACTCTTGAAGCTGAATTTTAAGGCTTAAAATTTTTATACATTATTCTAATTAAAATTGTAAAAAAAAAAAATGAAATTAAACCTGGCAAAGATTCATTATTCATTGAAAAATGTTCTTTTTACTTAAGGCAATATTGTCCTTAATGTTATTCATAAAAGCAATTAAAGACTTTTGTAATAAAATTCTTAGTTTTATTATGTTTTTATGTTATGATTCAGAGCAGATTTTTGGTAAAATGATTTTACAAAAAAAAAAATTTTAATTCTCCAAAGATTAAAACAATTTAAAATTGTGAAATAGGTTCTTGGGAAGATATTTAAAATGTAATTGGATCTTTTCATACATTAAATTGACCATTACTCACTTTTGACATATTCTAGGCATAACTTTCTATTTATCAGAAGATCATGGTATAGACCTTTTTTTATTTTTATTTTTTTTTTTTTGTGAGTTGTGCCAAATCTATTTTTGGCATTGAATGCCCCCCCCCGAAGTTTAAATGAGTTAAATGCAAAACTGATGCTCTTTTCAGGAATTTTAGCTCTTAACTGTAGGCAGAGATTTCTAAACTTAAATTCCTATTGTTTTTAATTTGAAATATAAAAGTTTTGTTTTGATCTTCCTATTAAGTTCAAATAATGTTAATACAGTTCCATAATTGAGCTAAAAATCATTCAAGAGACTTGAAAAAATAACTGTCTTAGTTCAATTGTGCAAACCTATGGTGAAGTGACCCAGTATTTTGGCAAATAGAAATAATTACATTTTGTTTCCTGACTAAACATTAGTGATTGGAATTTTATCATAGGAAAAAAACATAGAAAAAAAATGTACATTTAAATATCATAAAACCTGGTGCTCATCTTTTTAAAGAAAGTTATTTTATTTTTTTTGTTTGTTTGTTTAGCTTTACAGTTCTGTAGCTAAATACCAGGAAATTGACTCCTATACTACAATTTGGATATACATCTGATATCTCCAGGTCACTCAATTAATCAGCTGAAGAATTACACTTTTACATTGACATAATCTGTGTTCATTGACAATCTAACATCATAACTGCATATACATTGATATTGAGACAGCAAACTGTTGTATTTCCTTTTTCAAAAGAATACAATGAGGCTGTAATGTTCATGTTTAATTTGTTTTTAAAATTTTGTTTGGCTAGTTTTGGAGGCTGCTTCATACTAAACCTAAAGATTTCAAGATAGTGGACGGTTGTGTAGCCATAAGTTTAACTTGCGGAGTTACACAAATATTCTCTTAACTGATTTCACTTGATAAGTATGTCTGGATGCCAGTCTTCAAAATAAAGATGAAAAATAACAGATTAAATGCCTGAGCTTACAAAAAATAAACTGATTTCCATGTTTTTATAATTGTTTTCCTAAAGTTCTTTCTCTTGGTCGTTAACTTGTATCTAATCTCTCATTTTGAAATTCAGCTATCATTTCAGTATTGAAGTCTCTCAAAATGAAGTAAACTTCATCACTTTTTCTTCTTATTAATGACCTTATGCTTGTATTACATTCAGAATATTTTCACTTTTTTTTTTTTGTTTTCCTTGGGTTTGTCATTTTTCTGACTACAGGTATTTCTATATTCTTCATTAAAAAATGTTAATTAGCAGAAACTTGAGTGCTGAACTGAATTATTGGCTAAAGTAATTGGTTGGCATACTACATTTAATAATTTCTTCATATTCCAAGAATACAAATAAAATACATACATTGGTCTTATAGAATTTTTAAGTGACAAAAAAACCAAAAAAAACTATTTATCGATATGAAAGGAAATGTTACTTGGTGCTATTTGATCCATATTGATTTGTTGCAAAACCTTTTTGTTTAGTTTTATGCTTGATAGAAATATTTTATCAATGAATATTATTAAAATAATTTGTTAAATAATAACAGTACACTATCTCTGAACTCAATACAATAGATACAGTAGATTATTACACAAGAAACCATAATTTCTTTATTTCAACCTCTTTTAATTTGATAACTTATGATTTAGAAATAGAAACTGATTTTTGTACTACAACCAAATAGACATCCTTGTTTATCACTTTTACAATCTGTAGTACTATTTACAAAAAACATTTACAATAAAGAACTGAAAAATTGGAGTTGCATTTAATAGATTGACTTGCTCATAAAATTTGATTTTGATGAAAAAATATTTTCAAATTATGGTAAACTGCCTTTTCTTTTAGGATTCTATTCAATACTGGTAATATCTGTAATGAATACAAAGGTTGCTATTGAGAACTTAGATAATATATTGTGTAGAATTAATTAAACTTTACAAAATGCAATGGTTAACGAAATACTATAAAACTGATATCAATATTTAATCATGAAAAAGTTATTATTGCAACAGTTGTAATGTGTAAAATGCCTTATTGCATTATATTGTGTTGTAAAGATTTTTTTACATTTATAATGTTTATAAATGAAAAGGACAAATTTCAAGTAAATGTATTGTTTTACCTCTTTATGATTGGTAACCTCTTAAGTGATAGTTTGAAAAAAAAAAAAACAACTTAATATTTACACTTTCATATTGCAACTCCGTATTAATCAATATCTTCTATTTACTGTTTAGTTACATTCTATCTTGCTGGTCAATTAAGAATTGGCGTATCTACATATATTGTCTATGTGTATGCATATGGTTCCAGTAACCTTTGTTCACTTCATTCTTGATCCCTAGACCCAATTTCTGATTTAAAGATTCACACAGATCAGCCAATAAAGGTTTTGGTTGGAGCATCTGTGTAGTGCAGGAGTGCTGCATAAAAACACACAGAAATAATGTCTCTTCTGAATAATGAAAGAGTAGTTCAATAATAACCAAGCTTATTAATGACAGTTACAGAAGCAATTGAACTTCTCCCTCCTCCCCAATTGACTTTTAAGGACCACGGCTCTTTAGGGGATTTTTGGTAGCATATTATCTATATGTATATAGCAACAAAATGATCAGGATTGGTCAAATGCTAACTGGACATTACTTAAGTCAAGGGAAAGAGCACATTTATATCACTTTTGATATTGGGTTTGTTGTTACACTGTTTCCAAAACTTGAATTTTCATCTGCTCAACCATTGTTTTAGATAGACTAGTCAATTGGTGGTGGTATGCTACAATCCTATTTGTTTTGTGTACCATTATATTTTGTAATTTTAATATGTAACTAGAACTCTAAGCAGATTTCATTCCAATATAGCACTTATAGACTTTGTCCTGTGATTTGTCATTGTAAAAAATATCACTGTTGGTCATGTAATTTAAACATGCACCTATTTTCCACTCAGTAAAAATATATTATCCAGCTTTTGAAATTATTAAACAATCATGGTATTACATCTGTTTTGTCAACTCTGTGTTTTCTCAATGTTTTCTCCTCTTTAAAGTGTACTTCAAAATGACACATTTGATGTGTGCACACAGACACACAGAAATAAGTAGTTTACAGTTTATAAGCAAGTGAAATCTACAATTAGTGGCAATTTGGAATGGATTAGCCTTACAAATTTAATGTGAAGGACCTTGAAAGCAAATCTAGATAATTTGGATTTTACAAATAGACTAGAAATACTTTGGGGTTATTTGGTTTATAGAAAATATGATCCTTTATTCTGAACTAAATTTTGGAAAATGAGTAAAAAAAATAAATTTAACTTAAATAATTTTAATTTTTGCTTAGAGAAGTTCCTACTAGTTTAAAAACAACTTTTTTTTTCACCTGAAATTTATTGCTTAATTTTAAGATTAATAATAAAACAGCCACTGTTGATTTTTCAATCGAGTAGGCTTTTTTAGTTATTGGAATGAAAATAAAACCAGTTAAGTTTATATTTTGAGTATGAGCTGAAGAGTTGAAAACTATTCCTCCATGCTGCTACATAAGGTTATATAATGTTCACAATTCTGAATTCTGTTTGAGGAAAATCACTTGTGACTGGAAGTTGAGATAGACAAGGTTATGCTGAAAAGTTCTCTAACTGACAAATATTCAGATTTTTGGCCAGATTATAGAAAGTGGGTCTGGCTGAGATCTATTCAGCATCCACTCATAATTTTCAACACTTTACAATAGCAATATTTTTCTTTTTAAAATTATATTGAGAACTAGAAAAGTGTTGCCAACAATCTAGCCCCCTACATTTAACAAGTTATAAATGCAAGCTGGAATCCTGGAGTATGTTTGACTAAACTTTTAGTAGTTTACTCTGCTACCTTCAAACATAAATTTAAATTCAAATTTAAATTTTGTAAAGAGTCACATCGCATTGTAAAGAGAAATTTTTCAGTTTTGTTTACAGGATTCATGTTGATATTGGCATGAAAAGAATTTGAGAATACCGATTAGAATTTTTGAGTCAATATTTTTTTTTAATTAATGAAAAATTCTGCATGTGTATTCTTGCAGTTAAATACCAAATCTTTTATTAAATAATTGTCTGATTGTATATTCTTCTTTTTTCCTCATTTCCTAAACAAATAGATTTTTATCAATTGTTTGGCTGGCCCATTAGATGCAAAATGATATTGATATTTTGGAATTCATACTAATATTTCATTTGGTATCTTAAATTGTTTTGGCTGACCTGTTTTCTGACCATTAACAAGCACCAGTGAAGGGTAAATAATTCTATAGTGTCATCTGTATGTCAGTGATTTACAGGGATATCTGAAAATTTAGAATCTTGTAACAGATATCACTTGTCTGGCACAAGATGGAGAAACAGTTGAAACAATAATCAGATCATTTTTGAGATGATAGTACATCAAATTGTTTCTGTGCTATTTTATTTTTTGAGAGATTGAAATATAAAATTCTACCTCATAAAGAGGACAGTGAAAATTATAATTATTTCAGTTGTATTGACAATGAAAAGAAACCTTAAAAAGTAAAACTACAATCTGTGAGGATTGCTAGAAATATTAACTGACAGTTTTTTCATGGTTGTTAACAAGAAGTGTAACTAGGAGGAAGTAATGAATAAACCTCAAGTGAGACCCTACTTGCATCTGTGTCCTGAGTAGCCAGTTTTTCTGTGGCAACTACCTGACTAATTAAGCTACAAAGACCAACTGATATCAGTCATTCAAATCTAGCCATACCAATTCTTCTGAATGCCTGATATGCCACTGCCATTTTTTTCTATGTAGCAATGTCAGTTATTAATATTTGACTCATTAGCATTTTTTAGTTTCACTCATGAGAATAGTCATGCAATTAATGTTACATATTAATAGTTGTGGCGTGACTAAAGAAATCTGAAAATTAAATGAAAGAAATACTAGTAAAAAACATTGACAATGCATCATTTGAGAAATTCAAATAACATGACTTTTTCTTTGCTAAAAATTTTAAAAACTTTTCATAAAGTGTTCATTGATTTGTGGTGATATTTTATAAATGCTTTTTATTTTTTTATGAATGAATCGTTTTTTTTTTTTTTTTTTGGTTTTTTTTTAGTTTCTTGTATGGTTCCATTCTGTATTAATTAGTGCATGAAATTTTTTTTTCTATTGTTTACAAAAAAATAATCCAGATTATTTTCACAGATTTTTATTTGCCTATTGAAAGGCAAGGGCTTTGTATCATTTATCTTAATTCCTGAAAACTTGTTTTTGGCAAAATAAGGCTAATGAAAAATGCTATATGAACAATTAAGTTGGAATTTTCCTAATTGTTGTTGTCATTTGTTTCATTTTTTATTATTGCTATGAGTCAGTCCGTAAGCATTGGCTCTATTCCAAAAAAAACTTTGTAAGGATATAGATTTGAACAAGTGAACTGCAGCATCTTCTAGTTTTAATTTAATTTGTGAATATGTCATGAAGGTAGACTCGATAGAAAACAAAGCAAGAAATCTGAGCAGCCTGTAGATAAGAAAAACTGCATGTAATGAAGGAATGAAATATAAAATATTTTCTGATTCTTATTAAAGTGCTATATTTTGTACAGGCAAACTTTATATGTTGCATGCTAGTTCAGCTACTTTGTTTCTTTGTTTATTGATACAAACACCAGCCTTTTTAAAATTGTTAACTGAAGTGAGGCAGTATTTGTAGCACAAGTCACAACAAATATTGAACTTTTGATTGAACATTTATTCTTATTATCTCTAGTAATTTATTCCACTGGAAAGTTAACTGAAATTTCATGAAATAAAGAATGCAAATTATTTAATACCAACATGGCAATTTATGTATAATATACTTATTTGGATGTTTAAGTTAAAGACTCTCAATAGCTTGAAGTTCATGAAAATATAAGTTTACCAAGAAAATGTTATCATTATTTTCACTTTTTTTTTAATTCTGTAATGTTCATAGCTGATGTTAGAATCTCACACTTATTTAGTCACTTAATATTTGGCTTGATATCTGGAGTAAGCTAGAATGACATTTTCAAAGTAATTGTTTAAAGAATCAATATAGTATTTTATTTGTGAAAACCGACTGGCTCAAAGATTGTTCCTTTTTATAATCAATAGCCTCACTGTTCTATCTGTCCATCTTCAGAAAAAAAAAGTAAAAATATAAATTCCATGTGCTGTGTTCCTTCAGGATGTTGGGGTTCATGGCTCTCCACAATTTCCTCTCCTTTGTAGCTCTTAATAAATTTTTCTTTCCAGTCTAATTCTCTCATGTACTCTATTCATAAGAATTCAGATAAGTTGTTATATGGCTCAATAAGCTGATTGTAGTTTACATTCATCTGCACCTGACTTCTTTAATAGTGCTGAGAAAATGGATCTACTTCGGACTTCTGGTATATCACCACTGTTGTATATTTCATCTATGTTTGTAATTTTGTCTAAAATGCTAAAATCACTTCAAGCTACCAGCATCTCTATTATAATTCGGTCTGGTCCTGCCACTTTGTTTCTGTTCAATATTGCCATTCCTGATTCCATTTCAGATTTTGATATTTCTGTATATTGTTGGGTGTTCTTTTGTCATGGAAGTGCTGTCTCATGTATTGATTTCATCTCTGAAGTATTTTTTTCTTTCTCTAATATCAATGTCCTGTCCTTGGATTTTATGCATCCTTTTGATGAGCATATTTTTGTCCTGTTCTTTATTTTCTATGCATATCTGCTTTATATGACCCTCATTCTTTCTATTTCAAGCACATTTTCCATTGAGCCATGCCTCTTTAGGCTGCCTGCATTTCTTCCTAATTTCTTTGTACAGAGTCTTATATTCTGTGTTGTACCATGGCATTGTTTTTTGTCTCCTTTTTATCATGTCAAGTATTTAATTCTTTTTCTTTGTTTATTTTTCTTTAAGATGATCTCGATTCTTGTTATTAAAACTTCTTAATGTGTCCTGCTTAGAGTTTCTATTCTTATTTTGTCCATTGTACCCACTTTTAATACTGTCCATATATTTCTCTTTCACATTTAGGTCATTCCGGTGTCTGTCATATTACATTTTGGGTGCTGCCTCTTTTAATTTTTGTAGTTTCACTCTGTTTACATCTTACTTGAAGGTGGTTGCTCCTGTAGTCAGCACTTGGTCTAATATCAGTCCTTCTCCTTTTTCATTTTTCTTTCCACCTGCATAAATGATCCTGTGTTTGTTATTGACAAAATTGTGATTGTTTGACCATCTTGTTTCACATACTCATAAAATATTAACATTTAACCTGTTCATTTCTTGCTTTATATTTTCTTACTAACCACATTGGTTTAGAAAAATTAATTCCTGAAAATTAGTCCTTCAGTTCATCAAGGGTTCAAAGTTTAGCAGTATCACTTAAAGCTGCCAAGTGATGAGATGACTTTAAATTTTATTTTATAAATTTTTTTTTTTCTCTGGATTTGACTTGTAATTCATTTTTTTTTATCCACTTGGTAGTTTTAACATGTAGCAGGAAACATCTTTTATATACTGCTTAATTAAATCTTAGTATTTTTTAACCAAAAAATCTTTAGGTTTAGCTATTTGGTCTTTGAAAATAGATTCTCTGGGTTCTTCCTTTTTCATTTGTTTCCCAGAAAATACTATCTTTTATACTATTTACTATTGAGTAAATACATAGCCTTTATCAACTTCAATTTGTCATCTGATACAATTCTCATAAGGAATTGGTGCCAAAACTAAGGTGATAAATGTTAACTTATTTCAGTCATATTAACTGTTGTGAGTAATCCGGTACTTGTGAAATATATGCTCTATCAAAAATATTTGTAAAGACGAAGAATCATTTTGCAAATGGTTTGGTTCTGTATGGTCCATATTGAGGTCAGTGTGTAAGAAAATTATATGATAATGTATAAACAGTCTGATTGTTCAACTGTGTATATCTTTTCTTTAGGAATATAATTTATATTCAGATTTTTGAAATGTGACCTGCCTAAAATAAATAAAGGACTTTTTCATTATTAAAAATATCTTAGTCTCTTGACTCCTATCTTATATCTAAGTTTGTAAGAGTTAATACTTTTTTGCAACCTGTCATTTTTTCCTGTGTGTGTGTGGCATGATTTTCTATCTTCCATAAAAAGGTTGCAGTTTTTATCCCAGTAATTATTAGGGATTTTTTTGTGTGTGAGAATGGATTCTCCTGTTGATTTTGACATATGAGAATCTGCCAACCTCATTCAGTTTGTGTTGTATGTAACACTTCAGTTTGGCTAGTGACCTGCATGCAAGTTTATATATTGTGCAATAACGAGGCTCTTGAGACATAGCAACAGGAATATTTGCTGGCGCTTTTCGCCATTGTCTCTTAGCTGGTTAATACGACTGATTTCAAAATTTTTGATTTCACACTGGCACAAATGTCCAGTTATTTCTATCAAGAGAAACTCAATGGAAGTTTGTATGAGGCACATTGACAGGTGAGAGTTTACTCTTTAGCTTGTCTTTATACCTGAGCTATGGCCATCCAACATTCCTTTGTTCACTGTCAAGCTGGCTATACATGAGTACCTTAGTATTGTCGTCACTCATCTTTGAGATATATATATATTCTCTAACAATAATAAAGATTTAAATAGGTATCTTTAAAATTGTTGTTTGAATGATATGTGATTCAAAAATATCCAAAAAATATATCAAGTTTGTGATCTACTGGCTAGTTAAGACATGTCATTGAAGATACTGTATTTCCATTCTTAAGCTGATTGATACATGCTGGGTTATTTTGTTTGAGAATTTGACTTCATTGTGTAATCCATTTTTGATGGTCAATGTCCAAAAGCCAAATTTCCAAACAAATTCTTTTGGGCTTAATGTGTAAAGGAACTTTAACTTTAGTAGGTAAAATAAAACACTCCTGAAACATGTGTTAATTTTATGTACTTATGAATGAAATACTTTTTCTTATTTTAGTGAGACATGTTTGTGCCTGATATTTTGCTGCTTCTCATTTTACAACTTGTTGATAGATTCCAAATGTCTCGTATATAGTCGACCAGAAAATGATTGAAGTATACATAGGGTTGAAAGGAAGAAAATCAGTTGCAGAAGTCTGCTGATGTGCAGGAAGTTAAATTGACATGACACATAATCTCCAATAATTGACACAACAAAAATAAGATCAGATTACTCAGGAACAGAAATTGACCTTATGAACTTTAAGTTAACAATGAGAACATCTATATAGAACCAGACTAACACAATGACAGTAAAGTTTAACAAGGTCATCTGTTCAGGACTAGAGATGAACATTTATCATATGCCTATGACAAATGTTATAAAACTCAGTCATATTCAGATAGTTTTCAGGTTAATTCCTTTTTATATGAAGCTAACAATTCAGAAATATTGTCAGTAGCATTTTAAAAAATTCTTTGTCAAAATAAAATTTTTAAATTATTTTTAAATACATAATTATTAGTATTAATGTAAAGATTTATCATGAAGTTTAATTAATTTTTTTTTTATTACTTTAGTTTACTTTCTTTGCTGATTTTCATAATTTACTGATAACTGACAATGATTCTTATTTTATGAAAAGGTATTTTTCTTAGAAGAATCATATAAATTGAAAGAAAAAGTATAAAATGACACACACACTTTTTTGCTCCTTCCCTTTTTATGTACCTATGAAACAGCTCTTACCTGAACAGATATGGATACTACAGGACCTCCAGTTTTCCTGATGCAATGATTTAACTGTTGCAAGCTATGTGGTAGGAGTGGTTGTGCTGCAGTGTGAGTTTGTTGGGTTAACATAAATGATCTATGAGATTGAGGTTTGGGGAGTTTGGTGTCCATGACCACGCAGTAAAATTTTCATGTTCCTAAAACCATTTTCATACAATTGCTGAAAAATGCCAATGTTATCACAGAAAATTGTTACCATGAAGGGTCATACATAGTTTTTCAATGAAGTTTGTTATGGTGGTATGTGATAAAGTACCTTCAACATGAATGATAGGACACAGTGTTTTTTAGCAGAATATATTCTAAACCATTGTGCTGCTTTTCTGTTTTTTTTTTTTCTATGATGCATCCTAAAGTCAGACTAATAGTCTGACACTGCTACTGACTTTGTTCAAGAGAAAATATCTCCTCAGACAAGGTGACTTTCTTCCATTGATGTGAAATTCAGATGCATGCATGCTTACTGAAGACTACTTTGACAATTGAAATTGATTATTAGAAATACTTGCAGTTCTGCAGATCAGTGTGTAACACAGATCATTGTATTTTGCTGTGATACATTCTTTTCTTAACAACAATTTATGTAGTAGTAGCTCTTTTGTTGACTTGTACTGAATGGTTTAGGCTTATTTTTTTTTTTTTTTGCATATTTCCACATAACCTTTCCATGTTCTGTCAGTGGGGACTGGAATACATAAGCTGCATACTTTAATGTGATGTAAGACCATACCCACTAAGGGGACCATCAAATGGCCATATATAGTGACACCTAAGGATAGGATACTGATGGCTGAGTGATCCATGATTGACTAGACTTGTGAAATACAAAACTCTACCTTAGTTTGATGAGCAGTTGGAGAGGTTTGATCTGATCAATTGGCCTCTCTCTTTCACATATATATATATATATATATAATAACTTGACTCCAAAGACTACTAAAAACATGGACATCTTGTCAAAGTGGAAAAAAGAAGCAAATGAAATTGTGGATAGACATATTCCATAATATAGAAACATTTCACAAGCAAAGATGTTGAGAAATTCCAAATGTTCCCTTTGCAGACTTGATGATATGGAAACATGTTTCAAAAGTCAAGGAATAAGTATAAAAAGGGTAGGCAAGCTAAAACACACACAATTACCTTCAATACCTTCAAAATAATTTCTTTTTCAAGAAAGCAGACCAACATATACCCTCCCCTTTAAGATGTTACAAATGTCAGTAATCCATGTATCATGTAACCAGATTTGGGGGGAGGCAACTCGTGTGCACATGATGCAGAAAAACTGGTCCAACTATGCTGATGAAGAATGTGATAGAGTAATTGAATGTGCTGTCAGATTACTTAGCATATGCATGGAAATGAAATGGAGGTGAGAAGCAGGATAATCCTACCATTCCCAGAGACACCAAAGATAGAGAGTCAGAACTGAAATATATCATGCTCTAATATTATATGTATGTTATCAACTACAATCAATGCCAGTCAACCAGATAAATACAAAGCACTCATTGAGTAGCTCTTAAAGCATAAACTGAACAACTGACCAACATTCATAAAAGAAATCAAAGCAACATTAAGAAAAACCATATCAATTGCTAATTCTTGCAATACTGAAACCACTGCAAACCATTCTGAAAAAAACAGTTGTAGAAAACAAAATGAACAAAAGCATGTCACAAATATCTCTTCAAACAAGAATTCCCACTGATGACACCACAAAATCATCTGCCAAACCAAAGTCCTGCAAATAGCTAACAAAAATTCCTAACCTGACCACTTGTACTGAAAGATCTTAAAATAAACCATGGTAATGATTTTTTTTAAAAGCAAACAAAACACCTCCACTTAAATCATAAAACTCCTAACAACCCCCTATACCTGATTATAGCCCATAAACTCATCCAATGGAAACTATTTTATCAAAAGAACTAATTTCCTTTCATTCTTTACAAGTTTAAATCACTTTCCTTGGGGATCAAACTTTACACTGTTTCTCTCTCTTGCTTTGACAGCTGATACTATTAAAGGAAGATTTACCATAACATTTTTATAGCAAGTGTTATTTTCTTGTTAATAAAGAAATGTTTTAAAGATGGCATTTCTGTTGAAGCTAATTCTTAAATTTTATAAATGTTACTTGTATTTTTATATTTAAATTTAAAAAAAATTATTGAAGTGTTCTTCATAATGTGTTATCTCATTTGTGTGTTTAGGTACCTCCAAAAATTTGCTATACCTAAGGTTTAAATGTATTTTTCATAAAGGAAAAATCCTTTTTGAAGCTTTCCCCCAGCTTCAATTGAAAGCTAAGGGATTAAATTTTCTAATTCCAGAAAAAAAAATACTGTGGAGTATTTCAAATAGAAATTTGAATGAGTTTTAGTCGATTCTTCCAAAAAAAAAAAAAAAAATAAAATAAAAAGCCAATCGAAACTGCCATTTTTAACTTTTTTTAGAGAAATGTAAACTAAACTTATTTTTTCATCTTTGAAAATCCCACTAAAATAAATATACATTTCTGAAACATTACTTTTGTAAAATTAGCAAATTTAAAGTTAAATTAATCTGTTCTGAAACAAATATCACTTACTTATAGCATAACTCGACCTCGGTATCTTGTTATTTTCATGTCTCCATCGATAATTTGAAGGCTGAATATCTTAAGTAAGAACAAGAACATGTTTTTTTTTTGTTTTTTTTTTAATAATAATTTAAAATATTAAAATTTCTTACATTATTGAGTTACCTCTATAATGGTATTTCATTATTTAATAGCTAAGATAATGATAAATAATTTTATTAATATTACATTAAGCTGTTACATTTTTAATTTAATAAAGGAGATAATAATTAATAAAATTATTGTTATGTTAATAATTAAATTATCTCACTCGGTTATTGTTTAAATTGATAAATGAGATAATTTTATTATCTCAATTTAATTTTTAATTTAATAACTGAGAGTGAAATAAGCTAAAGACCTTTATATATCAAGGGGCTTTCCCTAAGGGGAAAACAAACCTTGAAACACATGGCCTTTTAATCATATCACTTATGAGACACCATACTAAAAAAAACATTTTGACGCAAAAAAAAAAAATTATTTAATCATGGTAAAAAGTTTTGGTAACATTTGTATTAAGCTTTTAATTTTCACTTAGTAAATATAGTCTTCACTTAAAAACTTAATAACCTACCTCATACTCTGTTTGGAAGAATTTTAAAACATTTTTTAAAATTAAAGAAAAATGAAAACAATTCTTGTAAAAATTCTTTATTCCTTGAAAAAAAGTTTTTTTTCTTCAGATAATAATTTCCTGAATATATATATATATATATATATATATTATAAAAACAAATATACCCCCCCCATCTAATTAGATAATTAGATAGTTTTATTGCAGTTTTTATTTCATTATTATTAAACATTTTGATGATAAAAGTTTGTTTTTATTAAATTTGGAGCCTATACTGATTTTTAGTGAATTATTGAAGGTACCTAAAATATATAGCAAGTATTCATCCAAACAAGTTTGATTAAAAAGCACTGACAAGGTCAGTCTATTTAATTTTTTGTAATTTCCAACATTCAGATAAGGTGTTGAGTATTGTGCTCAAAGTTGTGGATAAACTGTCCAAAGTTCATATTTTGATATTTTTGTTTGTCTATTTTTTCTTTTTTTTTCTTTTGCTAGGTTCATATCATTCACTAGATCAAAATATCGGAAAGTTAGAAAAATACAATAGAAAATTAAAGTCAGATCTACCTTGTTTTTTTTTTTTGTTGTTTTTTTTTTTAATCAGACTTGTTTGGGTATATATAAGTTAATAATGTCATAAAATCAACCAATATAAACTCTTTCCCAAGAACAGTTATGGCAATGCACAGTTTAGATATTAAAAATGGAAACTGTTGGGAGCCATAACTGCATGTCCTGAATGAATATGACTAATTCTTGTAAGGTATGGTGTGTGTTTGTTTTTTTTTGTTTTTTTGTATCTTTCCCAGATTTTTGTGCAATGAAAACAAAACTTGTGTAGCAAGCATTATTTCAAAATGTAGACAGAAATTTATTTTAAACTTTTTATTGTCAATAATTTTAAATAAAAATTTTATTTTAACACAGCAGTTGAACTTTGGTTAACCAAATGTTTAATGTATGTACTTACGTTAATTTAATCAAATTGTACAATTTTCCTATTTAACTTTTTTTTTTTTAATATTCAGAAAATAGTTAGCTTCCATTGATATTAGTTATTGTGACCTTGATATTTTTGATATAAGGGAAATATATTTTATTTGCATGAGTAGCTTTCAAATTTTTAATTTAATTCTGTGCCCTGTCCTTTCAGGATATGAGCAATCATTTTTCACCACAACTTCCTCTCCTTTGTAGCTCTTAGTAACATTTGTCTTTTCACTATCCCTCTCAATCCCTGTCCTGGCATCTATTTAAACAGGCTTGTTAACTAGGTTACTCACTGCTTTGTTCTGCTTCCCTTAATTTCAATATATTTTGTTAGTATCAAATTTTCCAAGCCGTTTTTCCTTATGTGTCCTAGAAATTTTAACTCTCTCTTTCTAATTATAAGTGTCCTTTTTATTTTCATTTTTCTTAAAACCTCCTCATTACTCAGATGTTCAGTCCATGGTATTCTTGGCTTCTTTGTGTAGAAATTTTGGTTGCCTCAAGTTTCTTAACCTGTGAGATGATTGTCCAACATTCACTGCCAGAGGAGGATTGCTATTGCATGGCAGTTTAGTACCCTTTTCTTTGTTTTTAACAAAATTTTTATCTTTCTTAATACTTTGCTTAGCTTATGGAAGGAATCTTTCACTACTTCAATATGTCTTTGGATTTAGAAGTTATATTTTTCTTTTTTTAAATTTTGTTTTACTTAGTCATTTCACCCCCAAGCAAGGCGATAATACTACTAGGATGCAGGGCATTACAGAGACTAAAAAAGAATGAGATGACATTAGTGAAGAGAAAACAAATTGAAGTGGCAGTTGCATCTAGGTAGTTCAACAGTACAATGGTGAAATCTAGTTGCATTCCTAAATTCATGTAGTTGAAGCATTAGGGTGAAAAAAGCTCATCAGAACGGTTACCATGAAAATATTTGTGGAAAAGACAGAGGTAAACAACATCTTGTTTCTGAGAAAGTGACTGAAGTTGAGATGTCAGGATTGATTAAATCACAGAACCTTCTTTGAATTTTGTCAAGAATCTCAAGATATACAGCAGGAGCACCAGAGCAGATATGGCAGCAGTATTCAATGTGTAGATGAATGGTAGATTTATAAATATGTAAAATGGATTCTGACTAGAAATTTTCTGGCAGGATATATTGCAATTGATGCAGTACAGTTGCTCCACTTCATGTCAGTAGAAAATATGAGCTCAAGAAAGTGTTGTTCTCCTAGATTTTAGCATCAGCCCTGCTGGTGGCAAGCAAAAAAGGTTCTCTGTGATAATTAAATGAAAGTTGTTTTGGAGGCGTTAAAATTTACAAGTCATTTCATATCCTAGTTAGCCACTGATTAGACGTCCTTTTTGAAAGCAGCTGCCCGGTTTACTTTGTCGGATCTGTTAGACTCACCAATTAGACATGAGTAGATCATTTTGTTATCTGCTTAAATATCTAGTTGGGAACTGATGACATTGAGAAGTTCATTGATGAATTTTATTAAAAGTGTAGGTTTAAGATTAAAACCCTGGGGGTCTCCTGCATTAGTATGAAATGATCTGAAATTATACCCGCCCAACACTATCTTCATTACACAATATGTTAGGAATGATTTGGATTAAGTCAAATATTCATCCCGTAACACTGTATTCCTTGAGCTTGCTGAGAAGGCCAGCATACCAAACCCTGTTAAATGCCTTTGCGATATCTAGAGCCACAAGCAAAGTTTCGTCATTTTTATTTAAAGCTTGACTGACAAATTCAGTGATGCTGTTAATACATCAGCGCTAGGCCTGGTGAAATGGAATCCATATTGATTGTCAAAAAAGGAGGCCGTGTGAAGTAAGATACTTAACCAATTTAGCATTGATTAGAGCCTTGAGTACTTTGCCAAAAAGAGTTAAGAGACTAATAGGGCGATAATTGAGGCGTCAAAATTCCCTGGTATTCTTAAAAGCAGGAACTACATTGGACTTTCAACAAGCTGGAAAGCAAGAAATGGCCAAGACATTTGTTGTAAAGTTTGGAGAGGACAGGAGTTGGTTCAGAAGAATATTTCTTTAGGATGACTGCAGGGATCCCATCAAATCTATATGCTTTGTGGGGGGATCTTATTTAGAAATGATAGTAGAAACCAAGGACAGAGTTGTGTGCATATCTCTCAGTGTAGCCTCCATTGTAGGAGGAAAATCAGACAGAGATACTTTAGATGAGTTGAGGATGGAGTTGGAAGAGAATTTCCAAGCAAAACACTCTACTTTATCTGCAGTAGATGTCAATAATTCAAATTGATTGAGGAGAGGAAGGACTGAAGACTTGCTTTTGTTCAGCACTCTTGTAGAGCTCCAGTAATCTCTAGAACCAAACTTGTTTCATTCTATCAGTATATAATGACTTTGCTTGTTTGAGGACATACTTGCACTCATTATGACAAAGAAACATTAGAGCTGTTATTCTGCTATAGCTGGAAGAAGTAATTCCTGTGGGCTATAATGGTTGAACAGGTGAACTAAGATTTGTGGTTTCATTTGGTATTTCTGTGCTAGTATGAAAGCTTTGATGCTGGCTTTCACTCTTGGAGAGACCTTAATAACACTGTTAAAACACTTCCTAGATATTTGAGTTTTTGTACTTGCTTAATTGTGGTATCTGCAATTTGTAGTTGGCATCTTGAGTTGTTTCTCTTTCTGGCAACCGTGCATTGTTTTCTTACAATTGATGTTTCATACTTTCTCTTCTAAGCACAAATTTTAAAGGATTCTTAACTTAGTTATATGTGCATACAACACCTATTTAACTTTATATTTCACCTTACTGCTTAACTTGAAAAATGTGTCATTAATTTTGGTAAAAACTCATTTTATTTATTTATTTTTTTTTCTTCCCTTTGGCTTCACACCACTTTAGTTTTATGAAAGACCAACCTTACTGTAAGTTTTTTTTTTTTAATACCCTTAAAAGGATCTATCTTGATGTCAAAGGTTAAGGTTCCAAATATTTATGTTTATGCATTTATTTTTATTTTTTTTACTTATACAGTTCTTGTAGCTATTTAACCCCCTTCTTGCAAAAGAATCCCAAACTTATATGCCTTTTAAAGTTATACTTTTTGTAATTGTCGCATCACTGTCACTTGTAGTAAGAATCTCATGCTAGGTTATTTTGTGAGGTCTGAGAATGCTCAAAAGTTTTTTTCATTATAAATTAGATCGCTAATTGCTTTTTCAGCTTATGAAAAGTTTCATCAGAATGTTCTTTCAGATAGTAGGAAAACTGTATGTGCAAGGAATGCACTGAAAATATGCCCCCTATTTTAATATATTTATCCTGGCCCACAATGCCAAAGGCAGTTAGTAATATGGCAGTAGATGTGGTACCTTCTTTTTTTTTTTAAAATCTTGTTGCAGATAGCAGTCTGACAAAATGATGCCCGGCATGAAAGTTTGTATGAAACACAGATGTGTCATTTAATTCCACTCATTGTAACTTATTGATGCTTGAATGTTTGTGAGCAAACTGGCATATGAGCAGTTAGACAGTGGTGGGCAATGTTTCAGCATTTCCTACAGCAATGTATATGATGAACCATATCCAGGCAGACCTGCACAGCTGTGACGCTATAAATGAAAAGTTGTTTCTAATTGCTGACAAAAATGAATGTCCAGTGGTAATAAGTGGAAAAATTGTTTGTAGTTGAAAGCTTGTTTTATCCAATGTTGTTATTGTTCTATCTGTAGTAGTTTCTGTAGAAATAAACAAGAGGCATTCAATGTCCACTGTATATACTCTCCAAAGTATGAACTATTATAAAACGAGTGAATTTGAAATGACACAAGTAGATTTTTCTAAGAGTAATGCAAATGGTAATAAAACAAAAGTTTAAATTTGAATTTTTCTTCTTTTTTTTTTTCCTTCTCCTTTTTAGTAAGTAAATTTTTCTAAAGTATTTCACTCTTTCTGGTCAGCATATATATATATATATATATATATTTTATTTTTATTTTTTAAAGATGTGTGAGGAAAAATGCATAAACTATGAACATTTTTCTCTCTACAAAATCTCTCCTCCTATTGCGTTATATTTGGCAAAATCTTTTTACTAGCAAGTAGAAGAAATAAATAGAACTGAAATATATTTAGTCATATTTTTTAATATTTATTTTATTTTTTTTATATAAAAAGAATACTGTTATTTTTGTATCAATTTGTAATGACTGAATAACTGATATATTTTGTGTCAGGTGTGGTGGAATAGAAAAATTATTTAATATTCAGTGATGTATATTTCTAATGCCAATATTTGTTAAATTTTTTTTTTTTTAATAGAGATATTCTTCAGTATAATAGACAGAATACAGCTACAGATGATCATTTACTATCAATTCATTTTATTTTTATTTTGTTTTTGCATTGGTGGGGAGAGGGAGAGGACTATTTTATCATCTGTAGCCCATACCTGTGCCAGGCTCCTTGCAACTCTTTCACATCTGGCCTCTTAACATTTTCCATCAAATTCAATCTCTGCAACACAGTTCTTATGTTCCACCAGTAAAGGAGAAAAAAAGCCCAGAACTGTTTTAGCACTAACACCTCCCTCCCCAGAAAACAACTTTATTTTCTAGGAAAATAATGTAACTAAATGTAGAAACAAAAAAAAAAATTGCAATAATTTATTACTTTATTATAATTACTAACAAGAGGAATACAATGTTCCATCTTGTATATATTCTAACTTAAATACTTATTTATCACCTTACAAAATATTATACTTGATTTTGAATACCTGCTTTAGGTAAGAAATATTTTTATTCTTTTTTGTTACTTCCTCTACTCTTGTAAAGTGTGTAAAAAAAAAAAAAAAAAAAAAAAAAAAATTGAGGGGTCTGTAAAGCATATCTGTAAAGTTTGCTTTGTGCTACTGCTATCTGATGAGTTAAGAGTGGGCCATCTGCTCGAAAAGATACTCTTCTGCTGGAGGATGGTGTCTCTCTACATAGTTCATTCCTAAACCTCATCTGAGAGAGGAGGTTGCTACTGTCCTGCTGGAACTGGTAAACATAATTGTGATGTTGTAACCTGGAAGAGACTTGGGAATTGAAGGTAGGGATGATTTGAGTGGTGTAGTACAAGATTTTGCCAGCTGGTTGTTTCTATTGGTTGCACTGAGAGGATGTAATTAGGCTTCCACTTTCATGAAACCATTCTGTTTCCTGCATTTAACAAGAGAAAGAAAAGCAAAATCAACACTGTATATAGGCATCACTCTCTCTTTCCTTGTCTCATTTCCTTACTGAGTATCTGTTCTGTTTTCTTCTCCACCCTTCTTTCTGTTGTTGCTAGTGTTCTTTCCTCTCACTAATTTTGTCAGTACTTTAATGCTGAGTCTGCTGTAGGGGCTGGCTCTTTAGGAACTCTTCTATGCAGCCAAAAGAGTAAGCCACGTTTACAACTAGAGTTATGACTTAATATTTTTATTTTTTTTATCTTTTTAATGGTAAGTTTGTATCTATGCTTGTTTTTAATCTAGCTATATAAACACACACACACACACACACACACACACACACACACACACTAGATTTGTTTTTGGTAAATATTGCATTTTCTTGTTCTCTTTAGTTGTTTTAGAGATCTTTTATTAAAGATGTTTACAATTTCTCTTTTTTGGTGCTCTTGAATGTTTCATTTTTATGAAAATTTTGATGGGTCAATACACTGGATATGAAAATTATTCTAGCTGAGCTTATTTTATATGCACAGTATTTAAAATAATTGATGCAGGAGAACAGTTTTGGAAAATCTTCCTACCAAATGCTCATTAATGAAATATCTTTTCCATACTAAAGAAATATGAAAAAAATAGCATTTAAAAGGTTTTTCATTTGTTTAACTTTATTTTTGTCCCTATTTTAAGCAAATAACAGCTGAAATTTTCACAATCTGATCCACTTATCAAAATCTAGCTGTATGGTCAAACATCTGCTTTTAGAAATCATCTTGGTTGAGCCGAGAACTTTTCAGTACTGCTCATAAATAAGATTAAGTCTCCCTGTCTCATGTTATTTTTAAAGCTTTAAGTATTTGCTATTAAAGTTTGGTACAAGGCCAATCAATTATACTGCAATAATGAAGAGGGGTATGTGACATCAGCTTGCTAATTCACTGTTTTAAAGCTGCATCATTTGTTGCTTATGAATAGAAGAAAAATGATATAGCATTGAAATATAACACTTTACAGAGGGATAATAATTACCTTTTAGATTTCTAACAAATCATTTCACTGCATCTGAACTTGTGTTAAATTTATATTTTCTAATAGTATTAACTTTCATTATAATTTGTTTTAGTTTTAAGTCTGAAAAATTTCTTATGAAACATTAAAACGTTAGGTGAGCATTGGTTTCTATGCCTAATACATATTTTGTGTGTATGTGGTGTGTGTGTGTGTATATATATATATATATATATATATATATATATATAATCTCAACTGATTTCTTCACCCTTATTTTTTTACTTGGATGTTATTTGTAGATTTTTAAAAATTTTAACTCTATGCTTAGGAATATAATTTCTCAAGTTGCATCAAATGATAGCTCTAGAAAGAAACTTTTAAAAAATTACTTAATTGTTCAAAATTGATTCAAATATTATTTCATTTCTTAATTTTTAACTATTTTATTTGATTTCATAACTACTGTAGTAAATTTAATCTTTATGAAATGCACAAATGTTGAGGTAAAGATTTAAAATGTTTTACATAAGGCATTTTCATTATTATTGTTTTACTAATAGATTCATATTCCTATTTATTGTAATGCATTTTTCAGCTGCATATCAAATTTCAGTTAATTTGCATTGTTGACTGCTTTCTTTCTGTTGTAAATCTAAAAGTAATTTAGTATGAATAACTTTGACCGTACAACTTTTCATGAGGAATTAAAACTTTGCTCTTTAGTATAATGTTATGAAAATTTCTCTATGCCAAAAAATTGTTTACTTGTATAAGCAGGTTGGTAGGAAATATTCTCATTTGTACACTTCAGCCTATCTACACATGTTTTTGATTGGCTATTGGAAGTTTTTTTTCATATGTTAAATGAGTTGGTTGATGAGCATCTCTCATGGGGATTAACAAATGTATTTGATTTTTGTTCACTTGGCATTTTACTCTTTTTACATTGGTTATCAACATATGGCTTCTTAAATATTTTAAAATATCTTTTGCATTTCAAGACTGAAAATTGTAAAAATACTCATTTTTATTTTAAATTTTAATGTTATTTAAACAAAGAATACATTTATTTGGGGAAATTTTTGGTGCTCTCCTACTTGGAAATATTCAAATTTTATTTTGCAGATAAGAACAAACCCGTTGGTAAATTTGAAATTTTTATACCACACTAGTTTAATTGCTATACAATAGATTACAATACTGTAGCTACTCAGTGTTACCTTGTAAACATACTGAAGCTTATGTTGTCTCTCTATGAAGTCAGTGTTGATTTTAAAATTGTTTGACTTTTACGCACACATTGCAAATATAAAAATTCTGAGTTGATAGTCTTTAAGAGTTACAATTGTTTGTTAAAGGAATTCTTTGTTTAAATATCTGCTACTTTTTTTTGAGATTAGGTTAATTTTTTTATAACTTTAAGATAGGCTGTCATTTTTATAATTTAGTTTTTAATCTCTCTTATTGGTAAGTTTCAGCAATGTAAATTGTTCAGACTGACCGGCAAAATGTTGTGGCGTTTAAGACCAGTGACATAGTGTGGGGACCTGTTTATAAAAGAATAAATCCAGTTTTATTGTATAGATACATAGAAATATTTCAACATTTGAAATAACTTTTGTGAACAAATACATTTTGTTTTGAATTTTCCTTAAGTAAAGCAGTATTGGGAATAAAGTGTGTATGTATGTATGTGTGTGTGTGTGTGTGTGTGTGTGTGTGCATATATATACATATATATATATATATATATATATATATATTGGTGCATAAATACTTTTTGTTATGTACTTCCAAACCTTAGAACTTAATCTCCAGAAATCCATTTTTATTCATATGTTAGCAAACTTCCGTGTATTTTTTAAATTTTGTTTTCTAAATTGTAAATTGATATGTCAGCATGACTGATTCCGTATATTGTGATGGTAAATGGATAAATGTTGGAATTTAATTTCTTGCAAAATTTTATATTTGCAAATATTCCTTTATATTTACTACAGTATGAATGTTTCTTGTGTGAATATTTTTGTTTGATGGTTTATTCAGATTACCTCATGCCATTTTGAATTTTATTAAACTTTGCTTTGTGGTGTATTAATGTTTTTATTTTTTTTTTTTTCTTAAATCATTTTTCAGTTTTTTTAGTTTGGACTGCCATGGCAGTAGAGATGATTGAATATTTTATTTATGCATACACACACACATGCGCACACACACACAATATGTATTTGTTAGATTCCTGATAAATCAATTGGTAGCCCAGGGATTAAATAAACCAAATTCTTGTAAATTACATTAATCAAAAAAATACATTTCAGAAGATATAATTTTAATTTACTGATTGGTAATTGAAATACAAAGGAAAGATTTAATTTGGAATTGCTTACAAATTAAATAGTCAGAAATATTTGCACTTTTTAATCATTTCACGCCAAGCAAGTCAATAAACCACTAAGATGCAAGAGGTCACTTAGTGTTAGAGAATATGGGAAAAAAGCACTATTAAGAAGAGAAAAATAAAAGAACAAGAATTAATAAGACAGAAGATAACAATTGACATTGCATTTAGATTTTTGAAGATCAAAGTTAAACTGTTAGCATAGAACATTGTGTTCTATGCTAAGTTTCTTTTTAAAATTTAAATTTTTCTTTAAGTAAAACTGATTAAATCCCAATATTAATTGTTGAATAATTCTTTTTTTAAATATATTATTACATCTAATAGAAAAACTACTCCTGTAAATAACTATTCAGCTTAATATATTGTCATAGTCAAAGAAGCTCTTTAAATATTTTGTAGTTTACAACAAATTATGAGTAGAGTAAATTTGGTTGTGAAAAATCTATAGATTTCCATTTGGTATTTGTCTACCTACTTGATTTTTAAGAGCATAAAAAGAAAAACTTATGACAAAACTGCAAAAATATTTTCAAATATTTATTCAAATTTTTTTTATACAGCAGTATTAAAATTATCAACTATAAATAACAATTTTGATTATGAATATTGGATTGTTTGGAAAAGAATATAAAAAAAAAAAATGGAAACTTGGAACCCACAACTGCAGGTGAAAGGTTAAATAGTTTAAAGGGGAAAATATATCTTTTTTTTGTCCTGACCCACTTACTAAAATTTAGCTGAACCCTTTTTAATTTTTGATCCATTTTTTGGAAAAGATTGCCCCCCCCCTAAAAAAAAACTGGTGTGCTTAGAGATTCAGCAGTTCCCTATAGGAAAAAGTTTTCTTTCCTTTTTATATATATATATATATATATATAAAATGGAATTGCAAAATGATGTCACATTAAAGTCCTTTCCATTCAAGTAATAGTAGTCCAGGGTGACAATTTATACCAATTTTAGTATTTATCATATTATAATTTTCAGAGGTAAAGGTCATTCAAAAAACAAACAAATGGCCATCATTTGCTTAGAGAGATTCATATTTATTGGAATAGCATAAAGTATGGATGCCTCCTTTTTGTGCACTTAGTTTCATTTTTTTTATAGGTAATTTTTTTTTCAAAATAATAATTGTATTTTTTATTATACATACTTTGAAATAAATTTGAGGAAGAAGCAAGTATGTAACAATGGCAATCCAGCATGCATTTATTTATTTACCATTATGTCATATGACACAATTTTCCAGCAGTACAGATTTTCTTTTCAAAGACACACCTATATAGCATCTTCATCTATTGAGTACTTGCCAAACATCTGAGATATTTGTTTATAAATAAGTTCTAATGTACTGTAGTGAATTGTATAAATATATATTCATTTATATTTTTTTATTCTTTAAGGCTGGGTTGAATATATATATTTTTTTATCTCTAGTAATGTGGGATCAGTTCTGATACATTTTTGGGCAAGATGGAGAAAACAAATTGCATTCTATTGTTCCTAAATTTCATAAACTAATTGCTTTGATGACTTGTTTTTTTATTTTCTTATCCAACATTTTCCCCTTCTGTTTCACTCATCAAATCTTCCTCTGTACATGTCATTTTTGATGGAATAAAATATTCAGTTCTATAAGAATATCAGTTCTCAATATTCATTCTACTTTGTAGAAATCTTTTTGTTATAGCATTGTCAACTGCTTGAAAGTCATGCTCATTGTTTTCCTTCATATAATTTCATTGTGAATGTTTTACTAAATGAAATAGCCTCATTCTTGGATTTCCTAAATAAAACTGTCTTGCATTTAAATGAATTGTCAACAGAACTTCAGAATAATACTTTTTATGTTTGCAAGAGTGGTGGATTTTTTCTCCTTAATAATATCATGTCTTTTGATTAAACCTATTACTTATTTGATATAGTTTAGTGCCTTTGTTACATTTGCTGGAAGACTGCTTTAAGCTAATTATTGTTGTGCCTTGTATACATAATTTGGTTCATAAAAATTTGAAATTATGGTTATTGTATGAAAATACTGGATAAAGTATTTCTGAAATGAAAAATGTTAATACTAATATTTTCATGGACATGAAAAATTTTGTTTGAATGAAAACTATTTTCTCGGTGTGGAGAATTTGTCATTAGAGTAGGCATGTAAGGGAAAAAACATGTTATTGTGAAATCTTTTATTGTCTGTTTATAAATAATCTGTTAAAGAATTTATGCTAGGGAGATTATTTTTGAAAAATATTTGCTAAAACATTTTTATTATTTTATTTGAAGAAAATTGCAGTTGTAATTTTTAATGTCAGTAATTTAGATTGTTTGGATCTACATGCTAATTGGAATTTTTTTTTTTTTATTTCTAGTGGCGGCATGATTTGGTGAGTATATCTTAATATTTGCTTGTTAAAAATTTCAATCATTTGTTTTTGTTTTTTTTCTTTGTTTAAATATTGCAACAAATAGTGGGCTTTTTATTTATTCCTCTTTTTAAAAGCATTTTTTCTATTGATACTCTTCAGAGACATTGTCTGTGAACCATGAACAAATGTAATTTTTATTACATTTGTTCATGATTCACTAACAATATACCTCTGAAGAGTGTCAACAGAAAAAAAAAGTTTAGCTTTTACTCAGTAAAAGGAGATCAAAAATAGGTAAAATCCAAAAAGGTAGGGAGGTGATTGGAAAGCTGTATTTCATGAGGTTTAATATCAGCTATTCTTTCTGTTAGCTTAGTGATGATTGCCTCATCTTCGCACAAATGGCCTCCAATTTCTTTATAAGTTAAAAGCGAACTGTACTAAGTTTTCAAATGTTGACCAATGGCAGAGAGTCCACAAAGTTCAAAGGTACAAAACAATTGTTCAAACACTTGTTGTATAATGGCTAGAATGTGTGTGTTTTTTTGTTCCTTTTCCACAATATTTGAGAAGTACAGCCCACATACCTGGCATCACATAAACTGGTAAATTATGGAATTCTGTAGAATAGGTTTGCAATCTAGATGTAAGACTTCAAATGTAGATAAACTACTGGAAAACGATGGAATACTCCTCTTGTTATGACTATCAAACCTCTGGTTAAAATTACTTATCCAAGGTAATTTTAAGTAGAATGTTTGACCTCAAAATTTCCTGTTTACTTAAAATATGGGCCACATTCCTGTCTGCCATTGGCCAACATTGGAAAACTTTGTGTAAATGCATATATAAATGAGTCTTTTGTGATTGTTAGTTCACTTTGGTTTGTCATGAAGGAGTTGGAAACCATCTATGTGAAGACTAGGCAACTATCCATATGTTGGCAGAAGGAATATTTGTTAAATTTCATGAAGTGCATTAATTAGACTCATCTGTTTTTCCTCGTTTTTTTTTCTCCTTAAACTTGTTTATTATTTATTGATGACATTCGTCTGAAGAGTGTCAATAGAATGTTTTAAGAGATTGGAATAAATAATGAATCTAGTGGTTGCCATTTTAAAATTTTGTACTTCTAAAATATTATTTATATAAATTTACATGAACAAAACTTATCAATTCAATATCAGTTTGATAATCAAAGTTTCAGGATAAGGTTTATTGTAGATATTTTATCTTTAGTGAGTTTTTGTATTTCATTTCAATAAAAATTTTCAGAATAAAGTTGATTTCAATTAGTTGTTGGTTTAATTTAATGAAAAAGCAAAATTAATTTCAAACAGTCATTTAAAGGCTCTGGTGTCATTTCTTACTATAATGTTGGAAAAGCATAGTATTATTTCATATTCAGCCAGTCTATATAAATATCCAAAGCAGAATGTTATTTTATTTTTCTGTACTTCCTTGCTTTATACCTGATCCTAAATTACAGTTATAATTAATAATATTCAGACATGAATGTCTCTGCTTGTTGTTCTGTATTTTTGTTGAATGACTTTGATCTTATTGGAATGTGAGAGAGACAGAAAATACATGCCTCCTTTCAAAAGTAACAATAACAATGTTCAATTTGTAATATTTTTCACAAAATTCAAAGATTTGTTAAATGGAAATGTAGCTCAATGCTACATTATCAAATTGATTTGATAGCTTATATTAACCCTAAATTTTATGTGTCTGTCCTCAAAATCTTCATTATAATATCAGCTCTTCTTGACGGAAAACAAGCTTACATTTATATTTTGTGTTCTCTTATTTTCTACAACAGTAGTGACTTGCTACAGACACCTACCTTTCTATTGCCAGTGTTTGAGCTTCAACAGGTTATGACAATTTTGATGTTGCCTGACTAGTTTATAAGCAGCCACATTGAAATTGAATTATTTTGACTTTGAATTAATGCAGAAGTAGATAATTTTGTAATGTTAATGATATCTACAAATTGATTATACTAATAGTGTAGTAGTTATACCTGAAGAACATGCATGGGTCTCCCGAACACCTCAGTAAAATTGAAATGCCTGTAAAATCCTTAATCTTTTCTTTCTTTAACTCTCTCTTTCAATCTTTGTCAAATTCATTTTTTTTCTTTGAAATTTGAATGACTTTAATTGGTTCCTCAGTCCCTAAGAAAAAGCAATTTCTTTTTTGAAGTTACTTCCTATTTTTTTGCAATGTTTGCTTAGATAGGGGTTCATTTTTAACTGATTTTCATGTTGATATTTACAATTCTAATGAATATTGCAAAAATTAATTTTACTTAGGAACCTTTGTGATAAAGCATTTTGGAAGATGGAACTTGTGTAAATTATTAAATGATACATGCAAAATGGCTTAAGCATTAGGACATCAGTGAGTGAAAACTTTGAAACCTTGATGTCTGTCATTTAAAAAGAAAATTTTCTTTGACATAACTGAATAACCTAATTTTTATAAATCTTATTCTCTAACATTTTCAGGCATCATTCACAATGAATAAACATGTTAAGTGCATTGGAAATTACCATCATTTACAGTTGAACTATGGAATTGCAATGACAATTTTCCAACATCCATGAATAATAGCTTAAGTGAGTTTGATAAAAATGTGAGGAAATAATGAAAATAAAAGTAATTGGAATTTTGATGCACAATTGCATTATACTCAATTATTTAATGCTTAAATGAAAAAAATAGATTCAATGTCAGCTGTATATTTTTATTGTAGCAATTTCATGGCTTTTCCTGGATGTGGTCAATGATTTCTTTTGGAAATTGCAAATGTTTAGAGAACTTGAAACGGTGAATAAACTTTAACATGTAAGCAAAAGAAACAAAATTCTTATATGGGTTTAAAAATGATATCACTCCTAAAGTAATGTTTCATGATTGTTGTTATATATATATATATATATATATATATATATATATATATATATATATATAACACACACACACTTCAATTTTAACTAAGAAAAGCTCCTAGTTTAACATATGGTGCCTTTTATCTTTCACTTGGGAATTTTCTTGTTATCTAACTTTTACATTCCTTCACCTGTAACCCAAAACTGTTTTACTTCAACTTTTGATCTTAGGAGGAGTAGGTTGTTAAATTCTTGATTTTCATGAATTTAATAATTTATTTTATACTTCCATTCTTGGGCTCAGTTCATTTAATTTCATTGCAACTTAGTAAGCAGGATACTAAAAGTACCATAACTTCAAGAGGTAAGATTAGAATTTCAGTTCGAATTCTATAAATGTTGTGTAACTTGTTTAAAAAAACAAAAAAAAGTTGAGACTACAATTTGTCTACTTTCACATTTTTACTAAGAAATGTTTTGTATAATAAAAAGTTATTAACATAGTATAACTTCAAGAAAATTTACAAATTGGTCCTGATTAAATATGCTAAGTTAATCTGTTTTTAACAAAGAAAAAAAAAAATACAATTCTGTTCTACCTTGGCATAGGCAGGACTGTTCTCAAAAGTTCAATTTTTTTTTTTTCTTAACCAGCAACGTCAAGATACCACTTAGAATTAACACCTCATTTGGTATAGATGCATTATTTTCATTCACCTTTTGCCAAAGTCTACTGAAAATAGCTTTATTATCTTTACCTCAAATGCTTAGTTACCAACTGCTGTGAGGAGAAAATAATAAATCATCATGAACGTAACTTCATTTGAGTCATTCATGACACTTTGTTTCATGATTATCAAAATCAAAATATACAGTGCTGCTGCTTATGCAACAAGATGACATTTCTACACAATGGCATTCTAAAGCAAAAACTGTCCTAGAAACCTGCAATGCAGATGAATCTTGATATTTAGCATTTGTAGACTGTCTTTGAAAGGATGACAGAAACGGATCTCATGAGACCACAGGGGCCTTGTAATCCCAAAGATTTTAATCAGGGCTCTCTAGTTCAGCTGGTTTGCGATATGGGCTTGGCAGCATTGATAATCAGTAAAGGATGAGTGGGTAGACATATAGTGTGCACACCTCAATCTACTTGAAGGAAAGATTCCTCTGAGACCACTGGTTAATTGCAGTATAGACCTTCTCTAATACCTCCAACCAATTCTTCAGTTGAAGCTCAGGACCAAACTGCATGCTGAGTATTTTGTACAGCTGTCCATCTAACCAAAGTGATTGGAGAGGGAACAACCTTTCCATAAACTGAACTTCAAAACTTAATGGTGATTAATTCTGACTCCTCTATTACAGTATCATACAATCTGGTTACTTTGCTGGCTTCATCAATCTTTGTATCGATTGTTAAGTGTGAAGACATTGTTGACATAAATTGAGTAACTGGTTATGGTTGTGGCACCCACTAACATCTTTTTAAGACTGTCCCACCACTTATGCCCAATGACAGTCTCTATCAATTTCCACTTTAGATTTAGTAATGGACATGTTGAATTTTCACTGCTAAGCCACTCTAGACTGATGTTTTGAGCCTGGACAAATGTATTATCTGAATGAAATGTACTATGAAAATTTAGCATAACCTAAAAGTCCTATGTTAACTCTCTTAACTCTGATGTAGCTTGAACATTGCATGATACCAAACCTGTCCTATCTGCCATTCTACCTGCTTCAGATGTCCACTTCAAAACTTATTTTAACACTAAATTTACAAAATGTTTTTACATTAGAAGAAAGATTAGTTCCTTTCCTATCAACTCCATGGTATAGATTGGGATCAAAGATGATGTTACCATTTCTACTCATCTCAAGAATATCACAAATAACTCAGTCCACTTAAAAAAAAAAATAAAATAAGTAGCTTCCTATTCTTTACTGACATTTGGTGTATAAACTGAAACCGTTTCTCCTTCATGGTAACAGCCAACATGTGGCATTGGCCAAGATAAGAATGGTTTACTAGCTGAGAGATAATGCAAGTGACTATCAAAGTATGCTGAAGAGATGAAAACTCCTTAGAAGAACATCCTCATAATCACCTCCAGTAAAATAGGTCTCTTGCAAACAACATATATCCATGTGAAGGGGCTGATGGTCACAAGCAAATTTAGCCCTTTTAAACTCTGACCATACTCCTTTCCCATTCGAAGTAAACCAGAGAGCCATGATTGACTTTACTAGTATTGGATATGTATGTGTGAAGTGAGGACAGTGGTTGCTTGTCCCATGTAACTTAATAGTGCTATCTTAAGACAAACTTTTGATGTCTCTTGGGAACAAATTTAGGGTCCTATAGAGAGGGGGAAAAAAAACAGGGCCTTCCCATAATAGTTTTTTTTTTTTTTTTTAATGATTGGATTAGTGTGACATTTTGAAGTGAGCATTACCCTCCTCCATCATTTCCCATATCTGCAATAGTCCTGGACCAATCTGGTCAGCAATAGTTGCTGTGCTTCTTGGGAAGTGCTGGTGTCAGGCTTCTTTTCCTGGCTTCACAGTTCTGTAATTATGAAGGACCCTAAAGCCTTTCAAACACTGCAGCTGCATATAATTTTTTTTCCTCCATGTCAACATAGTTGGTATCTTTGGACTTCTTTTTTGGCTCCATCTTTCTAAGTGGCTGTTTCTCCTCAGCACTTCCGACAAAAGGGGCTGTGATGTCTTTTTGATGTTGAAAAAGGAAGGAATAGAGGGGCTTAAAGAGAGTTGTGACAAGGAAAGATTTTGAAGTGGAAGGTGTTTGTGAAGGTAGGGGGACAAACTTTGATGGACTTGTTGATAGTGGTGTTACTGCTGTCATAACTATTAGTGGAGAAGATGGTTTGTTCAGCTTCAAAATCATCAGGGCCAACTTTTTCTCTCAACCACTATTTTTGGCATGATCTACATATGACTGAAGTTACTTCTAGAACTGCATATGTATATCCTTGAAACAGGGGCCCCAATAGCAATTGAGTTACCTCTTCCTGTCATTTCTCATTGTACGCACTTTCTTTTTTTTTTTTTTTTTTTTAAATTGGAATCGTCCCAAGCAAGGCAGTAACACAAGGAGTTACAGGGTGTGGAAGAATTACGAACAGAAATATTAATGATGAGCAGAAAGAGAAGAGTGTAATCCGGTAGACAATAGATAGCAATTGACATTGCATTAAAATTTTTGAAGATTAAAATTAGCTGGAAAGCATTGAGCCAGAAGGGAGTTCCACAAGTGAGAAGTGTGATAGAAGAAACTGTTAGCATAGAATTTACAGCTACATCTAGCCAGCTCAACTGTAAATTGATGAGATCTTGATGCCAGTCTAGTGCTGCACTTAAATTAAAAAAAAAAACAAAAAAAACAAAACTCTAGGTACCCTAGAGCTCATCCAAACAATTATCATGAAAGTATTTATAGAAAATACATTATTTATATTTATAGAAAATATTTATATATATTTATAGAAAAGACTTGCTCCTCAGTCTTCCTTGGGTTGTCAACATTTTTTTGGTAATGAATTTGTCTTAGTGTAAGGATGTACCCCTATATCTGGCGTAATTTTCTTTTTTTTTTTTCCTTTTTTATTAACCAAAGGTAGTAGGCAAGGCTACTATAGTCTCCTTTTACACTGCCAAATTGTCTTTAGATAGTAACTGGTAGTTTCCAACCATCAACATCTATGCAGTTGGAAATGGCACTAAAGAATTTTCTATTGATCATAAGGCCAAACCTCCATTCCTCACAGATACAATCAATGCCATAATAATTCCTTAACTAGAGGAAATATGTAGCCAGATGAATTCCTAAAACGTAACTAGGGTCCTTGCATGTGTGATCCTTGTCCTCTGACTAATACTTTCTGCAAAAGATACTTATTTTGTAAATCCTTTTTTATGTTGGAGTTGAACACTTCTTTGGCATAACCAAAAGTCTCACATTGGGATCGTCTGCAAGACTGACAACCTCCCACTGAACTCGAGAGTGGCTTGATTACACAGTCTTTTTTGGATTTAACTCTCATACTTAGTTCTCTGAAAACCATTTTTTCTTTTTCATTTGCATTCAATTTAGGCAGCAGCCTTGCTTAACCAAGTGCACGGCTTTCTGGTCAACAAATTTTAAGATATTATTGATCAAACATGAGGAAGAGGCATTGTTTTCAGCGGAGATTCTCCATTTGTTTTTGTCTCAATTGATAGTTTTCTATTTGGTTCTTCATTTGTGTTTTTTTTTTTTTTTTTTTTTTTTTTTTTTTAAACTCCTTTTGAATTATTAAAAAAAAATTATTTTTAATTTTATTTTATTTTTGCTGGGGTTCTGGTCTCCCTCCCGTCATCCATTAAAGAGATAAAAAAATAAAAACAATCCTAGATTGTAAGTAGTCATTGAGTAGCATCTAAGTAGTGTCAGTTTGTAAAATTCATTTCACTACCAGCTAGGCTATTTTTTTTCTTCATAACAACAATAATTAAAATGGCAGGCAGGTAGTTTCATTCTGAATGTCAACATGAGCAGTAAACAGAAGCCTTGTTCAATATTTATTTTTGTATATACAGAAAAAATCTGGCATAAATTTGAGGAAGATGTAGGTGTTAGTCTTCTTCATCCTTTTGGTCAATGAATGCAACTAGCTATCTTTTACCATAATGTTACATTTATTGTAATATTTTCAGCAACAGTCAGCAAAAAAGCAATATTCTGTGGAGGTGCTAATAACCATATTTGAATTTTTATGTGGGGAAAAGAATTTAAAAAATTTTCCCCTTTTGGTGATTTGAATATTATGAAATATATTTACAGAAAAATATGTTAGTATGTGAAACTTCCACCTCCGTGTTCAATTAGGACAGAAAGAACAAGTTAAACACTTGAAATACGTTGCGGGATGAATGTAAAGAAACAAAGTCTTGCCTTTGATAAGGACATTCTGTGAGGGTTGTCACAAGCCTTATGATTCTTTTTTTTTTTTTTTTTTTTTTTTTTTTTGTGCCTTCTGTGTCTTTATGTAGTCTACATAACTTTCAGAAACCACCTTGACTGTTGGATTCACTAAGGATCTCATCTACTTGGTCTGTAAGATTCCAACTTTGCATGCTGGGAGAGACATGTTTCTGACTTACTGAAGATTTGAAAATTGTTGGCTACCCCTGGTTCAGATGTACTGTCAAAGCTGTTTCCTGGGGTGTGGCCACTGTGGCATAACAACTATATTGAGCAACAGATGAAAACTTATTTTTTTTTCTTTTTAATAATTAGGGAAATGTAAACTAAATAAATTTCTAATCCTACATCATTATTAGTAGTATATTTTTAAATTTTGTATTTTGTCTGTTTGAAATCTTAAAATCATATTTAAGGTTATGTGTATAAGATTTCTTAATCTGATAGTTTAATTTTTATGTTCAGTTTGTTTATACTAAATAACCAGTTTCAATGAATATAAACTTTCTAAAACAAATTTATATTTAAGAAAATTGATTTAACCTCAATTAGGCAAGTGTTTTTATATTTATAAAAAGTAAGATTTCTATCTTAGAATAAATATTAAATTAATTTATTATGAAGGATTGGAATTTGATCTTTTTGAAAATTTGTGTAATTGTATAAAGCCAGTTTTGAAAAGTTCGAAAAAGTATGCTTTGATAATTTAAATGCTTATGTTCTCTTCATAATTGTTAGAATAATTTTTATAAATTAAGCTTTATTAGACTCTCCTAAAATTACTTCCATATCTGGTTTGTAAAAGTTATTTTCTCTTGTATTTATTCACACAAAAGACAAATGTCTGTATTGAACTGTAATTTTTTTTTTTTTTTTTTTTTTTTTTTTTAATTAACTAAAAAGTATTTGGGTATAATTTAGTCTTTCATATTAAATCTTAACAATATCGTATTTAGAACTTATAGTATCTACATTGAAGGATCTTTATTAATGGGCTTAAATTAAACCCAGTGTGAATCATTGCAGATAATATTGTGATCAGCTTGCATCTCACATGTTCTTTGAACAGGAATTAATGATTTTTCTTGTCTTTTCGAGTTCAAATATTTACTTAAAAAATAATTACAAGTATTTGTGCTTTAGGGTGCTTGGATATTGTAAGTAGGGTGAAGTGGAAGAAACAGCATATTGGTAGTGATTATCAGAAGAAATTAAAATAAATTGATATTATGTTGAATTTTTCTCTAGCAATCTTGACAGGTTGCATGCTTTTTAGATGCCAGTTTCATTAACTGAGGGTACTTGAGAAAGTCTGAGAAGCTGAGTTGTTGGGACAGGTGCTGCCATCACTATGGGCCTTTTTGGGTTGGGTCTTGATAAAGAGGAAGTGAGATTGATAAACATACTAGAACACCACAGCATGTCTGCTTCCTATGTTCAGGCTCCAACATTTGCTATCAGTACTTAATAGCATGATTTGTGTGCTTCTTGAGAACAGATTTTTTTATCTCCAAAACCACTCTGAAAATGCCATTTATGAAGCAAAAATGAGAGAAATTAGACAAATATTAAGAGGTAAGTTTGATTTTATTTCACACTTCATCAAATGTATTAATTTTTTCTTTTATTTGGTGGTGACATTATTTCTTTGTGGCAGCTTAAAATGTTGGTAACTTTTCCAAATCATGCCATGTAAGAATGAAGATAAAACCAAAATAAATTCTAATTTTAAATTTATACAGACTTTAGGAAATGGTATTTATGACAATCTAAATGATACATTCATAAAATCCTAAGCAATGTCATTTTGAAATTAAGATAACAAATGCAGTTTATACATTGATCCATTTTATAGACTTTTTAAATCTATATGCAGACATTTGATGAGTAGTATGCTTCTGCTAAAAGCATATGATGGCTTCTTCCAGCCATGTTACTTAAGTTAATCCTGTGTTTATCAGCAACCATCTTTTCTCTTAACAAGAACTTTATCCTTAAAAAAATTCATTATACCTGTAAAATTTGCCATATCTAATTGATATAAATACATTGGAGTATCAAATTGCCAAGTATTTTAATATTTCTTCTGTTTATACAAAGTGGCTAAAATCCTGTGTATTTATTTTAATTGCCACTTAAAATTAACTGTAAAGGAGTAAATTTATTTCTCCAAGCTGTTACACAAAAAGGACAAATACTGTACCAAGTCAGATATAAAATGTTTTTCTAACTGAATTTATTTGCATTTTATATTTTTGAGCTTTCACACACTGACTTAATCAGCTTCATGATGTAAAGCAGCTGCAAATGCTGAAACTTTTTTTTAACTTCTATTCTGGTGATGTGTCTCTGTGTAGAATCAACTTTCTTATAATATAGAAAAGTAAAAAATGCAACTGTTTATTGTATCTCAAGTTTATCTTAGTTGACAGACCTATTTTTGTACTAATATAGAATTCTAAGTAAACTTGCAGATGCCACCTATTGTGGATATTTTTATTTTTTTTATTTTTTTTACTTCAGCTCATATTTCCACTTGATATAATGAATATGACGTGAAGCAAGCAATATTTATTTTTGTCTTAATGACTAAAAAGATTAAAAACTATTTAAATAGCATGTTAGCTTTGATGCAGTATTTATCACATGTTGGCATGACTCATGTGTATCCATCTCGATTGGTTTTAGATCTAACAATTATAGTAAAAAATATTAACTTTTTTTAATGTTAACATGACCAATGTTACTGTTCATATGACAAAGGTGCTTCTCCATGTTCCCAGACAGTAAGATCAGAGGAAATGCTATAATCAGTATGTTTTGTGGGTTTTTTTTTTCTTTTTAGCTAGGTCTTTTTGTGATCAGTTACTTATAAGTAAAAGCAGTGTTGCAATGAAAAAACTAAATTCAAACGCCAAGTTCACATGGCTATGATAGTAGTTAAGAGAACCACATTTGCACTAACTCTATAGTTAAAAGTATTTTTTTACTTGTTAATATTTTATTTCATAATAAATCTGTAAATAATATTGCTAAAATGAATGTTAGTATTTTCTTCAAACCCCTTAACCTAATTCTAGTGATACAAGTAGCTGCTGCTTTCTTGCAATACTTGTTATAAAAATGACTAAAATTGAGTTTAATGATGGTGACTTTTAATGTGTTATAATCAGGAACATTGATACTCTGGATGCTGCTTGTGTGGCATCTTTTGTTCTCAGTTAAAGTAATATTTAACAATAGATTTGTATATTTTTAGTTATTTTTATTTTGTATTTTGTACTGTCAATTTTTTTTATACGGCATATTTAGCCCAAAAACTTTTTTTTTTTAACTATTATTAATATAGTACGATTTCTATGAAATTTTGATTTGAAATTCTTATTGCTGTTGGCACTACAACTGTTTAGATTGAGAAAAGGTCCAAATATAACTGAAATGTGTATAAACAAAAAAAAAATCTTATTGAATGTTAACTCTTTTATTATGCTGGATTCTAACAGCATTTGAATATAGTAGTGAATGTTGGACCATCTCTGCACAGATGAAGAAACAACTTTAGCTGATAGAAATGTGGTTATACAGAAGGATACTGAGAATATCATGAACCAAACATGAGCACTACCAAAATTTTAGAGAAAATGGAAATAAAAAGACATTTGTACTCGAGACAGTTGAAATTTCTAGAGCACATAATGAGGAAAGAGGGTTTGGAGAATTTGACACTTGCAGGACATATTAAAGGTAAGAGGGACAGAGGAAAACAATGCATGACCTACCTAATACTTGTATAAATGGATCACAGAACAGGGTTTAGGAGAGGTAATAAAAAAAAAAAAACTTAAGAACTACAAAGGACAGAAAATTGTCGAGAGCCATGGTAACCAACATCCTGACGGGACACAACACAGAAAATATTTCAGCAATACACACACACACACTATCAATGTGAAAGTAGTTTACCTGGTCATTATTAGCTCTTGTCACTTCCAAAATACTCCTTGTGAAGTTATGAACTTCATGAGACAGTGGTGCCTTTACTGGAAACATTCTTGTAATTTATTTTCCAGAATACCTTTCAATAATATTGCTATATGTTACTGGATGTCAGAAATGATAGCAATTTTTTTGTTAATTCAGGGCATTTTTCTCTTTCAGAAATAGCTGGAAAACACAGGGTGGATACCCCCCAACTACTTATTTTTATTTATTTTTTTAAATGGATTTCTTTGTGTAGGATTCTTGAATTCTTAACACATTATGCACAGGAGCATTGTTATGAATCTAATGTTAAGAATCCACTTGTCAGACCAGATTTCATGGTTCATTTACTTTGGACAGATTCTTGTAACCCTTCTTACCATATCCAATTTGTATTTGTTTGTTTTTGGCTACCCACTTGTATCATTGTGCTCATATAATCACTCTTCCTTCTGCCTCTGCCACTCAAAAACATTTCTTTATAGCATATTCACCATAGTTCATTTTTTATAGGATTTAAGTTTCCCTTGTACTTTTATAAGTCTTCACACAATACTAACTGTTAATTCACTGCTCTTGATTCTTTTCACTCTTTTTATGCTAACAGTATAACATGAACATCTGCAACTCCCTCCACTGCTCAGCAACAAATAACTCATCTGGTTTTGTTAAGTTGGAACATGTCTGGCTGTGCTTAGATACAAATGTTTGTGGACTCATTACCTCAGTGACATTGATACACCCTTTTTGTGAGTGTCATATATATATATATATATATATATATATATATAATGCTGAATATTAAAGCTTTTTGATACAAATAATGATTGTAATTATATTTTGTACACTATTTTTGGGACATAAAAGTAAATTTGTCATATCGAAGGGTATAGAAAAGCTATGGTATATTTTTGTTTTAATATTGAAGTTGCAGCATAAATGTTCATTCTGTAAAGCAAATTCTTAATTTTAATTGAGTTTTCTTTTTTAAACATGTGAATAGTTGAGTCTTTTTTTTTTTTTTTTTTTTTTCCTTGTTGAAAGAAGGAAATTTCTAACATTTCCTTAACTTATTCAAATATATATTAACAACATAAATCATGTGCATGGTTCAATTAATCAGTGCATAAAGAATGTTTGTTTCCAAGGTGGTGGGGCATTATTTTTTTTAGAACTTGTACATTTGCTTAGTTGATTAACTGTTTATGGCAAAAGTTTAAGTAGACTTTGCCGAATTATGGAAGTATGTTAAGAATTTTTTGTGTCAAGTGGAAATGTATTTTGATTATACTGAAATAAAAATAGGAAGAATAGTTACTTGAGTGAATTTTTTTTCATGGCACACTTATGAAGACTAACGATCATAGCAGTGAACTGTTTAAATACATAGAAACTGTTAAAAATTTTTTTTTTTTTTTTGAGAATTTTTGTATGGTGAGAAAAATGTTTGTCTATTTTACTTATCTAAATCAGCATAAATTATTTGATAACCAGGACCAGTATCATACTTTCTATTGTTTAAAGAAAATAGAATGTTTTTGTTGTTATATCTGTGACAATCAAGTGATGTGATATAAAACCTGCTTTAAGTCTAAATCTTTCTCATCAATTCTAACATTTAATGTAGAAAAAGTAGTTAAAAACAACCAAACAAAAAAGGACTTGTGTATTGTTTCATACATTTTCTTCTTTGTCTTCAGAAAATAGAAATATTCAGAAGTTGCTTCTCAGTCTCAGCTTGGATAAACTTGATTTTGAATATATAGTGACAGCAGATCATTATTCAAACATAGTTAACTATAACAGACAGTAAATGCCTATTATGATCATGAGCTATTCTAAGCTTTGTATAGTTGCTTTAATTTCAGGAGAAAATAGACAAAAAAAACTGTCCAACCATTGGATATATTGCTGTTCCTTGATCTAAGCTTTTGGCTCACATCACAAATTTATGACCTGCGTCTGCTATTCTGCAACCATTATCGTCGCATATCAATCTTCTATGTCGGCATAACAGAATATCATCTTTGATGCTAATTATCTTTGTTTAAATGTCCATATAACCACTCTGAAGATGGCACATGTGAGCCAAAAGCATAGATCAAGGAACAGCATAATAAAAAAAAAAAACAAATATCCAAATGTTGGACAGTTTTTGTCTTTATTTTCTCCCGAAATTAAAGCAACTATATAAAGCTTAGAATGGTTCATGATCAAACATAATAGATATCCATTGTCAGTTATATTTGACAATATGTTTGAAAAATATATATATATATATATATACACAGGGGTTGGACAAAATAATTGAAACACTTATTAAATTCAAAGAAAATTTGTTTAATATGGAGTTGGTCCTCCTTTAGCCTCACATACAGCTTTAATGTCTAGGAGTGGAATCATATAGCTTCCTGACTTCATCCAGAGGAATTTTCAGCCATTCTTCCATTAACACCTGCTCTAGCTCTTTAAGACACGACGGTGGAGGATAGTGGCTCCTAACTTGTCACTCCAAAATGCACCACAAATGTTTAATAATATTGATATCTGGAGATTGGGGAGGCCACTCCATATGTTCTAGCTCACTTTCATGTTCTTCATACCAATTCTTAACCACTCAAACGGTATGTATTGGAGCATTATCGTCTTGGAAGATGCATTCACCATCAGGGGATAAAGTCTGAGCCATTGGATGAACATGATCACCCTAAATGTTCAGGTAATCTTTGCTGTTGATTCTACCATGCAGTGCAATTATTGAACCGAGGCATTTCCATGATATGGCGGCCTAAACTATCACTGATCCACCTCCATGCTTCACTGTTGGAAGAAGGCAGTCAGGGTTGTAAGCTTCTTTGGACTGTCTCCACACATAAACTCACCCTGAAGTTGGGAAAAGAGAAAAACTGGACTTGTCTGAGAATATGACTTGCTTTCATTGGTCTGCAGACCAGGCATTGTGATCTCTGCACCACTTCAACCACTTCTGAATGTTGTGAGTGGAGAGAAGAGGTTTCCTTACGGCGACTCTTCCATGATATCCAGCCTTATGGAGCTCATGACGAACAGTTTTAGTAGAAACTGGACTATTCAGATGATTATTCAACTCAGCAGTCACTTTGTCCGCAGTAGTCTGATGATTTTTCGCCATATTGCATGTCAATTCCTGTCAGTAAGTTTGTAAGTCCGGCCCGAATTGCTATGCTTGCTAGAGGTTTTACCCTGTTTCTTGAATTGCGTCATAGTTCTTGATATGGTAGTTCTTGAAAAACCAAACAGTTTAGCAACCTTTGTGATCAAGGCTCCTGCCATGCGAGCTCCAACAATTTGCCTATTTTTGAACTCGGAGGTCACGCATTTAGCTTAAATTTTACTAAATTCTAAAAATAAATAAACCAAAGACAGTAAATTAGATAAATAAATGTATTTACAATAGATATAACCTGCAATTATGAAGTTTTAGTTAAAGTTCTTAATATAATAGGTCTTTGAAATATAGGAGTGGAATTTGCACCTGTTCAAATTATTTTGTCCAACCCCTGTATGAGAGACAGTTAAATCCTTTCTCCTATTCATTGCAAGCAAACTTAAGGTACAATATTTATTTTTGTGGTGTTGAGGGACTAAAACCAAATCTTATTGCACAAAAAGAAATTGTGTTCTCTGTGCTATCTGTCAAAAAAGAAAATCTGAAACAAGATAGTCAAATTTATTAGCGCTTGAAATATGATTAATGTTTGTGCTTCCTTACAAGTCTCAGCTAATCACAATCTTTTTTTTTACCACAATAAAAGAATGCCACTTTGAACCACGACATTGCTTGGTGTCCCATGGGTGAAGAAGGTAGTTGTGTGTTGCAAGTTGTGATGTAAATTTTTTCTTCTTGATTGATGCTCCCGGAATTTTCAGCTGTTGAACTTGTGAGGCTGATTTTTGACCCTTGGAATTAAGGCTTTTGGGATCTGAATTGCCTTATTGCTATTTACCTCAATTTTCCTTTATAAATGAATCATTTCCCACTTTCTCTTTATATTATTTGCATTTTGAATATGTTTGCCTTTGTTTCAAGTAGTCTTTTCTTTTGAGGTTATGGAAATTGTTTAAAAAAATAAAAAAGAACTCATAACAACTTCGACATTTCTAACATTATGAACAACTAAGCTTGTTGAACATGAAATTTTGTGATAGGTTAACTTATATGGTACTTAAATATAAATTAATTCACTAAAACTTTTCAGATGTTACTTGCTGATTAACTGACACCATAGTGGTCATGTATTTCAGTAAATCATGATCTGAAAAGTTAGTAGTAACCATAATTGAATGAAGCTACTGTCATCCTATTTAGCCAAAACATTTACATTCTTTCATCTGTTGCTTTTGCTTAATTACAAAAAAATCATTGTTATAAGGAAAGTATCTATAGGATGAAAATTGAAGTCACCTATTTGTTCTTATTTAAAAGTTAACATGATTTTTTTTTTCTGTATACTTGACTGATATCTTGCATCTTTAGTAATAGCTCAAAATATGAAGAAGAAAATGGCGGCTTGTCAATTGAAATGCTTCCCACATCACATGCTCTGTTAGGCAAGACAAACAACTGAGTCAAGGTTTGTGTTATAGACGTGATGAGGCATTTTTTTTCTTTAACAACCAATCAGAGACATTGCAAGGGCTTTATAAGTTTTGTTACTGGTCAACAGTGATGGCGACATGTTAGCTGTGTGGGTACAGATTTTATGAACCAATATCTTCAGTGCTTATCTTTCCTTAAGCTGTTTTGGCTCTTCTGTCATAAATGCATATGCTATACCCTGATCGGATATTCTCCCAAATATTGCAGCAAATTTCTACACTTCTTCAAGAAAAATGTCAATACTTGTCTGGTCATGAAAGAGTCCATTGTGAAAAGTCTGCAGTGGCTGTTTTATTTGTGCAACCTCAGTGTTTTGCTCCTCACTGAGCTGCTGTTAAATGACAAAAAACCCCACTATTTAGGTACAGTAGAAGGATGTATTCAATCCTTTTATCTCCTATAAATTGTAGGTAAGCTGTGTGTGTAGTTTTTAAAAAAAACTTTTATTTAGCTATTCAACCATTTGGAGTCTGCCCTTTTAGGACTGTGGTCCATTGGTAGAACTTGTACATAACAGTTTTGTAGTCACCTGTTCAAAGATTCCTTTGGGTGAGACGTCCAACTCTAATGTGTATGTCTCTGCAGGCAGATCTGAGAGATGCCATTTGAATATAAGGATTGCTGCTAGAAAGTAGCATACTGACACAGTATCGAACCAAAAGATAATACTTCACTCTTTACTGAGTCTACCATTGTGATCAACTGCTATCAATTCAGAGTAAAGGGAATTGACACAATCACACCCACCTGAACATCAAAAGGAGCACAGGCCGCAAATGTTGCATGTTCCAGCAGTCTACAAACAATTCTAATTGATAGAATACTATTCTACCTGAAAGATCTGCCCTATTATGGCAGTAAGTGACACCAGTAGCACTTCCTCAGAAAGTGTTTGGGTGATTGGATTTTGGCATGTTGTCCAGCAGCTTCTAAGATAATTTGGAACCTGATCCAAAGATGAATGATCATTCCTCTGAAGAGGTGATTACTGTTTCACTATGATGAAGCACCACATGCACACACACAGCACCAGGTTGCTATATTGATCATGAGATCAGATTGAATGTGCTGAAGAAAATGGTTGCTTATCTCATCAATTGAAACCTCTTCATATCGCATCCTCTCTCAGGCAAGATAAATAACCCAGATGAATTCTGTTATAGATGTGACCATGCACTTTTTTTTTGTTACCAACCAGCAGTGATTGCAGCATGCTAGCTGTATGAGTGTGGATTTTGTCATGTGATATCTTCAGAACTCTTTCCCCAACAACTGTCTTTATTATATTAATATTTCATCTCAGACACAATCTTCTCATTGCATGTAGCAAGAGTCAGTTGATGGTCTGATTTCTGCAGATGTGCAAAAAATGCCTTTTAGCTTTAGAGTGATTTCTGTGGAAAAATTGAATTTTTAAGTAAATATTTTGAATCATTCAGTGAATGTGAATTTCTAGACCATACTGGACAGCAAACAATGTATTGAAAAATATAAAAATTCTGAATGTGTAGGCAAAATTTTATTTAAAATGGTTGTTTTAAAGTTTTGAGATTTTAACAATAGATGCTTTTTTTATATTGGTGTTTGTATTTACACAATTTTCTCTACAATATATAATCTATCCTCTTCAGTTGATATCATTTTGATTCCACTTAAAATCTTTTTGTATCTGAATTTAAAAAAAATTTAACCTTATTTTTCAATGTGATCTGGATTTCAAAACCAGACATATTACACTCAACATTAAGTATCTACTTTATAGTAGCTTGTTTGGATTGTTTCAATAGCTTAAAAGTTTCTGTCAGTTTATTATCTTGTCAATATATGAATCAGATATGGAAAAGACTGTTTTTCATTATTCCATACACATTTAGTTCTATTACAATTGCCTTTATTCTGACTTAAAAGATGTAGCATAGAAGTTAGAATGAAAATGACAGTAAGATTGGATATTTAAAAAAAAAATCTATTTTAATAAGTGTTACTGTCTGACACAGCAAGCTGTTGAAGATCTTGTTTGTAGCTGTGTTTTCTTTCAGATTCCTGCAATTTAATTTGAAGGCTGAAAAATATAAAAGTTTTGACTAAAGAAAAAGCAAATAAATATAAAGTATGTGTGTCTAAATTGATAAAGAAAAAGATGAATGATGAAAGTCTTTTTTATTAGCTTAGGACTTTTTATTTTTAAAACTCTTAACTATTTTTCTTTACTGCCACACACACACACACACACACACACACACACACACACCCTGACTCTCTGGCAATATAGGGATGGAAGTGAAAGGAATCAAATATTAGATTTTTGATCAATGATGATGACTAAGGTTGGTGCCGCTTTGCCTATCAATGCTACAAGCTTAACATTTCCTAATATTTCACTCGAACCAAACTTTCAGAAGCTATCTTTCAAAGGAGACATATTGGTGGGAGTGATGTATTTCAGTATTTATACATTTTTAAATTTCATTATCACAATTTCATATGATCTGAGTTAAACACAACCCCACTATATTGCAGCTAGAATAACATCCATTTTCAACAATGAAACCAGCTTCCAGTATCAAATGAAAAACATCTTAATTTGATCTTATCAGCATATAACAGCACTACACTTTTTAGGTCAGAGCCATAATAAAAAAAATTATTTTTTTTTTAAGTTGCTTTTCTTTAACTATTTTCACACACATATTGAATTGTTTATTTTGTTACAAAAATTAGCAACTATTTGATCAATATGTCGGAAAACAAAAGAAAAATCTTATTTATAAATATCATGTTAAATTTAGTGTAATCAATTAGATAGAAATTGCCTGCTCTATTTTTTTCTTTCAAGCTTGGTATTATTGCAATGAAATCATTAGAAATTTAGTGACAGCATAACATAGTATAAGTTGGGTCATTATGACCAAGAGGCCTAAATGACACCTGTTATTGTTCAGCTGTAGGCCAGCTGTTCACTTATTTTTATCATACCACTGACTACCAAAGCTTTGACTTGCAGCTTTTATCTAGTTCAGCTGGTCGCTCTTAAAGTGTATTTATTGGTCATGTAAACTGCTTTCTAGCAGGTATCATTTTGTCAAGAATAAGTCCAATCAGTACTTTTTTTTCTCCTAATATTCACTTATTTTTGGACTTCCATGTATTACTAACTTTTGATGGCAGTCTGTTTTAAAGCAGATGTGAATGCTTAGTAGCTTATATAATGTTCTTGCAATACTATTAAAGATGAGCAGATTTTCTAAAAAAGTTAATTTAAAAACAGATATATAGTTAATACATCTAATGATACTTATGAAGTGGTAATTCAGTTACCATGATATGAGTGATTTACATGTAACTAAACGTTGAATAAATATGTGGGTGGATCAATAGGATGGTTATTAACTGAATTTTTGGTATGAAAATTTCACTGTATAATTGATATATATTCTTTCTCCAAAGGTTTACTATAAAATGTGCATACATGATGAAAAAATGCTCCAAGCTTGATGAAAACAAAGCTTTATTGTCAAAATCTTTATTATTATTAAGAGGAAAGATCAAATGATTTTTTGATTATTAAATTATATTTTTAATCCTTTTTAGAACCTTTAAAATTCTTTTTTTTTTCTTGTCAGTGGGTGACTATCTTTTTGTGGTGAAAATGAGTAAATTGGAAATTCTTGCAAAAATCAATTGTTGGATTTTAATTAAACTTTCGGAACTTTTTTACAAATGAATAAAATTATTTTAGAAACATTTTTTTTTTCTCTATACAAAATCTTGGTAATTTATTTATTTATTTTTTTATATTTTTTAACATCTGTTATCCTTCCCATTTATTTAATTTATAAAATTTTGAGAAATTCATTTTTGCAAACATTTTTCATGTTTATATTAGTTATAACCAGAAATCATTGTTGAATTTAAATCCTCAATTTTTTATTTTTTTTTTTGTACGACTGATACTTTTGTCAATAAGTTATATTATGGACACTAAAAATTTTTTTTGATGAATAATACATTTTTACAAGAATTGTTTTCATTTTTAAAATTTTAATTAGAATACCTGATAAAATTTTAAATATTTAAAAATTCTGTATTAATTTGTACCAGTGCAGTGATATTGTTAAGTAAAAACTATATTTACTAATCATAAATGGAAAACCTTACTACAATTCAACATCCTCCTCCTAGTATTTTAAAAAGAATTTAGAATTTTTTTGTGTAAATGTGCCAATTATTGTAAGTATGGATATACATACACAATCTTATGAGAAAATAAGTGCAGTAACTATAGTCAATTTAAAACCCAAATACCTAAAATTCAATAAACATTATATTACTTATTTTCCTAATTTTTTAAGATTATTGGGTAGTTAATAAATTGCATAAAGCATTTACATTATATTCAAGTAATTTTTACAGATATGTCCACCACCAAAGAAAAAAAAACAAAAAACTCCCAAGCATCAGCTGTCAACTCTCATAAAACACCCACAAAAATGCTTTTCTGTAATGTTTCAAATCGGATTAAACTTTAAATCAGTTAATCTTCCTTTGAGGCTTCAGAAAAGTATATTCTATTTTTGAAAGATTTTTTTTTTAATTATGAGAATTATGTTGTGCTGAGGGAATTGTAAAAAGGCTAAAATCAGCAATTTTTAGCACTTAAGAAAAAAAAACCCTCTTCCAATTAATTTAAAATTGTTTTGAAATACAACAAAGTATTTTGCTTATTGGAAATATTAAATTTAATCTATTAGCTTCAAATTAAAATAAAAGCTTCAAGAAAAAATTTCAAATTTTTTTAAAATTTGAATCATTAGGTATTGATTGTTTCTTTTGAGGTACACATACATACACACGCACACACGCTTTCTGGTTTAAGGAAAAGCTGGATAACATTTTATTTAGAAAAAGTGTATACTGTCTTTAGCTTGAAAGTACAATCTTAATTCTTAAGTACTCAGGAATATTCAGAAATGATAAAGACTGTAATCAGTTTGTAACATATTCAGAATGGCTGGATACTTTCCGGATATATTTTGTATGTTAAATATTTAACTAAGGAATACGGTAAACTAAAGACATATAGAAGTTCATTATGTACCCATTAGTTGTTTGATATAATTATTGTAGAGAAAAGTTTGTAAAGTCGGTGTGAATAAAAACTTATGTTCAATATAAAATAAGAGGAAAGATTTTGCTTGAAGTCCTGCTGAAAAGAGAATGAAGAATGGGTACTTAAACCTTCTTTATGAGAGGACCAAGAAGAAAACAAATTCATAATTAATTTCATAACTATATGAAGTAGATAAGCAAATAGCTTTGTTTATGGATTATAACAGTAAATCAGCAATAATCAAAGCTTATGCAAAAACAAAATTTATCCAGCACTTGTTTTAAGATGGTTTTTCCTGATAATGTTTTAAAAGTAGAATTATAGTCCAATGTGGAGGCCATTTTGCCAAATATTAAATCTTTCATAGTATTGTGAATGCAGTTTTGTGAATTATGAAATTTTTTCATCGCATTTATTAGAAATTAATAATCAACTTAAATAGCTATTCAATGAAATTTGAAGTGTTGTTGGTTTAATGGTTGGCATGGAAAATGAAATCAGGAGGCAGTGTATGTTCACTTTACACTAAATGTCCTTGAAAAAGGCATGAATCTCTTTCCCCACCAACTATAGATAAAATTGGGCCAGCTGGGTTCTCCTGCTTTGATTGACAACCATTTAAGGAGAAAAACAATTATGAATTCAAAACCAGGAATGGAATTCACTCTTTACTCCTATGGGCAAAAATAGCCAAAAAATATGGGTGATACAAATCTCATTTCATAAAAATCTACTTAATAAATGTGATCTGTGCATAAGATGAAGGACCAATTGAATTCAGTAAAAGTGAAATTTTCTTTTATATTAATTATATTTTAAAATGTAAAATTTCAGTATTGGAAATGGATAAAAGTTTTTCCACGATTTTCTTTATATATATATATATATATATATAAATAAAAACAGACCAATTTAAGGTTCCATGTAATAAATTATTTCACCACAGCCCTTTTAAAGGACTGCGGATCATCAGACTTTACTTCCAAAGGTTGAAACGAAAAATGAAAAGAAATTTATACACTTTTGACGGGCAGTATTAAGCATATGTAAATTAACGAAGTGAGGGGGAGAGACATGATTGAGTTAGATGTAATTTAATATTTCTATTCTTTCATACTTAATATTACTTGAGGTAGGTTTTAAACATTAAATAAGCCCCCACCTCTGTCTTTAAGAAATTTAGATCAATAAGTAGATCAGTAAATCTACTTTTTGATCTAAATTTCTTGAGATTATTTATCTATTATAGACAAAAAAACTCCAGGTTTTCAAAAAAGTCAAATATTATTCAAATTTAAGTACTAGATTGGCAGCAATGTCTCATTTTACAGTTGAAATAAGTTCTATGCTAACAGTTTTTTCTCTTACACTTCCTGCTTCTTGAACTATTTTCTGATTTCTTGCTTTCCAGTCATCTTTGATTTTCAAAAATTTGAATGCAATGTCAATTGCTATTTTCTGTATTCTTAATTCCTATTCTTTTATTGTTCTCTCTCCTTAACATTTTCTTTTTCTCATTCTTTTTACACTCAATAACTGTCTTAATGGCTTTATTGCCTTGCTTAAGGTGAAATAATTAAAAAAAGTAGTATATTCTTTTATTCCCTGATGAAGAGCATAGATTGAAACTGTTATGGGTAATATTTTTAATTTCTAGTACTGTTTAAATACATACCATTTTGCTTATAGCATCACAGATAAGGCAGATATGCATAAGAAAAATAATAGGACAAAGAAAAAGCAAATGAAAAAGGATGTATACCTATGTTTTATAGATTATGCAAAAACATTTGATAAATTATTTTGTAGAGAACTGCTAGATAAGCTTGATTTATTTGGGAAAGATATTAGTATAATCCAGAATCTATACTGGGAACCATCTCCCTGCATGCAGATATAAAATGTATTCGGTAAATACACAAAAATAGAAAGGAGTGTAAAACAAGGGCATGTTTTCACACTGGACTTATTCAACCATTAGGGTGAGGCAATCTTTAGAGTATTAGAAGTCCTACTAGGATTCATTATTGGCAGCCATAATCATAACAATATATGTAGATAACACAATGTTGATATCAGACACAGAAAGGAAACTACAGGCACTCCTACAGAAGGTAGTAAAAGAAAGTGAGAAGAAAGGACTAACCGTCAATTGTAAGAAAAAAGAATGTATGATTGTTAGCAAAAGAAACAATCCAAGATGAGAAATACAATATGGAGATGCTGAAATCAAGCAAATACAAAAACTTGAATATCTAGGAAGAGTTTTAACAGAATAGAAATTGCGACACATACAAAATCTGAAAGTGCATTAGATTAGTGAAAGGTACCTTCCAAATGTTATGCAATATTACCCCTCCTCTATGGCAGTGAATGCTGACCCATCTCCTTATAGAAGAAAAAAAAAAACTTGAGTCAACAAAAATGTATTTGTACTAAAGGAAGCTGAGAATACCATGGACTGAACATGTGAGTCATGATGTTTTAAGGAAAAATGGAAACAAGAAGTACTTGGAATCAGAAACAGACAGGTAAAATTTTTAGGACACATAATGAGGAAAGTGGGCTTGGAAAATTTACCATTCACAGGACATATTGAAAGCAAGAGGTATAGAGGAAAGCAGCAAATAACTTACCAAATGAGCTTACGTAAATGATTGGCGGAACAGACAGGAAATAGGAGAGATAGCAAAACAACAATCCTTACTAAGAGCTACAAAGGTCAGATAGTTGTGGAGAGTCATGATCACCCACATTCTGAAGGGACGTGGCATACAGAAGATAATGTTCTAGATAATAAGTGTAGCATGTAAAGGGTTAACCTGCATTATTCAAGCTTTATTTGATTTTAAATGATGGATTTTTTTAAAGAAAACATTTATTTTTGAGTTAGTTATTCTCTTTAAATTTTTTCAATAGTTGAATAGGTCTGAGAATTAGTCCTATTTGGATTGAGGATGTAGCTTGCAAATAGATAATTTTGGCAGGAAACCCACAGAACAGGAAGCAATTGACTTTGTCACCATTGAGTGAATGATGGTTGGGAAATGGTTTGATCAATTACAATAGTGACAAACATCTTTACCCTTCCAAAATTGCTTTGCTTTACCTCTTGTCAGATAAATCAGGACCCACTGCGTGTGCACACACACACACACACAACTGTGAAAACAGCAGTAGTGCTGCCTCCAACAAAACCTTCATAATATATTCATTGTTTTCTTTTCCATTTTCAAATTAATTTATTTTCAACATTGACACTAAAATGTGAAATAGGATTTCACTAAATGTTACATTTTCAGAGGAATGTTTTCATTTTGTCCAATATATTTCCTGAATTTATAACATTTTTACTGAGAGTTAAACAGAACATTCGAACATCCATTGATTACTAAACAGTGGGAATGAAGTAGCAGAGAAATGACACTTTTGAATGAACCTGGATATAAGGTTTCAATTTTAGCTGCTACTCTTATTTTGTGTGGAAATACCTCCAAAAGCTTTTACTCCTAAATACATATAAATGTTGCTGCTTGGACATGATGTGGCAAAAACTTTAAAAAAATTAAGACTCAGCCAGGTAGTAAGTAGCCTGCACTGTGCAATTTACCATTCATTTAGATAGTTTGAGGGGCTTGTCAGTAGTATGACATTATGAACAGAGTCAAGGAGATGCTTTGAAAGTTCACCACACACACACACACACACACACACCCTTCTGTCCAACCTCGGGTACAGGCTTTGAAGAGATATCAGAGCAAAGTTACTTGTTGATTTCCTGTGTTTCTATAGTGGGATTATTTTCTAAAATTGTAAGGATACTAATAATACTACACACAGTTTTTTCACATTTTGGCTTGGAACCAACATTGGCAAAGTTTGACTTTATGCAGTCTTTAATTTATAAAAAGTAAACTTGTATTGAGGTGAAACAATGAAAATGAACAATGATATATTACTCAAGTACATTGGCTTTGTGTATAAAACATCAATTTTTAAGCAGTGTTCAGTAAAAAAATTAGTTTTTGAAAATAGTAAGTTTTGTAATTTAAATCATTTAGGGCTTTTGTAATTTTTCAGGAATTATCTTATGTGGGTGAAGATTTTAAAATTGTTCAACTGTTAAATGATTCTTATGTTGGTTATTCAGAAGAATATTTTTTTTTAAATATGTAAGTTCATTCTTATTGTACATGATCAATAGAGAACATTTTATTTCAGCAATATGATAATAGTTGCAATCAAAATATTGGTTGGATTATCTTTAAACAAGGTTAGCAGATAAAATGGTTTTCAGGCTCGTTCTAAAAATGAAAAAAATTACTTTATAATGACTGGTATAAAAAAGGTCTTTCATCTGTCTGATCATTATATAGAAGTTTCTTATGACTAGAACTTCTGTTTAAGCTGCTTATTTTCCCTAGTTTTTCAACTTGAAAATTCTCATAAAAGTATCTAGTCTCATAATCAGTGTTCATTGTAATGAATGCTTTAATATATGCAAATATTAAAAAAAAATTGCTATTGCATTTGACTTAAAAAAAAAAATAGTGTATTATGTTAGTATTTTAATTGGTTAAAAATGAGCTCTGGTAATGAGAAATAATCGAAAAAATTTAAGAGAAATTCCTATACAAAAGATTGCATTTAATGGATTTATACTATAATAAGTTATAGGTATCACTTGATTTATACCGAAATAGTCTTGTATAAGGTACAATCATTTAAATACATTGGAATGAAATTCTCATTTCATATGACTCAATACACAATTAAATTCAACATATCTTTTGTTTTCAATTTATTTTTAATTTTATTTACTTTTTTGGTAATATTAAAATTGTGACTACTCAATACATTAGTTCTTGATGTTTATAGATTGTAAATAGAAAATGATTATTGCATTCTTATGTTAATATGATCATTTCATAGATCAAAAGGAAACTTCAGTAGTGTGGGTTAGTGTATATGGTCATTTTAAACTGTAAAAGAATTGTTGAAATACATTGTAGTTGTCAAAATGGAATTTGTCATGTCTTTGTGCTTTAAAATGATTTACTTATAACATTATACCCACTTGGACAACAAGAATCATGTCATTGTAATCTGTTTGTACATACATGTATAAGTAAATTTTTGTTGATTTCAGTAGCTGAGTAATGTCATATGCAGCATATTGTTGTCCCAAAAGAGTACTTGTCAGAAATTGTAGTGACTTTCTCATTTTGTAGTGTTTTAATTTTGGTTATGAAATACTACTTATGCTTTATAAAATTACTTATTGCGATACTAATATTGATTCCCTAATGTATTAAGTTAGCTATTTTTGTTTGACTATAAAATGAGTATGTAGGACAAGAATTTCCTCCACTTGGTCATTTGATTTTTTTTTTATTTGATTTTTTTGATAAAAATGAACCAAGCTCTACTTAAATATGCATGTAGTGTTTGCATTTTAATTTACTCAGACTAACCACATGGCTTTGATATTCATTTTCATTTAGTAAAATGTGTAAGACTATGCTTAATATGATCCTGACAAAGACAATAATTCATCATATTGGTTGGTGATCATTTTTGAGTAGATCACATGTTTTGTTTTGAAATAGCTTTTTAATTTATGAACTTTAGAATAATTATAGATCTAAGAAAGTATATTAACTTGATGAAAATACAATATAGCTTGAACTAAAGCTATTAACTTCAATATTAATTTTGGTTCAGTAGAAATATTTCTGTGTTTGTTTATTTTTTTTTTAACTCTGTGGAAACCATTCAATTTCCAGTTTTTGATCACTTATTCTACACAAAAATGATCTTCAAGAGTTACAAAATATTTTCTGACTATGAATATTATAGTGGAGTTTTAATGTTTGTTTCCAAAATTAAAAACAAAAGAAAAAAAAGTTTCACTATATAATATTTGTCACTTATATCTAAATATTTTAAAACTTTTCATTATCCACAGTGGATAATGTGGCAAGTCTGCAGATACATTTTTTAAAATGGAAAATATGTCAACAAGACATTGGTCCAAGCAGATGTCTGACATTGAGTAGAAAGAGAAAAGCACATTCAGTAAAATGAAAGGCCTGGAGATTTCTACTGAGCAGATGTTGGTTTTCTATAGTTCTCTGTAAAATCAGGAGCTAAGACTTTAAGATAATGTTTTTTCTCTTTATTTTCTCATTTCTTTCACAAAAACTGCAAGATGAAAAAAAAGAGCTTTTCTTTTACTGCTGCAAAATATATAGTAAAATGGTGGCAAAATCTTTACACAAAGGTTTCATATTTTCAGTTATCTCTTTAATGTTTTACATAAAGTGGATGAGGAAACAAACTATAGTAAATGATAATTTGTTATGAATTGTATTTGTGATATTATACACAGCGATTTATGTATTGCCCATAAGAGGAGCATGCATTATGTACAGATAACATCTTTTTTTTTTTTTTTTTTTTAAAGGAATCATATTTCCTGTGTGTCATAGCCACATAAATCATATGCTTGTTTCCAACTAATATCTTATTTTTATAGAAATATATTTTAGTTAATACAAACTATTGTCTTATTAAACAAGTTTTGTGCTTATCTTTTCAAGAGCTCCACTTTGCATATTTACTGGTGTCTCATTTGTATCCATTCTCTCCTCTTTTTTTTCACTTGGTCTGTTGGTATAAAAACCAAGTACTAGTAAACTGAATGCTATCTGACCTTCCATAGATGGTAAAACATGTCATGTGTGCTATGTTTAAATTGCTGAAAGGACAGTAGTAATGTTTCCTGCCCACATTTATTTGCTAATGAAATTCCGGCTGTTCATTAGCATTTTTTATCTTTAATTTTATCATTTCTAGCTGCTTGAGATGATCTTTTAATATTATAATGAGGCTATGATGACTAAACTTTGACCTTTTTTTTTTTTTTTTAAAGTAATTTTCAGATGGGATGAAATATTCTTTCTGAAAATTTTCTGTATTTATTTCACTTAATTTTATATTTTTTAATTGAACTTTCAAACTTAAAACTGGTTTTGATATTAAAGATCTTAGTGTTTTACTGTTTTTGTCTTTAAGAGTTATGAATTGTTATATTAATATGGAAATTTATTACAATTAATTTTGTATTGTATGTTGTTGAATTGAACATTTCTTCATCTACTTACTACTGTTAACTGAACATATACCAATCTATTCTTTAGTCTGTGAATTGGTCAAAATGTTTTAACAAGTAGAACCTCACAATCTTCAAAAGTGCTAAACTCTTGTTTCATCCATCAGCAAAACTTTCATGTTCAAAACTTTTTTAAACTAAAAGGGATCAAATATATGTACAAGAAAGACAAGCATAAGTCTTATTTTATATTATAGTATTTTTAAAATTATAAAAAAATTAATAGATTTAACTGTCCTCAAAGCTATTAAAGTCAGTCATCAAATCCTGAGGAGAAAGCTTACATTTAATTTTAAAAAAAAGAAAAGTTCATTAACTACTAAAATTATTTTTTCTAATTTTTTATTATCACAGTTGGTTTGGTTTGTAACTCTATTTCTTATAGAGATGAGTTGTCATCAAATAGACTTAAGGGGTAGAATAAAATATTGCTAGATAAGTAAACTTTGTCCAAAGCTACATTATAATTAATGATTTTCTAGACAGAAAAAAAATCATAGCCATTTTTTTTTTTTTTTTTTTTTCTCCTAATAAAAATTTAACTATGTCTCTAAGAAGAAAAAGAGCTGGGGAATTTCCCGATGAAAACTTTTTTGGTTATTCTTAGTTTATATGGTACACTATTTGCATTTCATCACATCATTTGCAAAGATAAAATCAGTTTATTTGACTTGAATTTGGAATCAATCAGAATTTTTAAGTGCTGGAAAAAAGTCTCTTATTTTATTTAATTTTTTATTTTATTTAATGTATTTCCAGAAACAATTTTATATAATATACAAAGAATAATAAATTGAAGAATGTTTTCTTTCTCCTTTTATTTGAAATGTATAAATGGATAGCTAATGATTCTATTTTCATGGCATTACTGCATGATCTCACTTCCTATAAGAGTTGAGTATTTCAAAATGGCTTTGTATACCAAAATTCTGAATGGCTTTTGGATATATTTCAGTTATATAAGTTTATCTAGAGTCCTTATATTTTATGTATAATTATTTTTGTACCAAAGATGAGTCACAGTTGTAGATTTTAATGCTTTAATGAAAATTCAAAATCCTGACTGCTTTTATTAAAAAATAAATATATGAATAAAAAAGGCCAATGAATTTGTTTTATAAAGAAATTAGTGCTGAAGATTTATAAGATGATAAAAGTAACTTATCTATAGATTATTTAGCTTTGTAAATATCAGGATATATAGGGAGAAAAGTAAGAAAGATTGTGTTGCACTGGTCTTCCTTTGTCATGCAGTTTCCACAATCAGCATTTGAATCATGACTTGGGATTAACTCCTAGCAGAAGCGGGGAAGCAGGCAACTACCTCAACTTGCAAAGCAGGCCAACAAAATGAATTTATCTTGTGCGAAAGGCAATTAAAGGGAAGTAACTCTAAACAGATTAGCTGCTTCGATGTCAACTGACGTTTATTTTGGATTGGGTTCTCTACTTTATAAATTATATACAATTTTGGTATCCTTTTTATTTTGTTTTAATTTCTGAAGAAGTACTTGAGATATTTTAAATAAACGTTAAATGATTCATTTTTTAATAATATTTCTTTGTTTGATTTATTGTTTATTGCATATTCTCAAATTGTCCTTCCACAACCATAGAAATAGGTTGGGACAATTTAAAAAAAAAAAAAAAAATTGAAATTAAAGTGACAGAAATATTAGACAAAAAGTAATATTTCACAATTTTTCATCTGATAATAAATTTAAGATATTATGTAAAAATACTTAGTCATTATTGTAATGATATAACACTCCACAACTTTAATGTTGTGGCATTGTATTATTATTGTTACAAATTTTTAATATTAATTTGTTCTCTGTTCCTATCTCCCTCCCCCATCAGTAAGGCTCATTGTTATAATTTTGGATGATTTTTTTTTTTTTTTATGTTTCACTTTTTCCTCCTCAGAAGTTTGAAAATAAACAGAGTAAACTGAAAACTTGGTATTTACACTGTTTTAAATTCAAATGCAAAGCAACACATTATTACTTTGTCCAGTCAGAAGGGTTAAAATGAAATATATGCTCAGTTCCTTTTCTGTAATACTAGCATACGTTATGTGTTAAATTTATGTTCGAGAGATTTAGAAAAGAACTTTGAGGGAGTATAGAACCTATTATTTGTTACTTATAAGATTAGTTTAAATCTTGGAACGTAAGAAAATGCTGTTTTTATTGTAAAATAAAAGTAAATAATCTTGGGGTGGGTGTTACAAACTGTTATTAGGGCTTTAAAAATTACTCACCATAAAGTGATGAATTTGGGAGCATGCCAATTGAAGACAAACCTGTAAAAAATCTATAAGTACAAAAATAACAATATAACAACCAAGTCACCTTAGTTTCATTTATCTCCCCACCCCGTCTCAAATAAACTGTATTATTTATTAACCCTGTTAGGGTTATTAAAATCAGTAATTTTTAGTGTATTTAGGACAGGTCCTGGATTTCAAGAACTAAAAAACTGTCCATTACCTTTAAGATCATATTTTTAAGAGTTTTAGTACTTGTCTCAAGTGACATGCATGATATATGTCAATTCAATATTATTAATGTAATGCACTGTTATTTCTGCATTGTAGTCACTTCAAGACTAAAGACAACATTGACATATCACATCACATATTCAAATATTCCATTGTCATTTGCTTCAGTTTCACATTCCAAACCATCTGCCTGAAAAACACGTATTTAAAAAAAAAAAAAAATTTGAGTGAACAGTTTGGATAAAATAAAAAACATTTTGTTTTGTCGAATTGCTGTTGCCTCAGCTATTATTTTCTTTTAAATAATTAACTGAAATAAGATAAACTGGGCATTTAGTTCTTTAAATTTTGCTTTTTCTCGTTTGTCCATAAAAAATTACAATAGAATTTTTAGTATTAAAACTTAGTTCTAAATCACCATTAAAACTTCTCGATGGTGATTTATTGCTATGAACTTACTGAAGAAAATTTTAAAATGAGTGCATTTTGATTTTTGAATAATTTAAAAATGTCTCCTTTTGAAATTAAATTTTTTTTTAAGGCATTTTAAAAAAAAAAACCTTGGCATATTTTTCGTCACTCATCAACCCACTGTATATGAAAACTGTAAACAAATTCTATTTTAAATTCCAATATTTGTTATAGAGATGTTCGAAGTCTATTAGTAAATTTAAGAGTTAACTAGATTTTTTAAAAAAGTAATGCTTACCTTTTACTTAAAACATAATGGAAATAACATTTTATTTAAACACGGTAGCTGTGAGGTAAAAGGAAAATATAGAAACATTGTAATTCTACCCTTCTCCGGAAAAGGGCCGCGAAAAAGTAAAAAAAAGCTAAAGAAATATACAGAAGACCACCAGTACAATAATCAAGAATTTGTTTAAAAATAATTTTTCTTTCACCACTCATTTAAGAATACAGTTTTTTTTATTTTATATGCTTTTAAAATTAGGTACCTTCAAATTTATTCATTATGCTATTTGATTAGCACCTACCAAAAAAAATATAGCATAAATGTAATTTGTTAGATTAATTCATGTGAAAGGAAAAACATTTATTCTAAAAGTAACTTTTAAACAAAAATTACTGTAACTGTTACTGTATTCTTTTATGTAAATGAAATAGTTTTGTTGTAATTCTAAACATTTTCTTCTTGGTGAGGAGAACAAGTTGTGCATAAAAAAATAAGACTGATTTGTTTTTAAAATAATAACTTAAAATAACTTATTTCAATTACTGAAATAAGTATTGGTTATTCTTGTATACAAGAATCTGTAAATAAATGCAGGAAAAGAGACCTCAGAAAAAACACCACCTATACCAATGAATCTGAAAACTTTTCAATACACAAAAACTGACTGATCAGGGGATATGAAATCATATTAATTCATAATACTCTTCTAGTATTGAATAGTAGTCGGTCATGAGATATCCAAATTGTCCTTTTTGTATATCCATACCAAAAATAATCTAACAGTTACTAAAAGGAAAAAAATGAAATAATTCTTTTAAAAAAAAGATCACACTTGAGAATGACATTAAACTTTACATTTTGTTTATTCTTCAAACATGTCTTTCTGTAATAAAAGAAACTCTTGTCACAAACAGGAATGGAATGAATTTTAAAATCACACTGAAAAATTAAAGTAATTTAAAAAAAATAAGTAGTAAGTGTATTTTTTCTCTCTGTTCAGTCTGAAAGGATGCAAGCATGAATTCTGAAGAAAAAAAGAAACATTTTTTTTTTTTTTGAGTTTTATTGAATTATTTTTAAGATACATACAGAATTTTCTGTTCATTTTTTTTTTTTTTTGCTTAATTTTTTTATAGAAAAAAAAAAAAATTAGATGAACCCCTCCTCCACCAATTAAAAAGTACATGAGAGATATCATGGTGGTAGTGTTTGAAACATTCACGCACACCCAATATTTCACCAAAGTTTTTTTTTTTTTTTTTTTTTTTTTTAATGAAAACCTCTATTCAGTAGCAAATTAATTCATTAAGTAATAAGTACTAAAAATTTTGTTTGAATTGAATAATTCCCTGTTTGGTAAATATTTTAAAATGGGTGTATTGATTTTTTTTGCTTTCATTTTGAAAAAAAAAACACCCATTTTGGTGGCACCTAAATTTTATGTATTTAAATAAGGTTTTTTAATTTTTTAATGACCTTTTTAAAAACCTTGCCCCAATAACTCACTGGATCTCCATTCTTGATGACAAATGAAAATAACAAATTTAGAAATCTTAAATAGAATATCTTTTGCTTCAAAGTAAATTTGTATAAATTAAAGAATAAGTGATTGGATAAAATAAAATAAAAATAAATATTTTATTTTTTTCTTAAAATAGTGAAAATAACAATTATATATACACATGGTGAGCTGTGATAACCACAGTAGCCTTCTAATGTTAACACTTGAAAATGGCATTAAACTTTACATTTTTCAATTCTTAAAACTTATCTTCATTTAATAAAAAAAATCCCTTATTGGAGAAAATTTCAAAATTGCAATGAAAAATTACAAGTACCATATATACTTGTGTATCATGCAACCTTTGAAGACCTAATTTTGAAGCTAATTTGACTACAGTAAATAGTCTATATAATATATAGTTTCATCAATGGCATAGCCAGGGCCAGTAGTACATACATTAATTTTATGTCTTGTGTATGATGTGATCCCCTTAAAATTACTTTCAAAATTAGGTCTTCAAAAGTTGCATGGTATGCAAGTATAAAAGGTACATTTTTTAAAAATAGTTATTTAATGTAGATATTTTGTCAAATGTGAAAGAAAACATTTTAAATTATGCAAGTACTAACTCTGAATGAAAATGTTTTCTGAGTTTTGTTATTTTTTGTTAAGGTTCATGATGAACTTTCAGTATGTTCATGGTTGAATTTGACTATATATATATATTGTTTTTTTTTTTTTATTCAAGTAACATCTTCAGTGATTTTTCTTTTTATGTAAGTGTGTGTGAAAAAAAAAACAAAAAAAAACTCCAACATCCTCAATTTAAATGTGTTAACAATATCTGAAAGTTGGGATGGAATTGACAAAAAAAAAATGACAAGTGCTTCAGCTTTGATCAACCTGAAACATGCTCGAGCACAACTAGAGCTTGGCTGGAAGCGAACCCAGCAAGTGAGTGGTAATCAATTCTTAGCATTTCAAGAAAGTATGCGAAACACATCTGTGACAAAGACACAATCAACAAGAAGTACTTCTGAAACTTCATGTACAAGAAAGGATTGCTAAAAATGAGAGGCAAAAAGGAAGAAGAATGTCAAGCTGCTGCTGCTGAGAAATGAAGAATTATTAACTCTGTCCTCAAGCATGCTTGTCCTGTAAAGTCTATTAAAGATGTACAACATTCAGTGGTTTGGAAGCACTGAAAGATCAATTTGGATACCTGAAGATTCTTTTAAGTATCAAGATCAACACCAATGGAAGAAAATCTCAGCTGGAAGCTGTTCTTTGCGACTACTTGATGACAGGAAAATTGGTTGACTCATCTCCATCGCTATGATAAAGGAAAGAAAAGGTGCTCAGTGATTCTAAGTATTTAAACAACTCTAGCAGTTGTGATGAAGAAGAACCACCTCAAGTGTCCTTCATTTATGAACACTAAGGCCAATGTGTTGCATGTTAGGACATCATCTTTTACATTGGCCAAGTCATTGATATTGCATCTCTATTTTTTTTTAACTCCAACAAAGGGCAGAAATTATTATTTCTGAGGGCATTTGTCTGATAATGTTGCACAAGTGGAATCAACAATTTTCTTCAGATGGGATTTTGATACAATGCCAATTTCAAGTGATAGCTGGATATAGTCTTCCAGAAATATTAGCTATATCAGAGGTTTATATAGAAATTCAGTCAGCAAATCATATTTGAAGAGGAAATGCAAGAGGACCATTCACAATGTCCAGAAAGTCTTTTCTATCAGTTTAAAACTATTATAAATTGTTTTCCTTCTGTAAAGCAAATTTCAAAAGTTTTCTAGTCCTTACTGCTCTCCCAGTTTTTGACCAGAGTTGAAAATTATATAATTTCACAAAATTTTCCAAAATAAGGTACATATATTACAAAAAGTATTGATATTACTGTGAAAAGAGCTATTTTGTTGAATTCCACATCCTAAAATTAGTGAATTTTCAAAGTTTCCAGCATATATCTACAAAAGTATGAGATAAAAAAAAATTCTTAGGTCAAGTTCAGTATGCTATACTTTTGACCTGTTTTTGCTCTACTGCTAAATTGTTTCTTGCTGTTTTTAAATGGTGTAAATATAGTTTTAATTTTTTTATTGAGGTACTACTGAAAAAAAAGTCAACTTCATCTCTAACTGTTGGAATGAAACTTATACGAGCAATCAAATTTGACCATCTGTGTTATATTTTTAAATTTCTTGTTTTTGAGAACACAATTTTCCCAATGTTTTAGTTGGTCTGATCTAAGAATTATTGATTCCATTAACATTATCTGTTTTACTTAAAGACTACCTATATGACATTACATTTATAATGATTTTTATCTTGTCTGAAGCTGGCATCTTCAGTTATATACACTGTTAAAATTGTTTTTTTGTCTGATAGCAGATGAGACAAAAATTGTCATTTTATGAACTTTGAATGATCATGACTTTGTTGCTAACTGAATGACCAAGATAAATTTGGTACCATTTTTTATGGTTTGTCAAGGTCATTATGTCTGTATTAAAGGTTTTTAGATATATTCAAAATAAAATTTCAGTTTGGAATATCTATCATATTGGAAAATACAGAAAACTGTTCATTTGTGATCTTTATTTTCTAAATTCTTGAAAAGATTTATAAAATCATGAAAGATTCTGTAAAGGAAATTAATATTGTAGAACTGAAGATCTTTTTGTAATGAGTAAAAATTATAGTCGGTGCCAAAAATGATTTAAAAATCTTTGAAAAGTGATTTAATTTCTTTGTTCTAAAAGTAAAAATTATTATATGATGATTTAAGGTGCGTTACTTGTTAAATACTCTCATAAGTAGAACAATATGAATCATTTTTTTTATAATTTTGTTATATTTTCTCATGTAAATTTAGATGTCTATTGAAATGTCCTGAACTTAATTCTAACAATATTAAAATGTTTAACATGAATTTAAATTTAAAAAAACAAAACTAGCTTTTAAAAATTTTTTTTAATATTTTCATTTTTTTCTGTTAATTATTCTTTCAACAAATTTTTACATGTTACACTTGTACAGATTCAAACTTTGCCCTAATGAAGCTAAAACTGAGAATATAAGTTGTTAGTAAACAAATAGTATGTTTGTTTCAGAAATATGCAAGTGGAGATTAAATTAGGAAAGTAATGTGCAATAACTCATTAATGATGGTTGTAGTTGAAAATAACATCGCCCTCCCATTCCAAGATTTTATAGTTAATTTCACTGTATCAGTTTGAACCATTTTAAATCTTTTTAGTGGTTGGTAAGAAAACAAACTTAACTGGGTTCTCTTTGGACTAAATTGGGAGGGAACACAAGAATCCACTATAGAGGCCTGCATTAATTGGGTTCAACAAATAAGAAGTTAATCTGCTTTAAGATTCTGTTATTACTTGTAATGAAAAACTGACAATGAATAATAAATTTTATATAATGACAACAAAAATTGCTCAATTGATGAATGAAATTTGATTTTAAATATCAAATAAAAACTATGGTATTGATCAACAGATTATGACATATAATGGAGCAGGAGTGGATTTTCACAACTTCCTTCAAAATTACCAACTAGTTCATATATCTAGTGAAAATCAATTCAAAATTCAAGCATCTACCTTGGTATTATTTTACTTTGTAATAATTCAAGAATTAAAGTTGAATCAGATGGAGATTTGATTGAAGTGCCTATTCACCTGTCTCTCCTGTTGTATGGATTACCAGTTTGTTCAAATACTTCAAGGCAAGAACTTCTCCAATCATATTGAATAAACCTTCAATGAATGCATTGCTACTCTTGGATAAATAACTTTTAAGAGGGGATATTTTGATTGAATAAATATCCTTTATGATTTTCTTTTATTGTTTTGAAATTACATTTTTATATTGAAAAAGAATAAGTCTTTATAAACAGTTTAAAATATCAAAATTCATTTGGTACTGTCAATGAGTTATTAAAACTCCACACTAAAAGCAACAAAAACAATGAGATCTATAGTTTGATTAACTTTTGGGATAATATCTCTTCTCATAATTATAAAAAGCTATAACTTGGTACATTTTTAGTTAACTGATATAGATTTCCTTCAGTATGACTTTATATTTCTGATACATAATTAAACTTGTAAATTATCAGCTCATATTTTATTTAAATCTATATGGGCTTAGACAAGTTTTTGTTAATTCATAGACTCATTAAATATATAATGAAGTTTTCTGAAAATAGCTGGATTCAGTTTTAACATTCAGGTTCTTAATGGGTTTCAAAATTTGAAGTGATTTTACTTGATAAAGAGAATACCAATCAAAGGCGGAGAAGAAACAATTGTTTTTATATATATATATATATATATATATATATATATATATATATATATATATATTTCATTATAATTTAAACTGCCTAATTTATAATTCTGTTGCATAGCAAATTTTTATAAGTATGTAAATATGGTTTCTTGTGGTACAGCCTTATTTACTATTACTTTTTTCTAAATTTAAAAAAGACATTAAAAATCTCTTATTTGTTTTTTGTTTTGTTTTTTACTTGTCTGAAATACAAATTGACAAATTTTATATGCATATATAATGTTTTTCATGTGAAATCCTGTGAAAAATGTCTTTGAGTTTGATTGTTTTACTTTTCATCTTTTCCAGATTCCTCATGAGTTTGTAATAAAGCAATCTACAGAGCTTCACTGGTGCTTAGCAGCAGAAAGCCCATTTACCATGGCAGCCATGAACAAGGAACTTCATAATTTCCTTGTTGAGGCAGAACTTGAACATTATTATAGTGCCCTAAAGAATGAACTGAAAATTTCTGTCTTGGCTCATCTCAAATATGTCAAAGATGAGGACCTCATGAATGTTGGTATGACTAAACCTGAAATACGTAGGCTGAAGAAATATTACAGAAAAGAAATGCCCCAAGGAGCAATTGGCAAAATAAAGAAGGTGAGTACTCATCAAAGGAGAGCTTTGTTTTATCTATCTGAATTGTTTCTGGTTTATTAAATTTATTATATGTATTTTTGTGCAACTCTTGGCATTTGTGTTGGTACACTTTTCCCTAAGGTGTAAATAACAATGTTTAGTATTTGGTAACTAGGTTAACTATCATGTTTATAAGTGAGTTCCTGAATTCCAAACATGGTAGAAGGCAATCCCAAACTATGACTGTAAAATGGCTTAATCTGGAAATGTTAGACTGATATAACAGTGAAATAATAAACAAAATATTAATAGTATGCACAACTAGTATGCAAGTAGGATAAAAAATGCTATTAAGTATTAGTATTCATGTTGGGAGCATTAAAGCAAATTGTTGTGAATAAATATGACTGACCTGTTTATATATATATATATATATATATATATATATATATATATATATAATCTACAGAAGGCAGCACTTTATACTTAATTTGCAGTATAAAGTTATAGTATTCGTAGTGTGTATGTATGTGTATATATACACACATGCGCACATACAACCATCATTGGAAATAGGTAATCACAAATAGGTTTATATTCTAACACATTACTTACAATGAGCATACGTAACACTCAATAATTCAATACTGAGTTAGATTCATCAAGATTTATACTCCAAATATTTCTGGTTAAATATTTCATGTGGAGTTGGTGGGGGAACTACAAAGTTATTTGTAATAAAATTCAGTTTAACTGTAATTGTTGCCAGGATGTTTAAGAAACTTTGAGACAAAAGTATTGATTCTTACAGTTGTATATGAACAATTTTCAAAATAGTCATTAAGCACAGATTAAGTTATGTCCCATTGTTGTTCTATCTTCTAATAAGGTGGGGGGGGAGTTCATAGTTATTCTTTTTTTTTTCCTTTAAAGCATTCATTTCATCTTGCATGACTTCTTGCCAATCATTTGAATCAATGGATGTAAAAGATTCTCAATATATTTTGGGCACATTAACGTTTTTACAGTATTATCAATGTTCTTTTCAACAACATAATCTTAGTTAAACTCCTTATGATTCCTACTTGGTTATCAATATAAGAAATACTTTCCTTATTAGGATTATTTTCACTACAATCATATCTGGTACCTTGATCAATAATCTTTTTTTTCCTCCTCATAAGGATCAGTCTGAATCCACTTAGGTCTTATCCAATTGGGTTCATTGCCATCATTCAGTTTTGAAGATATTGATGAACATCACACTTTGTTAATTCTTTTATTTCTGGAAAATATAGAAGGTATAATGGACTATCTTTTGTTTATAGCCCACAAAAATAGCTTCTTGCTTCTGGAATGAAATGCTTTTTATTCTGCACATAGGCACAAGTGACTGTACCAACAATATGCATGCCACTAATACCTGGCTTAGTGCTGGTGGACAGTTTAAATGCTGTTGTTTTTCTCACTTGTGGGATTCAACACCTGTTTCAAAAATACACGGCAGTCATGACCAAATATCCCATATCATTTCTGATACTTTGTCATTTTTTCTTCTGTACAGCTTCATACTCAAAGTTCTAATGTTCATGCCTTCCACATCTTCAAACTTTTAAAGACTTTTTTTCCTTTTACAATGACCTCAAGTTTTTGTCTCATTCTTTTAAATTGCATTCTTTAAAATGTATTGTTGAGAAAATACAGACACTCTTTTCTCAATATTAATATTTTTACTGTCAGGATATAACAGCTTTGCGCAAATTCAAACGAAGCAATCTTGTTGCTAACGGCTTGTACAAAAATGATATCCTCTTTAAATAATAGTATAGAAAAGTAATTTTTTATGATATATCTCTGTATCTATCCATTTGAATCCACCAAAAAACATGTGAACTGTCCTTCAAAATATTTGTTCTGTCAAGTTATTTTCAGATTTAAATTGTAAAATTTAACATGTCCATTATAACCTGTTGTTTCCCTGTAATCAACTAACATACCATTTATGTTATCTATGGTATCCATTCCAAGTGAAAATAGAAAGGAATGGTCCATTTTAGAAGAGTGGTTAATATTTCTTTTACAAATTGATTCTCATTGCTTTGGCAATTTGTAAGTTTTTTTTCTTTGTTTACCACATGCATAACACATTATTTTATTGTTTCTTAATTTTTAGTTTTGCCATTTTGTTTCCATTCTCATTAGACTGTTATCTTAAAACTTGTTAGGCATACCTTGGATTTACTAAATGTTTCTTTTTCTTTTTGAGTGATAATCATGGTAAATGGTTTGAATTCTGATAGTCATTTTAAGACTGTAGCTATTAATAGGCTGCTACTGATTTTTCTACTGTTTTTAAAGAAGTGACATTTTCTGTTTTTTTTATTTTATTTTTATTTTTTTATCAGTAACACTTTCTATTGTTGACTTTCTCCAAGTTAATTCCATATATAATGAAATGATTTCATTTTTCTTTTGAATATTATTCTATCTTTTGAATATTGTTGTATATTTACAATACCTGTCTATCATATTTAGCATTGTGGGTGACTTGAAAAAAAATTTTTATTGTTCAGACATTGAAATAGTCCTGCAAAATCTTCATTCTTTTTCTTCTATAATTTTCAATGTCTGGATGACTTTCACTGGTAAAATAACTTCATGTAATTTCTAAAACCTCATCTATTTCAGTAATTTCACTTGTACTTGCTTTTTCATCATGAGAGAGTAATAGGGGGATTCTAGGCACAGAACCTGTTAAACTATGTGACAGGAAATTCGTAAAGAACAATGATCTGAAAGTGAAAATATCCTTTTCATCATGAAAATTGGCAAATCACTGCTGGGTTGCAAGATTGAGTGACGTGATGAATTGTACTGCATTCGAATGCCCAGTGGCACTAAACTTTCTCATTAGTAACCCAAATTAGTCTTATTTTAAAATTAGTTTTATTTTAAAAGTAGTCCAGGAAAATTGCAAGTAGTGAAATTCAAAATTTAGTAATGTTTAATCACTTTGAATCACTTTACTTTCTGCTACTTTTGATATCGAGTACTAAACTTATTTAATTGCTAGTTTTTGTTTCATCTAGTTTTTGTTAAAAAGAAATCTGTGCAAATATATTCCTGGATTACTAGAGCAAATAGTGCCAAATCAGGAATAATAAACTGGCTTCTAATGAGAATTGAATTTGATTCTTACAATTTGGAAGCCCATGGATCTGACTTTAACCAATTTTATCTCAGAATGATTATGCAAAGTGGCTATCTAGTTATTCTACTTTCCAGTTCTATTTATCATATTTGTTTTACTGTCTTGTAATTAACTTTTGAAATTATTTCAATGTGTTTTTTTTATTATTTTATGATTGGTTTTACTTCATCTTGTTGCTTATTTCCAATTTTTTAATCTGTTTGTTCTCAATTTGAAGAGTTTGACTAGCTGTAGTGATAAAAAACAGCAGTGGAGTAGAATTATTAATAAATGGTGAAAATGCTCTATTTGAAAAAAGGTAACTGTTATAGAATACACTCTGCTTTAATTTTGAGTCTGTTCTTCTTGATTGAAATAATAATATTGGTTATTTCAAAGATTTCAAGGAAACATCCAGTGCTCTGCCACTGAACTAAACCTGCAAGTTCTAATCTTTTGTAGTTATAATTATGCTCTCTTCCAGCTGCAATTACTAAACATGGTCAATGATAACTTTCCTTATTTTTGAATGATCTTAGTTTTTATTCCTCTAACCTAAATTCCAAATAACAAGCCAAGCATATTAGCCTCCAGTTATTAAAATTCTGCAATATCAAGTGTTTTAATAGTGGCCTAGCAGAGGAAAATCATTGTTAATCCTTCACCTACTTGTTGTTTTTATCTGTTATACTTGGTGTGAATTAAAAGGAGATTGTTCATTTGTTAATTCTGCATTATACTGAAAAAGCAAAAAATTACAAGGTCTGTTCTTACATATTTATGTTGTTATCAGAGAATCATTCAATTCAATTTACATTTGAAATATACATAAAATACATTCATTTTGAAGTTTAGAAGTTTACTGAAGAGGGACATCTAATTAAAAAAAATACCTACATGCACTGGATTGAAATGCTATTTGAAAAAAACAAAGATAGATTGAACTGTGAAGAAAATCAGCCATGAATTTTTCATTCAGTTGTTTTATACCCTGTCAGATTTAATTTTTGCAATAAAATTAACCAACTGATGTAGGTAAAATTATCAAGATATGCTTATACTACAGCTTATAATATTTTTACTAAGCATAGATATAACAAGATATCAGAATTTATTATGCAAATTATTGCATAAAATTTTATTTATAGATAAATTCAAGATATACACTAAAAAAAAAACGCAATTTTATTAATAATTAAGTTTGCATAGGAGAACTCTAAATTTAATAGCATATACTTGAATAATTTATTACATTAATTTACATGTTAATATATTCGCTTTGACATTCTGTAATCTTCATCAGCTCTATTGATTTTGTTAACCTTTTTTATGTTACTTTCAACAGTTTTTATTACTTCCCAGATCTTCTTTGCTTGAATTTTATTTTCCCTTCTCTTCCATCTCTTAATATTAGATCATAAGTTTTCTATTACATTAATATCAGGAGAGACTGGAAATCCATTCCATTAACTTGGTGTCTTTGAAACCTTCCTTTGTAAATTTGGCAATAATCAGCTTTGTAGAATGTAAGCACTTTGTTTTGCATGAATATAATCATTAGTTTCATGACTGTGACATATTCTAATCAAAAGAAAAAATCTTATAATTTACAAGTTCTTTGCATGCCATCAATTTTGAAGGGGCCTATAATTTTCTTGTCAATAATATTAGCCTAAAATATTACTTCACTTCTCCTTGTTATCTTCTCACTTGTATTTGACTATTTCCTCTTACCCAGACATCTGGCCTATCCAATGTAGCTCTACATCTATCACTAAAAGTTAATGTTGAGAAATCAGTTTATGTACTTCTTTGCCCAACTTACACATTTACCTTTGTGATATTTACTTAAAGGTGTTAGTTTGGTTGTTTCCATGTCTTTTGCCAATGTTTATATTTTGCATTTTTTCTCTGTTTGCATTTGCAATGCCAGTTATTTTCTTGCTGGCCAATCTACTTTTCTTTTCTATTACTCTTTTCTTTTTCTTAAATCTTTTTGTGACATTTTAAAGCCATTTTGATCTTGTTTGCTGATGTTTTCAATTTCTTTTTTGATACTTTTCTTTCAAAGTTTCAAATAATGTCTTTACATTGACTAACTTTACAATATCTTTTTTATTTTTGAGATTATATATATATATATATATATATATATATAATATTACTACTTTTGTCAATTTTTATATATTTTTAAAAAATGTATATATTTTAAATATATAAATTGTTTTACAAATATATACTCTGAAAATCTGATCATAAAGTTATATAATAGTCTCATACCACCAAATAAGTTATTGTAAATATATTAATAAAACAAACCAAAATTTACTTATATTCATAATATTTATTTTTTTAATCTTTTCACCTCAAGTAAGGCAATAAAGCCACTAAGATTAACGGATTACAAGTGTGAGAGAATATGAAAAAAAATGTTAAGAGAAGAACAATAAAAGACATAAGACAGAAGATAATGATTGATATTGTATTTATTTAAATTTTTGAAGGTCAAAGATGACTAAAAGCAAGAAGTCTGAAAAGTTCCTCAAGTGAGAAGTGCAAGAGAAGAAAATGTTAGCATGTAACTCATGGTTACAACTAGACATTTCAAATATAAAATGAGATCTTGCCACCAATCTATTATTGTGCTTATATTCATAAAGTCTAGGTGCCAAAGTGGAAAGCTCATCAGAACAATTACCATGAAAATGTTTATAGAAAAGGTACAGAAAAGTGTTACAGTGGTGGGAAAGTGACTGAAGGTGAGATGCCAGGTTAGGATCAGTAACATTGCAGAGTCTTCGTATTTCATCAAGAATCTCTAAATACATAAATATATCACAGGAGTACTAGATCAGATGTGGCAGCAATATTCAATGTATGGACCAATGATAGACTTATAAATGTGTAAGATAGATTTTAGCTAGAAAAATTGTCCAGCATGACACAATGAAACAACTTTCCTAGCAGTAGACCAAGCAATTGATTCAATATAATCTTTCCACTTTATGTCTGTGGAAAATCTTCACCTGAAAAAGCTGTGATTAGTCATTCTCCTGGAAGTTAGCATGATGGAAGGCAAAAGAGAGGATTAAAAAGCAGTTTAGTTTTGGAGGCATTAAAATTAACAAACCATTCCTTGTCCTAGTTAACAAATTGTAAGTCATTTTTGAGATAAGCTGTCAATTGAGCTTATTGAACTGATCACACTTACTATTAAGACAATATATAATAATATAAGCATATTCTGAAAGTTTTGCTAACATTAGTGAGTTAATACCAGATTTATTGTGTATAGTAAAATAAAATCTGTCTGTATATATTAGATATATAGTTTTATGCTTCTGTAAAGAAAGGATTTCATCTTTGCTCTTTAAATCTACTTTAGTTAATTGCTTGTAATGATTGGTGGATTACTTTCTTGTAATTTAGTCTCATTATCCAATCATAGTCACTTGCTTAGATCTGCTTAAAAGAAAACGTATATAAGAAAGTTTGAAGATTTTAGCTGAATTATAATATTTGGTTTTGTGTAACAGGAATCATGAAAAGATTCAAGAAACACAACAATGGATTTGATCAGTTGTTTAATTCTTGTGCTGACTTCAAAAAGGTTAGTGTCTTTGGGGGAAACCTTTTGATTCTGGCTGTGCAAAGCAAAAATAATCTGTATCTACATTTTGACATCTTTTTAGGGTTTATAATTTGTATCAGGGGAAACTCTCACCTTCATTTTTTTTTTTTTTAAATGATAATGTGTCACTATATATATATATATATATATATATATATATATGGCCAATGTTTATTTGTAATATTTAATTTTGTCAATATTTAAATTTTTTATGATTTAATATCTACTTTTATAAATAATAGAAAATAAATGTGATGAAATTGGATAAATTAATTGCTATTAGAAACAACTGAAAGAATGAACCAGAATAATGTTGTGCTGATGATTTTATTAGTCATTTATCCATATCTAACACTTTCGCCCCAGCCCCTCAACCTCCAACATCTTACTCTCTGAGTTATCTACTCGGTCTTAACTGAACTTAAGGGAGTGACCGTAGGTCCACTGAGTATCCGTAGATCATTCGACTGGTCCACTGGTTTAATCCTGCTTCCTGCCCACGTTGTTTGGTTTGATCCAGAAAGCAGAAGTGATGTTCATCCATTCACGGTCGATATAAATGGATGGCCTCAATTGGGAAGTCCTACTAAGGAAAGGACTTCTCAATCTAGGCTGGATGTTATTTTACTGTTTAAGAAAATAGAAAAAAAAACAGGGATAGCTACTAGCACATGTACCTGTTGAAAGTAATGGTTATAGCAACAAGAAATAATGTTGAATTAAAAAAAAAAAATGATAGTGATTTTCACACCTTAGTCAAATGAGAGCTGCTCCTCATATCACTTATGATAGCTTCTGTTTTGTTTAGGCACCTATGGTCCCTAAGAAGATTCTTCAGACCAGCATTTAATTTCCTAGTTATTAGACATATCAGATGAAAAAATATACATGCTCACCTGTTTATTTTAGACAAGTGCTATTTGACAGAGCTATTTATATATACATCTTTTATATCTAGTAAATAAAATAAGGATTTATTTCCATTTGATGAAAGTGTGGCTCTTTTTCATGTTTGCAATAAAATGGTTATATTTTTTAATCTTCTGATGCATATTTATCTGTGACTTATTTTTATTATTTACTGAATGTGTTAAATGAATTGTACTTGCAAGAGAAACTGATTAAATAATTGTTAACATATCAGTAGGAAAGTGATTATGAAATTGTCTTTATATCCTGTGATGGTGAATATTGTAGCAATATATTTAAAATTTCTTGCAAATTTTGATATTGGAAAATAAATTTGCCTTTCCTTTTTAGCATTTTATTCTGTGAGTGGTTCTGAAGCTGTGTGCTGTCAAATAGCACTTGTCTAAAATAAACAGGTAATCAAGAACACTAAATATTTTTAGAGAACCTATTTTGGGATATTCATTTATCAATTAAAATCTAAAGTTGGTCACAATATTATTTTTCCAGTTTCTGCATGCAAATATTTCAACCAACTTTTTCAGTGGAGAAAGTGGAAATTAATATCTTGGTGTAAATGTTTGAACTTTGCTGTATTTTTCAAACATTTTAATGAATTAGATTTTGTTTTTCTGTTTGAGGCATTTTATCAGTCTTGCTCTTTAACCATGTAATTCATTTTGTGAATTTTCTTTTTTGGAAATTGTTAGATATTTTTAATGTGTTTGGTCAAATGCAGCAACCATAAATTAACCATAAATGGCTATTAAGCTTTGTTTGGCCAAACATCCAAGTGGATTTTGATATTTGAAATGCAGTTCTTTACTTCTGTTGCATATATATTTTTTTTAAACTGGAATGTTATTTTTAGTATCAGGAATTTTTTTTTTTTTATGAACTATTTGTGAATGACAGTTTCCATTTTGAGTTGGTGAAAGAAAACAAAAAGAAAAATAACTTTGAAATTTGGTAGTATTTAGTACTTATTCAAACTGCTGTGACCAAGGTTTAATGTCTTGATAGGCTTTTAAAAGGTTTTCTGTTGTGTAGTGATATAAAGAAAAATTCTGACTTGTCTATCTAAATTAGCCTTTACTGACAGTGTTCATTTATGTTGATAGTGAAAGAAATTAGAGATTTATTTGGAAGGCTGTAATATCAAGATACACGAGTCTTCAGATCAGAAATTGGTCTGGTTAAGTGTTTTCATTCCTGTAAGTAAAGGTTATCATTGAGGGCCTTCCTACTGCCTCAGAAGTTTGACCCAAATTTTTCATCCAAACTCTCCACATATTTGTTTATTGAAAATGCCTGCTTGAACCACATGTTGTGCGAACCCTGTGTCTAGCTTATGTTAAGCAATAAAAATATCTCAGTCAGGTTATGTGTAGGTGGGACTGTTGTTGAACAGTGACAGAAGTATGAGAAATTTTTTAAACTTTTCACATGGTTTCTGCTTTCTAAGATTTTTTTTTCATCAATTTTATAGACTTTTTTTTTTTTTTTTTTAAATTAGGCAATATTTTAACTTACCATCAGTTGCTACAGCTCTCAAAAAGTGTGATAAAATGAATATAATGAGGATTGTCTTTTTAATTTACTCAAGATACATTAAAAAATAAATAAATGAAAGAATTATTCAGTTTGTTTTCAGAGTAGATATTTCAATACATTGCAGATAGCATCAAACTATTTTGTTTATGCTTCTACCATGTTTCAACTGACATTTTTGTCACAAACACTGATTGGTTTAGTTCAGCCATCTATGATCAGTAGTTGGGATGATTGTGGATGGAAATGCACACCATACATGAAGAATTTGCTTCTCTCTTTTTTTTTTTTTTTTTTTTTTTTTTTACATCCTTTATTTAGTGAATTCTTGGTTAGATGAAAAAACTTAGCACGTCACTTTCATTTTAATAAGTCTTTTTTTGGATTTATTAGTTTTTTGATGATCCCCTATGTTTATTTCACAATTTATTTTTCAATTTCTTTAAGAAAGGGACTTGTTTAGATTTTTTATTTTTTATCTTCAAAATTCATATGGTTTCCATGTTCACATGTTTTGATATTTTATGAGCAATAATTCCCTTAATTTCTAACCAAGGATATGTCTCAACAGATAAAAATTCTTCTATCTGCTTTTAGAAAGTTACGTCGTAAGTTTAAATTGCATCTTAATGTTTACTAAAGATTATTTCAAGGACTTTTGCTCGGAGACAGTAAAAACAATCTGGGCAAGACATCTGTTATTTTAGTCTTATCCTAGCAAAATGCATTGTCTATTGCATAAATATCACATTCTCTGATCAACTCAACTGCTGTTCATTTCATGGCTTCATCTTTTATGCCAGTCTACATTTTTTTATATATATTAAAAATAGGGCTGAAATATATTTTTAATATTGTAAGTAATTATACTTTTGTCATTTTATCCTGTCAGAAATAAATGTAAGTGAATACCTATCAAATATTGTCATTCTGTTGAATTAATGAGGATAACAAAACAAAGATAAATAGTGGAGAAAACCAGTGTGTCAAAAAATAAATATTTATTTTAATTAGATTTTATATACTCATATTCTACATGTAATTATCAATATTTCAGATAATTTTCACCTTAAATCTTTAGTTTAAAACTTTGTAAAAGTTGTAGCTAATTCATTATCAGGAAAATAGTTAATTTTTATATTCACTTTATAGAAAAGTGTTTTTCCAAACATGGAATTAACAATGATGTTGATCTTGGTAAGTGTCTGGCCTTTGAGTGTCTTATTTGATAATTCAACTTTGACGTTCTCTATGCCAGGAGTAGAAAAAATGCTAAGTGCCCACATATATACACTATTTGGTCATTTGAAAAATATTTCTGTTTGTACAGTATGAATTTATCCTAAATCTTCAGATTGTGTTTTCATGAGAGATTTAAGAGTACAAAGTGACAAATAGTTGTAAATACACAGTTGTATTACAAAAAAATGTCACAGCAGAAATATTTGGACACATGATTCTAACATTTAATTGTAATTACAATTACCCCCCACCCAGTAAAATTTAACCAAATTTGTGAATCATTCTTTAAGAATCTTAGGTTTTGCAAACAAATGCTTTACTCTCAGTATTTTAGACTCCCTTGAATTAATATAGTTAGTCATAAATAATGTCCATAATCTGATTTATATTTTTGCTATTTATGTTAGTTTGTATTCATACTGTTATAAACTTTTTGAAAGAAATATATCTATAGATCACATAGGATGTATAATATCCTTTTGTCTTTAGAAAAAGCAAAAATGCAGCAGAAGTAATTCAAAATGTTATTTATGCGATAGATTCTTTAAATGAAATAGATTACTCATGATAGTTTGAAAGGTTTAGAAATAATACTGTTACAGTTGAAAATTTAGCTCAAAAGCTAAATTCAAGTTATCCAATGATTCACTGCTATCTGCATTAACTTGGAGAAGTGCCTACACATAAAAAACATGTTCCCTTTATTTGACAGAAGCTAACTGTAAAGCCAAAGTAGACATCTGTTCTTGTGAGTGCTTCTTGCCATTTCAGATTAATTAACTGGTGATGAAAACTATATTTTATAATAATATAAAGTGATACACAAAATTACTTAATTATAATGAATGGGCTAAATCATAATAAAAAATAAACCTCTATTAAATAAAAATGTTCTTATGGTTGTGATTCACTTTGAATTGCTATCAATCCATGTCCTAATTCCATTAAATGTCTGTTCTCAGCAGTTGGAGCATTTAAACAATACTTTGAAAGAAGAGACAAAGTTGGAACACCACATCTTTGTGATGATCAATTATGACAATGCATGGCTTCATACAGAAAAAAATCACACGTGGAAAGATTGAAGAGTTTAGCTGTGGAAAAATTTTGTACCTTCCTTAGTTTTCAGATATTACTCCATCTAATTCTAGGGTTTACAAAACCATTATGATGGGCTAATTGTTAAAACACATGAAGAGGTGGAAAGTACAATCTCGATACTCTATCTTTCCAAGCCAAAATACTTATTGAAGGATGATGATACTGATGAATAATTTCTAATTAAACATTTATTTTTTTTGACTGTAAATTGGGACATTATTTATGGGATGACCTGATACTCTTAAAAAGAAATCTCCATAAATTTTCATTAGTATTCAAATTAGGATTGGCTAGGCTATAAAAGTACTACTGTATTGTCTCTTGTTAATCTATACTTTAGTTGAATTGGGGATATGCTGGAGGTAATTACTTGTTGAAATATTGAACTATACTTTCTTCAATACATTGGGAGAGATATATACACACACACACACACACACACACACACAGAGTTTCTTATATCATTATGAAGTGATCAAATAAATGTAAGAAAAACCTACTTGTACCATTTATATTTCTATCCCTCTACTCTGGGTACAGTATTCCTTGGATAAAAGTATGAATATCTTTTCTCCACATATGAACCAAGTTATATCCCACAAGTTCAATTATAGTTTTGTTTGACAAAGAATTTTTTCTTTTGTACAGTTATTCAATTATTTTAACTGGTGTTCTTGTTTTTAAATTTGCTTAGTTTCTTTCTCTTGGACGTTAGTATTGTTTGTGTGTATTCATAGAGTTTATGTAGTATATCACATTGAGGAAGATTATTTGTAATTCCAAGTTACTTATTTATTCAATAGTTTCTGAAATGAGATATTTATATTTTTAGCAATGTCGCTCAATTACTTTCTGTTGTATTATTATTAGCTATTTTTAACTATAATAAGTAGTCATTATAGTTAAAAAGAGCTTGTTAATGTCACAAATGGTTTCTTCAGTTGATTAATACTTACTTCAAGTTTGTTAGAAAATTCTGTACTTGTATATTTATATCTATGCAATGGTTTAACTAATAATTTGTAAATGCATTTTTTCCTCTCCTGTAAAAATCTTTTATATTCACTAGGGCTTATTTCATGTTCTCAAATTTCATATAAAATTATACAGGGCATGATGGATAAATTGTTACCTAAATTATGCAAAAATTAAAATAACACTGACATCTCCTTTTAACAGATATATTTACCAAAATTACAATATATCTTGAAATACTATAGAGTAAATTTATTCAATAAAATTGATGTTGGCTTCAACTATGGCCTCCAGACGACTTCAGAATCTCCTGCAACTCTTCTGGATGGTCTCCTCATTTAAGTTAGTGAATGCTGCTATGATCCTTGCTTTCAGTTCATCTTTGGTATTACAAGGAATTCTGTTGGTCTCTTGCTCAACAACATCCCACACACAATCAAGAGGGTTACAGTCTGGGGAGTTAGGTGGCCAGATGTAAGGGGTGGTGTGGTCGACTGGGTTCTTCTGCTTGTGTGGCATGATCCAGTGTTCTGTTGCCAGACATAGGATCTTCCAGCAGCCAGCCCCCTTGACCTAGGGCAGCACTACTTTCTCAAGGCACTTGATGTAGGCCTTCGTGTTGAATGAGGCCCTCACCAACAAATTTGGGAGTTCTCATCAGAATGATCAGAGTGAGTTTTTCAAGCTGCTGTAACTTTCTAATCACCATTAGACTCCTCCAATTCTTTTTGCATTCTTTGCATTGTCCTCAGATTGACACCCAAATACTCTGAAATATTTGTATTGGAGCTTCCAGCATGAATGCCAAGCAGCACAGCATGTTGTTTCCAAATTTCTGGCAGAGTAAATTGCAGCATGGTGCTCTCTTTTTCTCACAGATGGTCCCCAACTGACACCACTATAAATCAAAAACAATTTCATGTGCCAAATTAAAAATATAAAATGGCAACAATTTATCCATTGCACTCACTATTTGTATTCATTTCAGGCAAATTTATGCTTTTGGATGAATACAAAACATTTTACAAGTGTCTAAATACTTTTCACTATGCTCTCACTCTATTGTGATAATAACTTGATAATTCAGATTACATGTCAGTTGGTCTAATTGAAATTACTAAATTTAAAAACATTGTTTCTATTTAATCTGTTAAAAAATACAATTTTAGACAAAATTCCTAGTTAAATATGTGTGCCCAATAACTTCAGGATGCACTTTGATATTTTTTCATTTTATCATTAAATTAATTTGATGCAGATAAATCTTTTACATTTTTGTAAGTCTCTTTCATATTGGTATAGTAAAAGAATTTGTTAATGCAAGAAAGATCCACAATAAGATTACTGTAAAGAATTTCAGGAAATTTTTTCAGAATTTTCTTTGATATGTTCACTAAATTTAAGTAAATGATTGATCAACCTTAAAATAATTACTAGGTACTTAATTTTTTAAATGAATAGACCTTGATTGTAAAGTATATTTACTAGTTCCCTAAAGGCAAACTGATCAGATTTTTATCGAAAGATGAAACGAGGGAGTATTTTATAAGATGTTCTTTCAGATGTGGGCAATCCTGGCTCTTCACAACATCCTATCCATTGTAGCTCTTAGAAATGTTTCTCTTTATTATCTCTCCTATTCCCTGTTTTGCCATTCATTCACACAAGCTCATTAAGCTTCATCTGCAAAGAAATTGTATAGCATTCACTGCCATATAGGAAGATTGATATCACATAGCAATTCAGCACTCTTTTCTCTATTTCTAAAGTACCATACTTAAAAACAATGTTGTGATAGGACATAGTATGTGTGTCTTTAATCAATTCACCAGGATAAATTGTTCTAATTTTGTTGTCCATGCTTGAGGATGGCTTGTCCAGGACAATCAAGTGGTAAAATTTTGGAGCCTTAAACGTAATGTCACCTGTATTATTGGAGATGTTATGAGAACAAAGCATGTTCACTTAGGTTTATATTTAGTTCTCAATAGTCTTATTCTCCAATGTTGTATTATTCTAACTTTGTTTTCCAGGAGCTGGTGATACCTAATTTCTCTTGTATACATTACCAGCTATGCCTAATTTTGTCTTTTCATGGATTATGGCTGTTTGATGTTCTTTGACTAGATATCTGATTTTTACCTTTGTATTCTTTGCTGTAATGATAATGGAAAATATATACAGAGTCATGTTCTTGTTTTGGCATTAGTGGAGGTGTCTCTGAAGGGTTGAACTAATTTTGAATAGTCCTGTGAGTGTATGGATTGCTGATTTTTTATTTATTCAATTATTTTTAATCATTTTGCTCCCAAGCAAGGCAATAAACCTACTAAGAAGCAAGAGGTTACTGAGTGTGAAAGAATATGAGAAAAAAGAATTGGAATTAAGAATACTTAAGAAAATGATTGACATTGTGTTTAAATTTTTGAAGATCAAAGTTGATTAGAAAGCTAGAAGCTGGAAGACTTCCACAAGTAAGAAGTGTGATAGAAGAAACTGTTAGAAAAGAATTTACAGTTACATCTAATGATTTCAACTGTAAAATAAGACCTAGCTCCTTATCTAGTACTGCACTTAAATTCATAAAGTCTATGTACCAAAGAGGAAAGCTCATCAAGGCACAAGCTACCTTAGGACAATGGGGAAAATGACTGAAGCTGTGAGGCCAGGTCAGGACTTGATAACATTGCAGATTCTTCTTTGGATTTTATCAAGAATCTCTAAATACTTGGAAGCACCAGACCAGATGATCCTCTAAACCATTTGACATGCTTCTGTTCTAGTTTTCTTTCTGTTCTTCTCACTTGAACCATAATAGGTGGAAGCCAGTTTAATGCTTGTAAGCCAGTTGTTATTCTGAGGGTGTAGGATTCTCTATCTACCAGAATGAGAATAATCAGATAATGAAAATATTCACATTAGTACATGATGTAGGACTGCTGGTATATCAGTTTAATTGATATCAGATACAATTCCAAATAAGTAACTTTAAGAAACAGTTTACAGTTAACTTGTAAAAAATTAAGCACATTTTTTAGACTTAGATAAATTTTAAACTTACTTTTATAAAGGTGTGAATCATAAATAAACATGATAGTTCCTTGCTTGTATTTTGTTGAAGTTTTGAAAAAAGAAAGTCTATATTTCAACAGATAATATAAAGAATGTTTGGTGATAAAACTATTACTTACAGTAAAGTAATTGTCTAATTAAAACTTTAATATATAAATTCTTATATATATAATGACATTAATTCATAGTCACCCCCCTCCCTTGAATAATTGTGTCATTGGTCAGACAACATTTCCTGTCAATTCCTTTTTACTTTTTGTGCAGGCTTGTTCCTCTTGTAACTGCAGCTGTTAATTTGTCTAATTGATTGTGTCTGCATGGGTGGGATGTTACTAAGTTCTGCTCGTGTTCTGTTCAAATATTTTGACCCATTTCCATTGGAAGAAGTGTAGGTTTGGGGTACTGTAACAGCTACCTATTAGGTACTTCAAAAAATGAATTATGATGTATAGAGTGGTAGAACTATTTTCAACAGTTTCAAGCATAGAGAAAGTTAGCAAAATAATGTCTGTGATGACCGATATTCATACTATAAGCACTACATAAATGGCTTTTAGCAATAATTTCAAATTGGTTTGCATTTTATGCTCATTATTATTAAGCTTTTTCCACTTGTAATCAGAGACTGAGCTGTAGACACTTGGGCATTCTGGTTTGACCACTGGATCTTAGATATAAAATGTTTTTCTATCACACTCACTACAATTTTTATATAATTCTTTACTACTTTATAATCAGTACTAGGAGCTGTATCTTCTATGTGCCATGTCCCTTCAGGGTGTTGGCAAAGAGAACAGAGGAAAGCAGCAAATAATCTAACAAGTTTGTGCAAATTGTTGGCAGAACAGGAATTAGGAGAGATAGCAAAAGGACAAAATCTACTAAGAGCTATAAAGGACAGGAAGTTGTGGAGGGCCAATATTACATAACAGTTCAGTACTCTTTTATTTGTTTATAACAAAATTTTCCTGATTACTTAGCTATATGCTTGATATGCAATAAAGTAAAAACATGAAGCTACTTGCTATATCATTGAAATATTTTTCTCTGGGTCAGGTTTAAACCCATGTAAAAGCCTGAATACTGATTTTCAAAGTAAGCAGACTCAATCCATTTGAAAAGATTAGCATAAAGTTCTTACCTAATTTCTCCTCTATCTTATTTGACCTTGTGCCATACCCATACTATGTAAGCTGTAAGAGTGAGGGGCATAGTTTATGTAGATATGGGAAAATAACAGTTAACTCTGAACTTGAAGAGGTTAAGATTATAATAGTCAGGAAAGCATGCTCTTGGGATTTTGTTCCACAGAGCAGCAGTGTGGAATACTAAAGAAATGAGGGTGGTTCACCTCAATGTATCCAGTATAGTGGGTCTTAGCTGGGGGTATTAGAGTTGGGGGAACTAAGGGATGTAGCTCATTTCGACATTTTTCATGGAAGTAGCAGTAAAGAGAAGCTTTCAACCTTTTGTATGCAGGGAAAGGGGTTGCAGTGTGGAAAACAATTCATTGCCTACAAGGCCACATAGGCACTTTTAGACTATCAAGACTGGAAAGTGAAGATTGGGTAGCACCAGCCCAAATATGACAGCATTACCACCCCATTTTCAGCTTGATCTGGCTCTTGTAAAAGTAGAATATATCAGAGCAGGTCTGGTACTTACTGGAGTGGTACAGGGAACCAACCATTTTTCCTGCATCTTCAGTGATGGATCATACATATGAGTTCCACTTGAGATCTGAGGTGAGCTTAATTCCCAAGAGGCATTCAAGGCAAAGGGGCCTCCTTGAGAGAATATCTATTCATTGTGATAAATGGAAATTCAGGGGCTGCTCAGTGATGATGGAATGTTACAAGTTTGGTTTTTGAGGTATTGAAAGTGATCAGCCAGTTTATCCTCCATTGAATTATTAAAAGTAGGCCAGAGGAGAGATCAGCAGCTCTATTGAGAATTTGGTTAGAAATTTTCCAGAACTCACAGGATCCAAGTTTGCTTTTGACCATAGCTTGGACTGTGCATAGCTGCACTTTGTATTTTCTAGAACTCTCTTGCAATGATTACAGGCAGTTCTGAATTCAGCAAGGGTCCTACTACACAGTTCCTGGTGTGATTTTTAAAATTTCCTTTGACTCCTTAACTTTTTTTCTCACAAGCTAACTATGCTATTAATGGTATAGTTTGGGCATTGTTATTTTATTAAAGTAATTAATATCATTATATTTAATTATTTTGATGATAAATCTGAAGAATTTTTTCTTTGTATATCTAGTTAGGTTCTGAGGTTCTTTGCATTTTAAAGTAACCCAGTGAACTTTGTTTTATTTGAGCTTGATTAATAATTTCTTGAACCTGTTTGATTTGAATTTTGGTATAACATTCTTTTGACCTCCACATTTTTTGTAAGGGCTTCTAGTCATCTTTATTTATGCCACCACATTTTTAATGACAACATCATTTTAATAGAAACAACTTATGAAAAATACTTCTATGCATTTTTATTTGTAATTATTTTATTGAGTCATTGTTTACTCACTCTCCATGGAAGTAGTTATGCTATATTGAATTAGATGCCTATCTTTTAACTCTGACCCAAGATGGAGCATTATGCAGTCATGTTATTTATCAATATATATTATTTGTTCATTGCTCTTTTTAATCTTTGTGATTTGAAGTATTTCTTCATCTATTTTCATTGTCAGTGTACATGTTGATTGTTTTAAAATATGAGCAAATACTCTTTTATGGTTAAGGGCAAAACTGGATCTGCCCCTCTGATTGGCTAAAAACACCAGTAGTCAGAATAAAAATAAAAAAAACAAATCTTGATTGGTCAGAGTTTCTACATAAAATTGAATAAAAGGATCCTGTTTTTGTAGGCACAGATATTGTTTTCAATTCTTGCAATCATGCAGGAGGTATGTCAGAATGTTAGTCAAGAAATGATCACTGGGCAGATGAGAAGGAAAGTCTGATGTCATTGAGGCCCGAATCTTTCTATGACCCCAGAATAAACCTCACTGAGGGAGCATTCTGGTGCACAATATCTGTGTATAATACAAATGAAAGAGCTGGAGAAAGTGAATCATATCTTTTCTTGGTTGGGCTGAGAACTCATATTTATCACTTGTTCAGCAGTTACATTCATACTTTTCTGTTTATTAGGTACCTCACTGCTTAAAATAACATTCTCTTTATCATTGTGTTGTTGAATTGTTTTAAGTGATTTTGGAGATAATTAGGAACATTTTAATTGTTTAAAGTTGCATTTTCTTTGTATATAGTGGGATAGAAATGAAAGTTAGAAAGATATTTAAGTAAATTTTATAAAAGCTTTTAAAATTGAGCAATTGTTATATTTGTGGAAATTTTTGTATTAAGGAACCAGGGAATATTTACTTGTTAATGCATGAGAAGGTGCTGAAAACATTTTGGGAAATGGCTGGGCTGAAAAAATTTCAGACCTCTCCCACTCCTGTATTTGATAGTAAGGAAGTAATTTGGCTAATAATGTGACAACTTCATTATTCTTCTCTGTCAGGCCTGCACAATTTAAAAAAAAAAAAAAAAAAGTGGAAGTTACTTTGATTGCAAAAATTAGCCATGGGTTATTAGAGTAAATTTTTAGAGTAAATTACTGAGCATGAGTGAAATAGAAATGTGTGTGTGTACACACACACACACACACACAGGGGATGATGAGAAAATTCTTATAGAAAGTTAAAAGGATTAATTAGATACAAAGAAAAATTTTGGTTGAATAAAGTCATGCTTCCACAAAAGTGAATTTTTTGTATGCAGTTGCCAAATTTATTTTGATAAACACAAAAATAATTGACTTTTTGAAAACCCCTAATAGGCCACAGTGGGTAGTCAACTTCCTATCCTTTGTAACTTTTTTTTTTTTTTGTTGCTATCCTTCCCACTTCCTGTTTTGCTTTCCATTTATACAAGTTCATCAGGTAGGGTACTTACTGTTTTCTTCTGTCCCTCTTGCCTTCAATGTCCTGTTAGTTTCAAATTTTTCAAGTTTTCTATCCTTATTGTGTCCTCGAAATTCAAAATATCTCCATTTTTAATTTTAAGTATGTGTCCATTTTGTTTCATTTTCCTTAAAACTTGCTCATTGTTTATGCGCTCCATCCCTGGTATTCCCAGCATTCTTCTGTAGCCTCAAGTCTCTTCACCTGTGAGAAAATCTGCTTCCTTATAGTAGGACTGGTATTGCATAGTATATCAGCATACTTTTCTTTGTTTTTAATGAAATTTTCCTGTTTCTTAATTTGTTTTACTTTTTGGAAATCTTCTTTTGCTCTTCCAGTATATCTTTAGATTTCAGTTTCATATTTTTCTTCATTTGTTCCCAGATATTTAAACTTTTGTATTTGTTTGATTTTGACATCAACAATTTGTATCTCATATCTTAGGCTGTTTCTCATACTGATAGCCATGCATTTTGTCTTGCAATTGATGGTTAATCTTTTCTTCTTGCTTTCCTTTGATATCCTGTCAAGGAGTTTGACATCAACACTGTATCCTCTGCATATCCTATGTTGTTAAGATTGTGCCCAATTAAGATAAATTCTGGTAGGATTTCTAGTTCTTTTAGAATTACCTCAGTGTACAGGTTGAATGAACTTGCTGAGAAGATTCCTCTTTCTATAGTTTACTCAGTTCATTTTCATGCCATCTGCACATGGTTTTCTCCCAGTATAAGTTCTGGATTGTTTTAATGTCTTTCCCAAATAAGTTTTCCTATCACATGAAAAGATCTGTGTGTCAGAACTTATCAAATGCTTCTGCATAGTCTATGAAATATAGGTATGTCTTTCTGCATTTGTATTGCTCTTTTGGATATAACCTTACAAATGTACTGTAGCTGAATTTGATCACTACCACAAAAAATGCTTTTAAAAGTTCTGAAGTAGTTACTTTGCACAAAACCACCAGAAAAAAGGGGTTGATAGTAACAAATAATTGCTCTTTTTCTGACTATTTGACATTGACAAGATATCGAGGTACAATTGCCATAGCCCATTTTTTTCAAAAGAATTACTTTGTTCAATATTTTGATGAATTAACTTCCAGAGGTTTTCTTCTAAATTACTATAACTTATTGGCATATTTAACTTTTGATAAATGTTGATGTACTAGAGAACAATGAATGACAATATAGAACACACGTTTTGAAATGTGAAAATGGAGAAAAAATCCATTATGCTTAAGGAAACAATGATTTTTTTTTTTTTTTTTTTCCAATCCTTTCACTCCAAGCAAGCAATAAAGCCACTAAGGTGCTAGAGGTTACTGTGTGAGAGAATGAGAAAAAAGAAAACCACTAAAAAGAGAAAACATTAACAGAACAGGAATTAATATAGAATATAACAATTGACATAGAATTTAAATTTTTGAAGATCAAAGTTGACTGGAAAGCAAGAAGCTGGAAGAGAGTTACATAAGCAAGAAATGTGAGAGAAGAAACTTAGCATAGAACTTAGGGTAACATCTAGCTATTTCACCTGTAAAATGACCAATCCTTGCTGCCAATCTAGTAGTATGTTTAAGTTTATAAAGTTTAGGTACCGAAGAGGAAAGCTCATTAGAACAATTACTATGAAAATATTCATAGAAAAGTTACAGCAGTGGGGAGAGGTGACTGGAGCTCAGATGCCAGGTCAGGATCAATAGTATTAAACATTCAAGTATGGTGAAGGTATTGTAAATCATATGAGAGTGTAAGGAGCTATAGGATAATATTTTAGACCAGTTCCTTATATGTAAAACAGGAAAAAAACACCTCATAAAGAAATTTTTTTTCAATTTTCTTTTTTTGTTTTTCAGTCTTTAAAAAATTGATTATTATCATTAGAAATTCAATGCAAGACTATTAAACTTTATTTTTATTAATCATTTGATGAATCTCATGAAACAGATTAAAGTACTACAATAACCATGGCATGTAACTGAGAACTTGGATACAACTATACTTGTCAAAAGAATATTGCTTCTAATCAAGTTATCTTTGCTTATAATCCTATTTGAAAATCAATTTTTTCTTTTAATCTGTGAATTTGAATGGTAAGTAGATTTCTCTAATTATTTGATAAACTCTACATTTTATTAAAAAATTTTTGCATGACCTATTTGATATAACTTCTCAAAAGTTTGTGGTATTCTGAATAGTTTGTTTAACCATCATTTATGTTTTTTGTACAGATTTCTTTTGGTAAGTATTAAATTTAGGGAACTTTTAAAAATCCAGTTTATTTCATCTGAGCAAAATGAGTTTTTAATTTTAAGAAATTAAACTCTGAAGGCATTAATAGTACTTTTGAAGTCAAAAAATATTCAAGTTCTATTATAATTGTAGAAAATAATGGAGCTGGAGTTGGTAATTATTAAATAAAGCAATAATGTCTGATGAGGTGATTGTTATATTTGCATGATGGCTTATGTTAACAGTGAAGAGATGTTTTATATATCATTCCCAAGAAAGGATACTGTTTTTAGATCAAATTTAATTTTCATTGTTCTCATTGTATTATGTGTAAATCTACTTTTGTTCTTCTGACTCCATATGAAGGACTATAAAATGGTAGATCAGGTTCATAAAATTTCCTTGTCAATTTAGATGGTAAAATGTACTGAAGAAAAATTAAGATTTCTTATAGTTTAGTAGCTTTGAAGTTCACCCCCCCCTTCAGCGTCAAATGCTATTGGTGTTTAAAACAAAATATTACAATACAATTTAGTATTAACAAGATATTCTGGCTAGATAATCATTTTGGATTTTAGAGTATTAATCAAATACATTGAACTGATTGTAATCGAACAAAATTAAACCCTTGTCATGTTTGTTTTTTTGTTTTTTTTCTTTAAATATTTAATTTAATTTATTTCAGAATTTGAGCTCTGGAATCACCAATACAATGACGGTACATTAAGTTACTTTAATCTAATCCTTCTTTTTTAGTATTATCTTGTCTCATTGAATGATATAGTCATTAGTTTTCAGGCATGCTTTTCTTTTCAGATTGTAGTTTTTGTTTTTTTTTGTAACTATAACAAAGGCATAAATACAATTGCTTCTACAGCTTTTTCCTATATTTCTAAAGATAACTTTACATTTTATTTGGTTCGATGTCCTTGTGTCTCAGATTTTTAAAATAAACACACTTCCTTTTCTCTTATAGTTGATAAATTCTTACTTATTTAGATTAGCTGAATATTTTTATTATTTAATGAGAAAAGTAAGAATACACTTATTAAAAATACATGAATAAATTAACATAGAATAACTTTATTAAAGTTAGTTAAATGTCATGTAACCTGTGCTGAATGATTCATTAATAATTAGCAGCTTTTAAGTAAAAGGTACAAAACTTAAGTTGTTTTTTTTTTTTTTTTTTTAAAATGCTCTTTTGCATTGGGCTGTAAAACTGGCTGTTTGCTGAAAATGCTATAGAGAAATTTGGTCATGAAATTTTGGACTTATATACAATTAACTATTTGTGGAAATTAAATTAGCTCTCAGATTTGGTATTAACCCCTTCAATGGTAAGAGGTGGAAGATAAAAGGTATAATCTTGTAAATAATTTTGGTTTTGAATTTTTGTAAAGCAGAATATTTGAGGATTGATATTGCTTTAAATAACACAGTCAGCCGCTGGATAAAGTATATAGTAACTTTTCATCTAGTCATGTAACCACTGAAAGATAATAGTCTATGGCTTCAATCTTTGTCCATAGTTTACTAGGGATTGTAACAAGAAGGAATCAAGCAGTAAATATGTTGACAATTTACAAGTACATATAGCGATGAACAAGTAGTCCATAATTTTTATATATAACTGCCCTGAGAAAGTTGTTATTGTTCTTGTCTATTTGTTCCTTTTTTTTATATTAAGTTGTTTGGAAAGAAATATTGCATTTAAAATATTCAAATTTAGAGCTTTAAAGGTTAAATAAAAAACAGTGAAGCTAGGTAGTTTAAAATCTGTTTTATCAAGCTGTGTTAATTAATTGCAATACACAATCGTATGGGAGATACTTTCATATTTGCTATTATTGCATGTTGCATGTATTTCATTAAAAATAAACATGTATATATGCTGTGTACCAAGCTGTAATTGCTCAGTAATTGCAAGTGATCATTTAGCAAGTTTAAAAAAAGAATGACTTCAATTTTAGATTGATCTTTTGAAGGAACCTCTTGAAGCAATATCAGAAATTATGTTTATTGGTTAATTGCTAATGATTGTGTTTATTAGTGATTAATAAAATTTAATTTAGTTACATTTTCAGCTGTTTTTTTTTTTGTAATTTTTTATTGAAAATGTAATATTATTTTCCAAACAACCTATTATTTTTCTTAATTGTTGTTTAATTTAATTTGAGCTTTGGTCAGTTTTAATTTTTTTCAATATGATTATTTCCATGAGGAATTAAGGAATTGTTAAATATTTATTCTGCCAATTACATTCATTAATTTCACAAATTTTCAATTTTGGGAATTTGATACTTTATCACCACCTACCACTCATCATTTTATATATTTTAATGTATAGCCCAAATTGAATGCTCATCTTTAGGTATTGTCCTTCCCTTCAAACAAAACGGGTTTTGTGGACATGACATCATCTGATATGAAAATAATTGGAAAAGAATATACGGATGAAAAAATCACTTATTTTTTTAAAAGCAATTAGCAAAATTATTTTGCTAATTGCATTTGATTGTAAAATTAATGTTTGCAATACTTTATAAAATTTTCAGTTTTTGTGCATAATTTACTATACACTAATAACTTATATGCATTCACTTAGAATGATTTCTAAAGAGATTTCTAGAGATTTTCTGAACTTTATGGAATTCTTTTGAAAAATTATTTGTATATTTTCTTTAGAATTGTCAATTCTTTGCATATTGTTTCTAGGCAACTTTTTGAATGCTTAGACTGCATGTGTTGTGTAACTTATCAGCTGTGATTTGTTATTTTGATGAACTCTTTTTCATCTTGCCTGTCATATTTCTTTTATCTTTGATTTCTTAATTTTTCTGGTTATATGTGTTGTAGATAAAATGTCTGTACTTAGAAGTTTGCATGAAATTCTCTGAATTTTGTATAATTGTTGTTCTCATATTACATGAAATTTTTTTGATGTTTTTAATTTCTTTTAATACCAAGGCAAAGTTTCTAAAAATGACAAAATTATAATCTTATGGCTTCAATAATTCAGAAGAATGTGTTTTATATTTGATTTCAATATTACCATAAAAAGGATATGATTGTTTATAATTTTCAAATATGTCAGTTTTTAAGTTTGATATTTTATTTTTTTACCATCATATACTAAGAATATTCAATTGTTCTACCAAACTTAACCAACATAAAAATAAATCGATGACTTTTTAATATTAGAAGTGATTAAGATAATGTGATAAATTGGGCAGATATCTACTCAATATTTTTCTTTATTATAAAATGTCAGAATATTGCAAAGTTTGGGCTTTTATTGGTTGTATTAATTATGAAAATAACAAATCTATAAAAATGTGTCTAGATGAGGTTTTGAGTGAAACAGGACCATCAATGTTTTTTAAATTATAAAAAGAATTCTATTTTAATTATAATATAATTTATACACAACAATTAGAGCCTGAAATAAGCATAATTGAAGCAGATCTTTGAATTGAGAAAATATCCTTATTGAACACTGATTTATTCAGAATAATATCATTTGATTGTTATAGTCCCAATGTTTTAAATGTGCCTCCTGGCCTTTTTCAGACATTTGCCATACTTGGCAACTTCTGTGAATTTTGTGCAGAAACTGTTATTCATTCTGGAGATAGATTTTTTTTTTTCTCATTCTGCTGTCAATGGGAGAAAATATTTCATCTCAGTTAATCCTTCTGTGATGTCATTGTGATGGCACACTTTACTTCCTCCTAATCAGAATATCAGACTCTTCACTAACCTAGGAATAGAAATCATGACTCCTTGACTAGCGGAGTAACTAAATGCACTTAAATAATGTTATTATTCACCAGGTCAATTGATTGGTGGAATTTAAAATCCTTAAACTTAATGTCAGTTCTTTACTTATCAAATACTTTCATAGGGTGAACAAAAACAACCAATTCCTATGAATTGAATAAAGGGTTTGGTTAGAAAATCTTTGGAAATTACTGAATACTGAAGAAGACTGAATGAAACAATGGTTGACATGTTCTGATTATAAGAAAGATGAGGACATTAATCCAAAGACATCTGTATTGAAGAATAAAGTAAATTTATGTTATCACTTAATTTATTATAAAATATTGGATTTACCTTATAAACCAAATATGTCTAATATTTGTATTAAGTCATTGGGAAAATAATAATGGAATTGAAATATTAATATCACTGGTGAGCAGATTTATTTACAGGTCAGTCAAATATGAACCACTTAAGTCTATATATCTTAGCCACTGGTAATTCTTGGAATGTAGACTCTGAAAAATCCTTAAAGGTATTTTCTATATCATCTCTGTTAGGAAACATCATTTTGTTTTAAAAATTTGTCCAAATGTTTGAGACCCCCCCCCCCCCCCCCCCGGAAATGATTATGTTGGAGACAAACTTAGAGAATAAAGAGGTTTAAATAAAATTGTAAAAACCCAGTGTATTTAACTTTTATAATTTGTGCAATGTGGGACTGGAAATTATCATGGAATGAAAGAGATATCGCTTTTTCACTTGACTAATGCTGACAATTTTCTCTGTACTTCTTCCAATTCTTGGCAATAAACATTAATATTCTTCCCATGTAGAAGAAAACTCTAATGGATTATATCCATAAAGTAAATGCTTTGAAACTGCACCATAATCAAGTCATTGTTTGGCTAATTTCAATAAAAAAGGGGGAATTCTTGCTATGCAGCAAACTTAGAAATATTTAGATGTCTGTCAGTATAATGAAGGCAAACTTTTTGTTTGTTATTTTCTGTAGTTTTTGTGATGCAAACAGATAAAATGAATACTGCTTTGATTTGGACATCTGATATAGAGGTAAGCAGGCAAATGATATACCCACTAGGCCAATATTCTACTTCTTGAACAGGATGGTAGCATTTATTTTTTATCTTTTTTTTATTTATTTGTTTACAAAGTAATTATTTGAATTATTCACTTATTTCTTTTTCAATTTTATATAAATAATGCAGCAATATTATTTAAAACAATGGGGAGTAAATTTAAGCCTTTCTTTAATGTTTTATAACTTTTTTTTATATAAGATCGCTGTGGTGTGAATAAGACTTATATAAAATAAATACAAATACAGAAAATTAAATCTTTACCAACTTTATTAAAGAACTAGCATAGTAACCATGAAAAATGTTTATATATGGATAATTTATACAAATATATCTCTCTATAAAATACAATACCTATATATTATAACTGGCTAATGAAATATTTCGGCTAAATTGAATTCACAAAAACTGGTTAAACAGAAATCCCTCACTCTCTTGAAGTGATCCTTGGTTAGGTACAGAAATTTTCAGCAGTTCTCTCTCTCTCTGTGTGTGTGTGTGTGTGTGTGTGTGTGTGTGTATGTATATATATATATATATATATATATATATATATATATATATATATAATGTGTGTGTGCTGTGCAAAAGTGAACCCCTATGATAATATTTAAAAAAAAAAAAAAAATCAACAAATCTTAACTGAACTATATATTCATTAAGAAAAATATTACTACCACCACTTTCAAAAATGTTTTATGAAGCTGGAATAAAAATATTAAAAATTATTAAATTTTTAAAGTGGTTGTAATTTGTTTAATAAAGGTTTTTCTCAATGAATAAGATTTGTTGATTATCTGGAAAAAAGACATTTTTTTAAAGATATTATCTTAGGAGGGGTTCAGTGTCTATTAAATATTTTATTAATTTTTTTTCCAACTTCTGACTAAGTTGTTTTATGTCAGAATTAAAATTGGTAAACTTTCCAAAATTTTTAATTTTTTGAATCGGTCAAACTGAATTATGTGAAAAGAAAAATTTCACATGAAATTTCAGTTTTGACTCTTGTAAATGATATCTTTAAGTGACATGAAATTGGTTGCAGCAAACTAGGGAATGCTAGAATTAACCAAACACATTTTCATAAACAGACTAAACACACAATTCTTGATAACTATATTGAAAGTCAAAAGTACTCATAATCAAAATAAAGTAAATAAACTTTAGAAAGTTTACCAATTTTGATGACTTAGTCAGAAGTGGAAAAAAACTTAAAAAAAAATATATATATATACCCCCCCCCCCCCAAAAAAAAACAACCTTGTCTGTATTGTTTAATAAAGCTTGATTAATATATATATTTCAATGTGAATGAATGAATGGAGTCCCAGTTTTTTTATTCAAGGCCTCTCAAACTATTTGTCTACTACTGGAAACAGCAAACTACCTCAAGACACAATCATCATAAACTTCTACAAAAATCAAGAATAGTCTAACAGTTGAAACTACTAGGGTATCATGCTGCTCTGCTGACAGAGTTTGTGAGAATTTTGTAGACTGGTTGGAAATATGGTTACTGTGATTTACAGCCGTGAAAGCTAGTATGGATTTACAGTGAACTGTGGCACAGTAGAAATGGTCTTTGTTCTATGATAAATCCAGCGAAAGTATCAAGAGGAAAACAAGGGGTTATGTGTCAACTTTTGTTGACTGAGTAAAGGTATTTGGCACTGAAGAGAACAACTCTGCTGCATCCACTGCCTCCACTCCTTTATGCTACTTTCAACACCAGACTCTATCCAGTGAATCTACTACCCCCACCTTATAACTTTACCAGCATGACTGGAAAGCAGATGTACAAAGCAGTTGACACTGGTAGGAATGGCTGGGAATATGTGCATACTACTAAAGATAATGATGATCTTTTTAACTGCAACAACTCTAATATAGGCTACTGGAGTCAGAATTGCCACACCTACACCTTGGGTCTTGTCTCTTCTTTTTAATTTTTAATTTTTTTTTTTTGTTAATACTTCCCCATGCTGAGAATGAGTAACTTGTCTGCCAGATGCTTTTTTTGGATGTAGTATTTTACATGATCTGCTTTCAAACTGAATCCTGATTTCCTCGTCTGTAATACCTCTGTAGTACCACTGTACCATTCCCAAAGGGCACTGCAGCAACTTGATGTCAAACATTGACGTTCTCAAGAGTGCCAAAGCTTTCAGCAGTGAGGCATTGCAACAAAAAAAAACTGACCATATATTGAAAAGGGAATACTATTGATTTCCCAAATCACATTAGCAAGCTAAAAAGGCAATGATTCTTGATAAAGGATCCTTATTGCCTGCAGTATCAATCACTATAAAGGGTAATAGAAGGTAATGACATGCTTTGATGCTATATGATTTTCCTGGAAACTCCTCTTGATGAATCTATCTGCTGTCTTAGGAGGCTTCACTGTTGACTTGGTACTCTTTCCAGTCACCAATTCTGCAACTACACTGAAAATACCTGTCTCATTTGATTCTTGACCTCCACCTTCTGAATCCTCCTGCTTTGTAAGGAAAATCTATAGGCTGAAGATTACTTGAGGTATGAAAACATACAGTATTGATGTCTATATCCAACACACGCACACGTGTGTGTGTGATTTATGCAATATTAGCAAAGTTTTTGCTTTTTCAGTTAGCTTCGAATGTTCAAAAATTATTGAAACTGTTAATTTTGAGGACTTTTCTATATTTTGGTGAAGATTATCTTTCTCTCTTTCAGTTGCTCCTCTGCAATTTTGTCATGTCACCCTTTTTATCTTTGAAACTCATATTCCAATTTCAAAAAATTAAAATATATTTCATCCCATGCATGACTAGACATGGTGCTTCTTATAAGGCCTATATCATATACAGGCTATGTGAGAAGCACCAAGTTTAAATTTGTGCAAGATAATGAGACTAAACTTAATTTTTGTATTAAGTCTAAGGTTATTAAATATGCAAATTATGTAAAAGAAACTGAACAATGGCTAATCTTACAATGTATACATGTTGACCAAAGAAAGATTTTTAGCATATATTTAATCACTTGAAATTCATTTAATCCATTTTTTGTAACCAATATAGCTTTTCAGGCAAAAATTGACCTGTGTAGATATTTTTGGTAACTTTCAAATATTGTATTCTCAATAAAGTAAGGATTTGTATTCTATATAGGGAGTGATCTGTTTATGGATATAGTTAATTTGCAATTAACTGTACTGCTGTTTTGTATGTCTAAATATTTTCAGTCAGCTCAATATATTGTAATAAAACCTCTATAGGAATTTGATCAGAATATAAAGGCACTCCTGTAGAAATTTTAAAATTTTATTTATGTAGAATGAAGCAATTGTAAGAGTAATACAGAAATTAGTAATGTAATTTAAGAATGCTTTTTAAATGTTCATAAAATTATATTTTTTAATTAAAATATTTTTCTCCATATTTACTATTGGTACTTAAAGTAACCTGTTGCAAAAATTTCAGAATTGAGTTCTGAATGGTGAAGTTATTTATTAGAACATTATTTGAATTTGGAAAGAAATGAAATAGTTGATTATAATTTTCATAATTGCTTTTTCTTTTTTTTTTTTTTTTTTTTTTTTCATTTTTTTTTTTTATTGTTTGGGAATTTTTTTATGAACTAAATAAAAAAAAAATTATTGCATTTTTGATCCAATAGATGACGTGGAAATGTAATATTTTGCGTTACATAGAAATATAGAAAAATACTTTTCAGAAAGGTATTAAGGGATTGAAAAAATATTATTTAAAAATGAAAATACTGTGCCAATAGTGGCATTTGTTTAGCAAATTATTTCCCTTTCCAGATCTTTTCCCTTTTGGGTCCCCAGGGTTAGAACTCACCAGTGGGACTTCTTGGACACCGTTTTTTTTCTCTCTCTCTTGATTGATTCTTTCTTTGGCTACTGGGATGTTTACCTGTGTTTTAATAAAGATTTTAACACAATCTACTGGTAGTCGTATCCTTCACCTCTTTCATCTTAATATTGGCGTGGTGGCAGTGGTATGTTATCCTACTCTTCTGAGGCTCTTAAACTCATTTAAGGTAAGAAAGAGGACCATTCCTCCTTTTGATTATGTGGCATAGACTGCACCATTTTTACTCTAGTGGTGTCATTGTAAAATCCTCTTTAGAAAACTTCATGTCGACAATACATGCTTCTAAACAATGTCAATGAAAGTTGTCTCCTGTGAAAAAGGAGACAATAACTTCCTTTGAAGCATTAGTATACCTTATCTCCAGACCCAAATTTTGATCCATTTTTTAGTTGGTTTTATGTGGCAAGACTCCACTCATGCCTTTGCGTGGCTTATGTAATGATACAGAAGAAGTTGCTGAGAACATAAAGTGCACTGTGGCACAAAAGGCAGCTCATCTGGAACTGATACTCTGACACATTGTGAACTTTTGTTGAATAATATCTACAAATACCATCATAAAAAAAAATCCATGATCGTAGGTTACATATGGTAATCCATCTGCCAACATTTTAGATTCCAAATGATAGGAGACCACTTTGTAGACTTTAACAACATCCATTTGGAGGCTAGAGAGACCAGAAAATCTCTATCAGTGATTGACTAGCTTTATAGAGGACAATCTAACATCGTGTGAGTGCTATTAAGTCCTCACAAATAAAGGTGTTCTACAAACTCACTCTGTTCATTTAACAATTGATTCTGGTACTGAAGTATGCATGATAAGGACATTTTGTCAAGTATAAAAAGAATGACACAGAGGGCCTTACATGTGGATGGAGTTACCCCTCTCAAAAGTGTTTAGGGAAGTTGACCTTTGCCTAAAACGAGAGGAACACAGCTTTTACTTTGATACCCTTGTGGTCAACAACATTGATGTGGACATACTAGTTAGCATGTCCTTCATGAAAATTAATTACATTGGCATTTAACCATCCAAGAACACGGTAACAATCAATGACTTTCTCAATATCCAATATTTACCAGATGTGCACAAGTGCTTATCCTCAGGTCTGGACCTTCATCAACAGTAGTTTTGCCTGCAATGTATCTGGAACTAAACATCCCCAAGATACTCAATCCTGAATTTATTCTCACTATGGAGCCCAGGTTCATGGGGACACAAGACCCAGCTGGCCCAAACCCAAAATGATTGAAGTGGTGGGCGGTAAGTTTAGAACCATGAATAGTACTGGTCAGCCATAAGTTATATGCATGAATAACCACCTATGTTAGCTTTATTTAACCACAGACTTTAACACAAACTCCATTCCAGAATCACAATTAAACCTTGGTGCAGTTAGTCATAACCACTCACCAAAGACCACTTACATTTCACTCAGAAGCTGTTAGACAAAATCCTGCAGGAAACTGAACAGAAGAGATTTTGGTATTTACTTGCGGCCCATGATTCCATGTTTAACCCCAAATTTGGAGGCTATAATGGGGCAGCTGGCAAATTCAAGGCTCATATCAACATGGGTCTTGGACACCCCTCCCCTTCATACACACAAACACAAAGGAAGGATAAGCACTGACAGTATTCCAGGGATAAAATTGAAATGTTACGGCAGAAATGTGATGAACTTGAGATGCTCAGGGTACCCCAGATGACAGAGGTATTACAGTTGTGTATGTGAACTCGTCCTTTCTGGTGAAGAAACCCAATGGCAATTATAGACTTGTAACTGTATTTGAAGATGTAGGGTAATATAGCAAGCCTCAGCTCTCTCTGATGCTAGATGTTAAGTCAGTTTTGAGAAGCATAGGACAATGGAAACACATTATCTTCAATCTAACAAGTGCTTTCCATCAGATTCTCCTTTGACATTCATCCCTGAAGTATCGTGGTATTGTCACTCTGTTCCGTGGGATATATATGTATACATGTGCCATGAGCATGCCAGGTTCTGAAGACACCCTAGTAGAGATCATGTGTTGAGTTCTTGGTCACTATTTTCAGTCTGGGATAGTGGCTAAATTAGCCAATAATCTATACTGTGGTGGAGAGACAGACTATCCTGTAACCAACTGGAGTCATATCCTCAGGGCCCTAGAAAGAAGCGGACTCTATTTATCCCCATCTAAGACCACTATATGTCCATGCACAATGACTATACTTGGTTGGACATGGAGCAGGTTATACCAAAATGCACTGAGGTTTTATTGGCCAGAAAACAATCCAAGGAAAAAATTCAGTAAACTGATGAACTCTTTTACCACTTCTCAGAAGTCCAGAGCAGATTGCTAACCAACAAAGTAGTTCTATTACCTATACCAAGCATTGAATTGTGGATTGTCACTGATGGCTCTATATGCAAAGATCAACTTGACACCACACGTTATGTTTCATGCAAGGGGAAACTTCACCTAACTGTGTGTTGAAACAGCAAGTAAAATGGCTACCATGCAAAATTGAAGCTTTGAGCATTGCAGCCACAATAAAATATTTCAACCCATATATTATATAGTTGACACATCAGATCCATGTACTCACTGACAGTAAACCATGCATACAGATGTTTGAGAAACTGAAACTTGGTGAATTCTCATCCAGCCCAAGGGTAGCAACATTTTTGATGATTGTGAGCCAATATTGAACCTCCATCCAACATCTTGCTGGTACTGCCAACATACCATCAAACTTCGCAAGCCATAACTCCCCAGAGAGTTTTAACATGTAAGTGAAATGTGTCATGTGTGTGCTGCTTTGAAAAATTTCCTAGATGAGCTGGCACAGCAGTCATCTGAGGATCCCACAGTTGTGTTTTGGATGTTCCTACGTTGCTGATGTTTTGGATGTTCCTACGTTGCTGATGTTCCTACGTTGCTGATGTTTCGGATGTTCCTACGTTGCTGATGTTTCGGATGTTCCTACGTTGCTGATGTTTCGGATGTTCCTACGTTGCTGATGTTTCGGATGTTCCTACGTTGCTGATGTTTCGGATGTTCCTACGTTGCTGATGTTTCGGATGTTCCTACGTTGCTGATGTTTCGGATGTTCCTACGTTGCTGATGTTTCGGATGTTCCTACGTTGCTGATGTTTCGGATGTTCCTACGTTGCTGATGTTTCGGATGTTCCTACGTTGCTGATGTTTCGGATGTTCCTACGTTGCTGATGTTTCGGATGTTCCTACGTTGCTGATGTTTCGGATGTTCCTACGTTGCTGATGTTTCGGATGTTCCTACGTTGCTGATGTTTCGGATGTTCCTACGTTGCTGATGTTTCGGATGTTCCTACGTTGCTGATGTTTCGGATGTTCCTACGTTGCTGATGTTTCGGATGTTCCTACGTTGCTGATGTTTCGGATGTTCCTACGTTGCTGATGTTTCGGATGTTCCTACGTTGCTGATGTTTCGGATGTTCCTACGTTGCTGATGTTTCGGATGTTCCTACGTTGCTGATGTTTCGGATGTTCCTACGTTGCTGATGTTTCGGATGTTCCTACGTTGCTGATGTTTCGGATGTTCCTACGTTGCTGATGTTTCGGATGTTCCTACGTTGCTGATGTAGCAACATATACCAAGACTTGTCATATACTAGATGAGAAGGGTGAAACACTCCATGTGGATATTCTAACAGTGATTTTGACAGACACCAAGCCATAATTCATGTAGATCTGGCTCCAGGGTTCATCACATTACAAAACAATGACATACTGCATAAGTTTAACCTAACTCTAGAAATATGATTTGTGAAAAACATTAATAAAAACCCAGTTGCAGAAAACCCATTTGTGTACTGGAGGAAGAGCTGTTACGCCAGGATCCCTGTGGAGCCCAGGTGTCCAAACTGTCACTGTGTCCACATCTTGACTAAACTACCACATCCACTTCTTGGCTTATCTACCCATGAACTATGGACACAACGAAGCCAATTTACCAATGAACAGATACCTGTATCTGACCTGGAAGTGATTACAGCCAAACACACCCTTTGTGAGGCCAATCACTCAGCTAGCTCATTCTCAAAGTGGAGGGGCAGAAAACTACTACATGAACAGTTACTACATGTTGGCAACCTTTTCTACATATTTTCTGTGATCTGAACACGTCAAAGGCATGGCGCCGTTACATTGTAATATCGATAGACGGTGAGTGGTGCTATATCAAAAGGTTTTCTGCCAGACAAATCTGAGCAGCTTCATATAAAGTGAAGAAAGCAGAATGCTATTGCATCCCATGTGACATATCACCATCCAAAACCACTAACCTCTCAGGAAGTTTCAGCAAGGAACATCAACAGATTGTTGTTGATCCTGTTGATATATCACCAATCTTATCCAAACTTGCTAATTTCAATCACGAGCTGGAATGAACCTCCCTCACTTGTTGGTGTTAATTAACCACAACCCACTCTATGCTGAGGAATAACCACCAAGTAATAGCCCAACATTACCACTGACACAGAACCAACGTAGGTATCCTGTTTGTGATCGTTGTGTTCTAAAACATCTTCAGGATTATGTACTATCCTAACACTTCCAATTCCCTTTTTCCTTACTTTGCACAAAAAAACCTCAAATGATTGCAACAATACTGGCATTTATTTAGTAAGTTATTATTTCCCTTTCTGGATTTTTTCGTTTTGGGTCCCCTGGGTTAAAACTCACCGGTGGGAGTTCTTGGACACTTTTTTTTTTTTTCTCTCTCTCTCTGTTTCATTCTTTCTCCTGCTACTGAGAAGTTTACCCATGTTTTAATAAAGAAGCTTTCAACACAATCTACCGGGAGTCATGTCCTCCTCCACTTCTTTCATCTTAATATTAGTACTGGGTGGCGATTTAATGACTCTCCTTCTATATGGCCATAAATGCTGGACAATTTTATTACAAATGAAAAGGAAAAACTTGGAGCAACTAAGATATGATTCTATCAATGAATTTTGAGGATACCATGGACAGAACATGTAACAAATGAAGTTTTATGGAGAATAGGAGCAACAAAGAAACTGTTGATAACAATTAGATTAATTTTCTTGGAGCACATTCGGAAAGAAGACTGAGAAATTAAAAGGTTAAAAAACAGAAAATAACCAATATGACATGTTTATACAAATTTATCAAGGAATAAGAACTGCAAAAATAAGAGGTTGTAAAGAAGTATTGCTGAGAATAATGAAAGACGGAGAGTTGTGGAGAACAATGATCACTCATGTCATGAAGGAACATCGCAGAGAAAGAAAACGAAAGACTTAATAGTTAAAAATGCCCATTTTCCAATCCTTTTTATTAAAAAAACAAAAAAAAAACAATCTCTTAGACAATATGGAGAAAATGATTTATAATTATTGTGGCTATTTGGCACTTATTTTAGTGAAGGATATTCTCTTTGAGAATCCCCCTCACCAAAAAAAAACAGCAATGATATCTTGCATATCATGTTTTGAAACTTTTTCCTTCATATTATTCTTCATTCTTATTTGCATAAACAGTGAATATGTTTAAGTCCTTGAGTTCAATCCACTTGCATTCTTCCTCTTTGCATTATAATATCAAAAGCACTTCCTGCCTTAGTTGTATAAATACTTGAATTCAGATTCTGATGTTTGTCAGACCAATTATGAAATATTTTGTCCTCAGTATTGTCTCTTCACCCCTATATAACCTAAATAGTAAGTGGGGTGGTAAAGCCAGCAATATTAGGATGATTTCTCCATTTCATTCACGTTCTCCATTCACTGTAACCAACTGCTATATTTTGGCCTACTATTGTGATGTTTTCTCTTGAAAATAATAGTAAGTAAGCAATTCTTTGTTAGGATTCATTGTTAACCTGTTTGGTTAGTGGAATGCTTGGAAATCCACTTAGATGTTATATATTGATAAGCAAAGGAATATCTGCTCAAAACACAAAAGTCCAATAGGGTCTGGAATGCTTGTTAATCTGTAGTATCCCTTGTTGAAAAGTGCTACATGTTAACTTGTCATATTTTCCAAAAATATATTTATTTCTAGACAAGTCCAGCATTATCTTATGTAAGAAAATGTTTATGCATTTTGTACACTGTAGAATGCATGTTATTATATCATGGTATCTACTTATTTATGACAGATTATAAAATGTTAATTTCCTCTTAAAAGATGAAGGGAATATTTCATACAAGTGAGTGATGATCTGAACATTCCACATGTAAACAAGAGCGAATACAAAAACTGGCTTCAGGTTTTACAACAGGTAACAGCAGCCTGACACACAGAAATATCCCTTGATTCCCTCCCTCTACCCCAGAGTCATGGATTGAGTCTCTTACATTGTAGCTTAAGTAGAAAGTGTAAAAGAAATTAAAAATATGAATTTGATTTTTGTAGTCAGTTGTAATTTGTAAAAGTTTGTTGTGTGAAAATGAAAGATAAAATATATATGTATATGGCTTAAGGTCTAATCTAAAAAGGAAATTTTTAAGTTTGCCAGTAATGACTCCATTTTTGTCAGCTGAAGATGATGTATTTTTGGAGAATGAAGAATCACAGACTGAAATGTTTAAAACAAGAAAAAAATGTAGCTGTAAATAGAAACCTTTTTATTACCTGCTGCTTAATAGTAGTAACTATTTCCCCCATTGCATCATTTTTGGGACATAAACATTTTAATAAAGGTTTTATTTGCAAAAGTGATGAAAAAAAAATCTATACAATTTTCTAGAAATGTTTATTAATATATAATCTCTCTCAGATTGCTTAAATGCCCTGTTGGTGAGGCTTCAGAATACGTCGACTGCACCTCTGCAGAGGATAAAAGTCCCTTAATGGGGCCACCTGTTGGCCATGGGTGGCGACCCGTGTCATCTGGGGACGGGATCCTGGTGATTGAGCAGGCCATGGCCCAGGTGCAAAGAAGTCATGGTCATGCAACACATCACTTTGGCCCTTACCTGGGCTAGACAGGCGGTCGGAGAGGTCCGATCCAATCAATCGGCTAGTCATGTCAAGCACTAATACTTACCTGCATAAAAACCCATCTATCTAAAACCCATAAGATGTTACACAAAACCTATCTGACTCTTTACTACAAACAAGAGATAGATCATAAGTAAGTATTAGGTGGCGGTGGCAAGAGTCAATCTACTAGTAAGGAAAAGCCGTTACAGATAAGGATTTTAACTTTTTCATCAAAAATGGGTCGGGAAAACAAAGTGAAACCTGAAATGCTAACAGCCACTTACTAGTGCGAGTATACCTTTCTTGTATCCCTGGGATAATAGGGCGAATGGGTTTCCCCCCTAACATCTCCCACTGATGGGCTCCTAGGAGGGTGGGGATTAAGGAAGGTGAATTTAAAAAAAAATAACTCGTGGCAACAAATAAAAACAAAAGACCCCATATTGAAGACAGTCCGGAGAGCCTATACCCCGAAACCGAATCAGACAACGAACTTGATCAAAAGCTGTTCCCTAGATTTATTGTCTTAGAGTCAATAGAGAACATCCCAATCACTAAGTTGTCTCCATTCATTGTTGAAAAAACAATGAAATCTTTAATAAAAACCTTATCAATAAAAAAACTAAGGAACAACACCATTTTAGTAGAAGTTCCAAATAAAATTTCTGCAAATATGTTACTGAAGCAAAACAATTTTTCCAAGCCTAAGATAAAAGCCTACCCCCACACTTCCTTGAATTACTCAAAAGGTGTGGTAAGAAGCCCAGATCTCTGACTCTGCACACTGGATGAAATAAAAAAACAACCTAAGGAAACAAGGCATCACAGATGCCCAAAGAATATTGATAAAAAAACCCCAACCAAATGACTCCAACAAACACTCCAAAACCCCCTACAGAAATAAAAATCGGATATATGATAGAAAAAGTGGAAGTATACATACCAAATACTATGAGATGCCACAACTGCCAAAAGTTCGGGCATCAACATATGCAAATATAGCCAGAACGACAAACAACTAGATTCAAAAACAAGAAACAACACAAAACAATCTGTCCGATCTGGTAGAAGAACTAAGATCACTACTGGAGATACTAAAGAAAAATTTAATCAGTTCAACAACTAGATCCGATACTGAATCGAATCTAAAGGAAAATCCCCAATACCAGATCAACGAAACCAAAGATGTTACAAACCAAAGAAAATTACAATCCAATCAACAGCAATCCTCCCCATCACCACTAACAAATTTAATAACTCCTCACCTCCAAAAATGAAATCTCCTTTGAAGAATCAACACAAAAAGAAAACAGAAATTGTCTTAAATAAAAACAAATTCGAACTGATGGAAACGGATAGCCAAGAAAGACAGTCAAAACAGAAGTTCAAAAAGTTCCAACAAAAACAAATCAAAAACAATCATCCCATCTCAAACAAGGGAACGGTCTTCATTCAGACAAAGATCAACAAAGGAATCAAAGGAAAAAAAACAAAGGAACATACCTCAATAAACAAACAGAACCAAAAGAAATCCAAGGGTCAAAACATAACAAAAAACAAAATGCAACTAAGACAGAAAGCATAGAAAAGATGGACATCTCTATTACAAAATACAATATAGACAAGTAAATCCTCATAAGATCTCATGATTCAAAAAATTATACAATGGAACTGTCGGGGCTTAAAATCGAATATAAACGATCTACTCCTTCTTATAACGAATCATCTCCCCACCTCCTCCCGAATACATAGCATGCCAAGAAACTTATACCGTAAAACGCTTCCTACACGATTGCAGTGACTTAACACATATTCGGTAATCTCTTTACAATGTTAACAACTTTAAAGAACTTTTTGAAAAAACAAACCCCAATACAATCTTAACCTTTCTTAGGGGGGGTTAAACTATGCAAAAAAATATAATCCCAATTAAATATCTGATGATAAAAAAGGGACCTCTGACACTTACCAGGCGAAAAGTTTCGAAAACAATGCAACTCTGAAAGCAATGGATATTTTATAAAAAGCAAGACAACACGAAAAAAAAAATTTTTTTTGAAAGCGATTCAACTTTATCCAAAAAACAAAACAAAAAACAATTGTTTGACCTTAAATGATCTCATAAAGATTGATAGGTCGTTAAACATTAAACAAAAAAACAAACAAACAAACAAGTCAGATTGCTTAAAATGCCAAATAATTAAGCTAAAAAGGAGACTGGTTTTAAAATATAAACAATTTAAAAATTATGAAAATTCAAGCAAAAAATTCCATCTTTTACCAACATACTATTTCCACAAAGATTTATCTTTCATGTAGAAATATTTTGAAAATTTTGGCTGCAAAAATCAGGATATTTAAACAGTTAATCTTAAAACTTCAGTGACTATATTAATGGAAGCATTTTGGATCTTGCTTTTTGAAAAGATTTGAATATGGAAAGATTGATGTGTTAAAAAAATATCAGTGTAAGATATATACTTAAACTATTTTCCTTTGTAAATTACAAATATAGAATGTTTTTATTTTAATATTTTCTAGTTCTTGATATTTCAACTTGTGCCCAATTATCTATAAAGTATATCTTTTGTTCTATAGATTGTGATCAACTTAAAAATCAACTTCAACATCTTGAAATGACCAATCTCAAGAGAAAAAGAATTAATCTATTTGTAATAAATGATAGTTTAAGTTAATAAAAATCACTGCATTTCTTATGGTTGAAGAATCAATAACTAGGAATTTAAGGATCATCAGGAAAAGTTTTAATAAAAATGACAAGTATTCTTTATTATAAATATTTTTCATTGTTCAATCTTCCAAATTTGACAAAGAAAGGGAAAATGAGTAACTTCAGTAACAGTATTTAATAACAGAAAAGAAGTTGAAATGAATGAATTAAGATGCAAATGAAAAATACAATTCTCACTTTTTCAATGATAAAGCACATAGCATAATTCATATATAAAATGATGTTCATAATAGAAAGACAATATTACAATATTTTTCAATGGCAGAGCTGGTAAAGATAGCTGCATAAGTATAGTATATATAAGCAGGTCCGAGGAAATGCAAAAGATAAACTATGAGAAATATATGGAGGGCATTTTATATTTAGCACAAAGTTACAGTGCCAACAACTAAAAAAAAAAAAACAACAATCAAGAAAGCATTTTGTATTACTCGGATAAAAGATATAAAGTCATCAAAATATATCTTTGCATATGAAGATCTAGGAAGTGGGGGTGGTATCCACATTTGTTGCAGGAATGTTGATGACTGACCAGTCCAATGCAGGACAAGCAGATCTTGTCTGCAGTGGAATGTTTGATATAGGTTTGGTGTTTTGGTAACATGGTTGACATGGTATTTCCTCCTTTCCTGCTTCTCTATTAACTTAGCCCTGCATTCAGTCTTGGAGTAGACAGCTCAATCAGACCACTGACAGTTGTCAATGTGACAAATGCAGAGATTTCTTCAGTCTTTTTGGGTTCACTCCCAGTATCCACTTGAGTTCACCATACAGCATAATCTTGAGCAGACATTGGTCATTCATCCTGGAGACATGTTATACCTGATATAGCTGTTTTCAACAGTATTGCTTCAATGCTAGTAACCTTCACTTGTTCTAGGGCTTCAACATTGGTGATAAAATCCCTCCAATAGATGTCAATTTTGCAGAGACAACACTGGTGGAAGCACTCAATGGGTTGCAGCATGTGAGGTTATTTGACTCAAAACTCTGTGCTGTACAGGAGGGTTGTCAGTACAATGGCTCTATACACATACTGATCTTTTTGGGGAGGTATATAGATTTCAATTTCAAATTTTTTACTTTTTTAAAATTTATTTTCTTCTGATAATGTTGGATAAAAAGAAAAAAATTGTAGAAACTTCTAAAATCTTTGACTTGATAGCATAGTTATGTAAAGAAATCCTTATTGATTAAATTCTTAAAATATTTGTCTTCCTTCTCCCCCTTAAAAAAAAAATAGTTTGGTATTTTCCATTTTCTCATTTAGATAATGTCTAACAAAGTTTTAACATGTTAAAACTTTATAAATTCATTACAGTCCTGTATTACACACCAAATAACTTGTAAGTGTTTTACTAATGCTAACTTTCCTATTCAATAGTTATGGCTTAATTCAGTGAGGATAAGGAAGGTTTGTGTATCCCAGAGTAGCCATTGTACTCCCCCACCTTTTCCAAGAGGTTCTTTTAGTCCTCACAAGCAAGCATGTCTCAGTACTTGGACTTCCTGCTTAACCACAATGATATTGACCAAAAGTTCTGCTGCTTTGAATTCTAGGGTAAGTAAAGCATGTTCACTCCTCGTATGTATGTCATCAAATTCTTTCCTGGATTGTTTGTCTCTTCATTAAGGTACTGAGGTAAATAGGTAAATGTCTTCTGGGTTGGCGTTAGCTGCCTGATTGTGATCCAAACCTCAGATTAACTCCTGATTAACATCAGCAGGTGTATATAATATTGGGGCTATTGTACTGCAATTTTGTGAATGGGATCTGGATTGTGCAGTAGTTTTTGGTGGGGGCCTCTCAATGATATTATGAAGTGTTCAGTTACAGCTACATTTCCGGATAATTTAATCCAGCAAATCGATGCATGTACTACTTGTGGGGTGGTTGATTCACTCCCTTGTCTTCACATGTTTCAAAATTTCAATATATCTAAACATGTCCACAGCAAAATCAAATAGAAGATACAAACCCAACCCCACAAAAACAGAAATCCCAGGTTCAGAATCTCTGACACCAATGTGAAGGGGGTATTCAATCAAACTTTGCAGAAGTTGAACCCCATCTTCATGAGCTCAAACCAGTCCTCATGCTCCTGTTGGAAACTGGTCTTAGCCTATCTATCCCAGTGCAGGATTTCACAATCCCAGCCTACTCACCTCTAATAGTAAAAAATGAGCCGTGAAATCGGAACAGATTCTGCACCTATATTATGGTTAGGTTCCCCTTGGCAGAGACTCCAAAAATGAGGACCTGGATTTGTTGTTCATGTGTTTTTGCATGGCTCTCATCCATAATATCTTTCATTTTCACTGTACATCATCCACAGGATGATGGAATTGAAATACTTGACAAAATAGCTGAAAAGATCAAGGATATCCTCTCTGATCATTCCTCAGCTAGTATTCTTATTTGTGGTGACTTCAATATTTACTGTAAGGAGTGTTTAGTCCACACAGCCAGAAATGAAGAAGGCAGATACTGTTATGTCTTTGTTGCTTATGATCTAACCCAGATAGTTAATAAGCCCACTCATGCTCCTGATACAATGAGACATCATGTAGACCTACTAGATGTCTTTCTTACATCTTGCCCTGAAAAATACTCATCTGAAGTAGTACCTCCATTGAACACTTCTGACCACTCTCTGATCAATATTAAAGTTGATGCCAAATTGAAAGCATCCCGTAATGTACTATTTCCTAGGATGATCTCTCAGTTCACCAAAGCTAACTGGGACAGCTTCGGATTTTACATGCAGATGCTCTGCTTTCAGCTTTCTTAAAAAATAGAGCTTCCAGAACTACTTCCCCCATCTGTGAATGGGTCCTCTCAGACATGGATAATTTTATACCAAAGAAAAAATACCAACAGAAACATGGGATATTATACTCTAATACAGCTAATGGCACAACTGAGAGACAGAACTTAGAGACCTATTGAAAAAGGTTTGAATTTCAGAAATTTTGGAAGAAAATTAAGTTAAATATTTTTGAAAATACTTAGAATAACATTTTGACCCATACCTGAGGACAATAGGATGTGTTGAAAGTTAAATAAATGAAAATATGTATTTTTGTTGTGGACACTGATAAGTATTAAACAAAAGAAAGAGGTAGTTAAGATTTCTGGTAAAAGATATGATCCACATAATGTTGAAACAGAAATATTCACACTATTTACAGGTCTCACCGAACCCTTTAGTCAATCTACTCCCAAGGAGTGAATGAGTTTAGCTCAAATTTCCATTAAAGTTACTAGGTTCAACAAGCAATACCTAAAGGTTGGAGGGCATCAGCCAAAATGTGTACATGACAATCAGTCATCTCATAAATATAAACAGATAAAAACAAAATCATTCTAGGAAAGTTTCAAAACCTTTAAAGCTGGTTCTTTGTCTGATCTGGGTCTGTAATGTTTGCAAAAGTTTTTCATAACTATATTTGCAAAAATATGAGCATGCTTTCTCTCCATGTTGGAAAAATGAAACTCTGAAATAAGCATAAAAATGTTACTTAATAATTTATAACACACCTTTTCTTTTATTGTATGGAAATGGATGAAACAAAAAAAATATAACCATTGGTAAGTGTGGTCAGAAGAAACCTTTAGTTTTCCACAGTTAATTGAATTGTTATTTTTTTCCTTACTTTTCATAATAAAAATGGGTTTCTTATATTCACTGGGTTAATTAAGTTTTGTAATATATCCAGCTATGTATATGAGTGCCATTTTTATTTCATCAGAAAGAGATAGTTCTAAATTTTCCAGATGGTCAAATATTTCTGAACCTTCCCCATAAAGTTTATAATCACAAGATGTATATTGGTGACCTGGCTTAACATCAAAAGCATCAATATTTACATTTTGATTTAAAAGTAAAGATGTCTGCTTAATATGCAGCTTTTCAATACACTGTTGGACATTTATAAAATACATGCCATCTGATCCTTGATGAAGTTTACTAAATTCTTTTGCTAACGGATCAGTTGTAAATTGTTCAAGTAGCACATATTTATTGCTTGTAGCTAAAAGGTGTCAACATAGACTAACAATTCCATTGCAAGTATGGTGTATGGTAGTAGCAGTGTGTTTGGATAATTGTTTTATATGATTACCTTGACTGCCAGTCATATTGAGAGGCATTTGACCAAGCTCAATGATAAAATCAAGTGAGCTGTCATTCGGAGATCTGATTTCAGCTTGTAGAGGATCATTGCATAATTCATCAATTTGAAGGGTCTTAACATTTAAGATTTTCCACCATGTCAAAACCTTGTTTATGAAGATGGCAGTATTACTCTTATCCACATTTATTCCAGACTGAGTGAGAAGTGCATTATGTTTTTTCTGAAAACACTCTGAGGCAAGTAGAAACCCGTTGACTTTCTATGGGCTTTGGAGCAATGGAAATTTCATTTAAATTTGAAAGTTTAACTAGTCTTTCAGATTCGAAACAATATAACAAGGAAGTGTGGGATATATTTAAAGGAAAAAAAACCCCAATAAAGCTTGATTTACTCGGTTGCCTTAACATACAATAGCCTTTACATCAACTGGTACAGAGGTGATGGCCTGAACTGTTAATTCAGTTTGTTCAAATAAAGAGGCTGATGTTAATTTTGAAATTGGAATCAATCTTGTAAGAAATTTTGGACATCCATTAAGGCATATCAACATAATAACAAGTACTGTTTGTGCAAGTACAGATGGATTGTCAACTGATTTACCAAATAGTTGTTTGTCATGATATAGTAACATTTTCTTGATATATCTTCATCATGCAGATTTATGCACCCCTTTTTGACTGGCATTAAGGGTATTAAATACAGATAGCAAAATGATTTTTCATTACGTTTTGAAACTTTTGTCATTCTTTTTAATGTTGCTAATGATAGTAATTCAATATCCTGTCTTAATCTATAATACAAAGGTCATCATGTTGCATAGTACTCAAATGCATGTATTACTATATCTGAGCTGTATTTCATTCCAACCATTTTGGGGGGTGGGCCATTGCTGAAAAGTGCTGATTCAAGATATCCATCTATAGTGAAGAAAATGGCGACTTACCTCGTCAAACCAAGTGACAGTGCGTCACGTGTATCCTATGACGGAAAAGAAAATTACTTACCAAAAAAAAAAGAGGCACATGTTTTGCATGACATGCTGAAGACAGAATATTTAGGTTAAAAGCAAGTATGTCGCAGGAGTACTCTATAAAATTACTTTGATATGCAAAATACTTGGCGTGCTGTCCCAGCTGTTGACAAATGGAAAAAAATGCTTGGGCGATAAAAGCAGTTGTGCTCTCGAGTTGGGGCGAAAAGTTGGTGTATTTTGGCTACCATGTTCGTCAGTGAGTTATATTTCTGACTGGTTGTGATTTGTGAGATAGTACCGGTGAATCGAGTTTTCGGAATTTCTTTCTGTCCCTGATATTCGAGTCTGAACTTACAGTGATTTGTTCTTTGTGTTGTGGAAGTAATCTGCGACAAATATTTCCTTTGCTTTCAGAACCCTTACAAGCTATTTTGGCACGATGACGGGCAAGACATTTGACATCAAGTTGATACCCAAGTTCGATGGTTCAGTGACCGGACAAGCAGTTACTGAATGGATTGAGAAGGCAGAACTTGCTTGTGATCTGTGTGGAATTAAAAAGGTTGAACGTGTTCTTCCTCTGAGTGTGACGGACAGAGCATTTGCTGTTTACCAACAGTTAAACTCAGAGCAAAAATCAGATGTCGAGCAGATAAAACGAGCCTCGCAGATTGCCTTTGCACCGGATCGTTTCTTGGCTTATGAGCAATTCGTGGAATGCTGACTGTGACCGGACAAATCTGTCGACGTGTTTCTAGCTGACTTGAAGAAGCTAGTGGGTCTATTTGGCAGGATATCGGAGCAAGGATTAGCATATGGGTTCATAGCAGGGTTACCAGTGCATGTCAAGCAACTACTGTGCGTGTCTTCCAGGATGGAAGACCTGAATACAAACCAACTGTTGGACTGAGCTCTGGCCATAATGAAAGATCAAATTGCAACTGATGAAATGGTTGCGGCTACCATTTCACTAGGCGGAGCTGATAAACATCCAAATGTTAAACGGTTGGAGGGTATGTGATGCTATCGATGCTCTGGATGGAATCACCTTTCCAGGGACTGCCCAGTTTGACGAGAAGATGCCCGTCAGCTATGCAGGTCACACACAGACAATGCTGACGTGTGCGCACAGAAACTGAGGGAGTGGCGTAAAAAAGGACCTGATGTCGCTATCCTTGACCTACGGCAAGCCTATCTACAAGTACATATCCATAAGTAACTTTGGCCCTTTCAAACGGTAATCTTTAAGGGGCGAAGATATTGTTTGACCCGAATGGGTTTCGGGTTGAATGTTGCACCAGCCATAATGAAGGCCATTGTGGACGCTGCATTGTTGAAAGACGAGTCATTTAGACGGGCAACCTCATCATATATTGATGATATTTATGTTGACGAGAGCATGATTTCAGCAGTTCGCGTAAAGGAGCACTTGGCTGCGTTTGGTTCGACCTGCAAGGATCCAGAGCGGTTACGGTACAGCACATGTGTGCTGGGTTTGCATGTCGAGCAAGAAAACGACACGCTTAAGTGGAAATGGAATTCCATCATTTCCCGAGGTCCTGACGCGACGTAATGTCTTCTCGTGGTGTGGAAAGCTGGTGGGTCACGTGCCTGTGTGTGGGTGGCTTCGTGTTGCTGCATCATTTGTAAAACGCAGGACAGTATCGATCATGTCTGGTTGGGACGACGAAGTGATAAATGCTCCCCTTAAGAACATGATTGAGGACGTAGTGGAAAGAATACGCCAGAATGACCCTGCACACGGTAAGTGGTGCACAAGTGGACATGCTTATGAGGTATGGGTCGATGCGAGTTCTCTCGCCACGGGTTTCGTTGGAGGTTGATGGAAACGTTGTAGAAGACGCATGCCCAACATACCAATTTATCAGAATTGGATGCTATTCTGAAAGGCGTCAATTTAGCGCAACAGTGGGGGCGCAATGGAGCTACACCGCTTCACGGACTCCGCATTTGTACACCGGTGGGTATCAAACATGCTCACTGGCAAAGCGAGAATACAAACTAAGGCGGCAAGTGAGATGCTGATCCAGAGGCGTTTGAGTACTCTTGAAAAGCTGATAAGCTCACCAGATTATCGCAACGATGGTATGATGTGATCAAGAAGGAAATCAAACCAACATGCCCGATATGCGCTTCCATGGTGAACAAAACCTCTCCTGATCAGATACGTGCCATACATTGCCAGAGTGGACATTCTGGCGTCAGGCGACTGCTGTATTTTGTGAGACAAGTCTACCCTATGATAGGCTTCTAATATTATTTCACTCCATAATGAAAGGTTTTAAACCACAAATTTTTATTAATTCTCAGCATAAAGAGAGGGATACCATCGATAACTTTTGATGACTAATTAACAGCCAAAAATGCTATAACTGGATACAGTCTTTTTTGTTTTGATTCAAATTTGTATAATTAATTTCATCATCAATCTTATTTCGAGTAGTACTAGAGGTTTTTTTGATATCCTCTTGAACCACAGAGGTTGTTGGTATTTGACTCTTTGGTACACCTGGCCATACAGATGGTTCATTTTTTAGGTGCATTTTTCCACGAACTTCTATAGTATCAAAATTTGAAGGCTAGTGTAGTTGACTAATAACTGTATTGTTTGTAACATTCAAATTGGCATTTGGAATGGATTTTCTACATCATATTCTCTCTCTTTGTCTTTTGGAAAACGATAAACTGATATTTTATTCATTTCATTGCACACAGTTTTGTCTTGCTAGCTTCTGTAATTTGTTTTGCAAGCAACAACACACTTTCAGGGCATTACTGGAAACTAGGTAATATCTGAAATGATAGATTAAGCTTAAGCACAACTATTTCTTTTACTGCTTCAATTAAGGGGTAACTTTTCAAGCCAAATTAATCATACTTTTATTGTCTAGTTTATTTTTACAGACATACGTCTTTTTGGAAATGTTTTTCTACACTTTTTAAAAAAATTTTATACATAGAAATTTATTATAAAATAGCATCAATATTTCACAAAGTTACTTTAAAATTTTTTCTCCAATGTTGTTGCTATTCATAAATAACAAATGCATTCATAGAATTTATTTTTAGTTGTGCTTTTCTTTAAGGCAAAATAAACAAATATTAATGCTTAGCTTAATTTAAAAAATTTTTTCCATTAAAGCATAAAATAGAACCAATGTAACAAAATTAATGAAAAGCCATCAGAATGTTTTTATGTAATGTCAAATAATAAAATTTAATATTTAATTCGATATTCTAAAAACGCAGTGAACGAAATATTAACCATGCTGCTACTTGCTGCCCAGTCATTTTTTTTTCAGGTTCTTATGTATATTTATTTACTCAAGTTGAGCACGAAACAAATTTTTGACACAAGAAAGCCGTGATTAAAGTGCACTGCAGTATATTGCCCCACCATGAGACATTGTCTCAAAAATAGCCAAAGCCCTCTCTCATTGTGGGGCACCTACAGCATCCCTTTAAATCAAGGGGGAGGTGTTGCCTGGAGGAACAGCACTCTGGGAGAGAGTGCCAAGCAATAGTTGATCTTATGTTGAAAAGTGCCAGAACTATAGATTCTTGATAAATAAAAGATTATGTAACATTTTGCAAACCTCAAAATCAATATAACCCCCACAAAAAAAAAAAAGAGTACATATTGTATTCTCTGGTTTAAGGCAACCCTCTAAAATTTCTGTTTTTAACTTAATGGTATGGGGGCGGGGGTAAAAGAAGGGTGGGAACAAGACTTGGTTCCTGTGACTTCTGGAAAATCTCAAATAAAATTTTCAATAGAGGCAAAACATTAGTATAAGCTATCATAAATGGCCCTGAAGTTATTATATCAAGGCAAGGCTCTTTGAAATGAACTTTGGCTCTAATTCTGTGTTAGACGATAAGGACCACTCTCTACCTGACTTCCCCCCTTTCCACGGAGCACAAATTTAAGAATGTGGGTGAGCACTCATTTCTGTTGCAATATTGACCCATTAATCTCCTTAGTGTCGTCAGCAAACTCTTTGAATTGATAATCAACAGGGTTGTTGAACGCATCAACAGGAACAACCACCTGTAATAAGCAGTATGGATTTTGCTCTGCTAGACCCACAGCTGATGTCTTAACTGACATTACTAACAGAATCAGTGAGATACTAGACAATAAATTCACCACAAGGACTATTGTCCTAGAGATATCAAAATCCTTTGACAAAATGTGATATTGGCGGCTGCTTCATGAACTCTCCAGTTATGGAATCTTTGGAAGAGCTTTCCCAATTATCAAGTCCTTCCTAACAGAATGAAGGTTGTTGTTAATAGCCAGTTATTGGAAGCTCGATGCTGTCATTCCTCAAGGTTCCCTCTTTGGTCCAACTCTCTTTCTGTTCTGTATTAATGATCTGCCTAAGAACATACTTTGATCTTTAGTGAATATCTATGTGGATGATACAACAGTTTATAGGTGGTGCACCTCCAAAATCTAGATGACCAGAACCTGGCAACCAATCTCTCCTCTGACCTAGGAGAAAGGACTGGCTTGTAAAATTCAAACATCCAAAACCAAACTAGTAACCATTGCCAAGTAGACCATTCAAAGTATATATACACACATGTATGTAGCTTTTAACATGGTTAGGCTATGATCCTATAATCTGCTGTGAGTCTGTATGGTTAACATAGCATATAATCATATCTTCTCATTGAATTTTTATTTGCAATGCTGTATGATATTCTTTTACTTAACTGACAAATATCAAAGTGTATTATCTGAACTTCAATTTATTCAAAACAGAAATTCTCAATTTCTATTTGGAATTTTAAATTAAAAAAAATAATCCTGATTAAAGTAGTTCTGATGAATTTACATTAAACATTTTGTGAAGAATAAGTTTCTGAATTTTTCTGTGCAAGACAAAAAACATATTCAACATGTTTTTAATGTTAAATAACATTTTACAGTTAAATCAGTTTCTCTAGCTTTGAAGTGAAAGAATATGTACAACAGTTTTTAAGATTAATTCTAAATTCCCATTCAATAAAAATATTTGAGTAGATATCATTCAGTCATTAAAAAATGAAGACAGCATCACATAATTTTATATATGCCAACATATGTATTGAATATCTATTTTTTGATATTTAAATGGGTGATAAAAACTATGGGTGTTTTTCAGCATTACTCCCATATCACAAGGTTGAGGTTTAGAATGGGTTTAAAAAGTATGAAACCAGTCACTTTTTAATATTTTGTTATAACTGATGCCCCTTGATTACTAAGTTCCATAAAATTTGATGTGTTATACCAAAAACTAATTTTTATATTGTTTACATTAAAAAATTAATACTTTTTTCCCCCCTTAAAATCAGAACTTTTTTTCTTTCATCTGATAGCTTTCTCCATGTAATGGATTCATATAATCTTTTGACTTTGGGGGGGGGGGAGTATTGTAATAATTTTTATTTAATTTAAGCAAATGTAGTAACAGTATTTATATTAAGTTTTTATCAGTTTACACAAATTATGTAAGAAATACTTAAGAAATTAACCAACTTAAGGATAGAAACTGACAATTTACTCATGATCTTGTGGTTTGAGGTGAGTTAATAGACCAGTTGATTTAGCCTTGTGTATAGGTTCTCTTTTTTGGTTAGGAAGAGGATTTTTCTCTTAACTTTTGAAGTATGGTCCCTGCTCTCATAACCAAAATTATACATTCATAGTTATTGAATATAATCTTTTATTTAGAAATTCTTACTAAGGCATTTTATACAAGCTTTTGTGTGTGTGTGTACATATATATATATATATATATATACATATATATATATATACATATATATATATATATATATATATATACATACATACATACACACAAGTTTCATTAAAGATGACTGACAAGATACTGCAATTAAGCTTTTTATTTAATTTTATTGTGTTCGTATAAGTGTTTTCTTTTTTGTAAAAATTGCCATAATCAAGGATATATTTCATTTTTAACTGAATGTGTAGATTTTTGTTTCTAGATTGATGAGAATTTTATTTCCAAAAAATGGTCAGCACATTCTGGCCGTGTTCATATTTGATGTTATTGAGTGTTGACTTTTTATTTATTAGTGATTCCATTATTTTTATTAATTTTTTTATGTGGTTGAAGCTATTATACTTGTATTTTCTGCAAGTAAGTTGCAGATGAAGTTTGGTAGATTTCCGTGTGTGTTTAATTGGGCTATGGTCAATCTCTTTTTGATAGGTATGTAGCGATATGTCCAATATAATTATTCATGAATTTTAGTTTGATCAGGAACACGGTTCCTTAAAGGGACATGGGAATTCATATTGGTTCTCTGTAAATTAGTAAATAAGTTAAAACATTTCAAGTTAATTTCAAGTTCTCCGACTGCACCAGACTGAACTGCAATAATAAAATTTTAGATTTTGCATTCACTGAACTATTGTCCTTTATACAAATAGTGCACATTTTTTCCTTTTTATTTATTTTACATAAAACACAACTTGCATCGTCCGTTACGTAAAAAAAGTGGAAGATGACTTTGACAGGATGAGGAATCTTCCAAGTTTATGAATTGAAGTTTGTATTCAGACCGACATCAGTCACAAAAGAAAAGGTAGATTGTCTGGAGTCGAACCTGTAATTTGGAAATTGCTGACCCAGATATATGATCGCTTAACGGAAATTTCTCAGAAACGGTCGGTTGTACCCTATCCTATTTTTTTTTTAAACAGTTACCTAAATATTCCTGTGTATGTACTTTATGTAGTACACTAGGTTGAGGGGGGGGGGTGGTCTAGAAAGTTGTAAGGAACGTAATTCTGCAGAATAATCTTTTTATTTTGATTTTCATAATTTTCAAGGGGAAAAAGTGAAAACTTTTTCAGATTTTAATTAAAAATATTATCATATCCTTGTTTTGTTAGTGTCATTTTTTATTCTATCCAACAGGGAGAGAGAAAAGCATGGAGCAGTTTTCATCCAGGTTCTTAATTTTATTTTATGCCGGTGAGAAGACAACGACTACTACATACACAAAAAGTAAAACTAGGCTACTCAACAAATGTGTAAAAAAGAACGAATTATTTGAGGTTTAATTTTGAAATTATACTTGACCTGAAACAATTGAATTAAGTTGCGTTATAATTGAATATTTATTTGGTATCATTGTATTTAAAAGTTTAGAAACCAGGCTGCTGATATGGTGACTGTATTGAACGTGTCAGTTTGTACGTGCCCTCATTCAGCATTTCAACAAAGTACAGCAGAGTCCCCCCCCCTTTTTAAAATTCTCTACATGATTTTCTCTTTAATTTGTTCTTAGTAGTCGTCATGTCAACTTATAACAAACGTATACGAAAACTATCTTTAAAACATTTTCTTCCAATTGAAGACTAAAGGGAATGTTTTTCTTTTTCTTTATCTCTATCATCAAACAAACTCAGTTTTCACTTTCTTCATCTATTTGCAAAAATACTGTTTGTGTTTTTTGTCTCATGGCATTACTAATTTTTTTTTTGTTCTCCACTTCTTCATCCTACATTTTTCTTCTCGTTTGTGCACAAGGAACCAGTCCTCCACTTACTCCTTTTTTCCGTTTTTCTTCATCTTCGTCGATTTTCAATTCATCCTCGGATACCTCGTGTTTCTTCTAAAACCCACATCTCCGTATAGCTCTTTGTTTGGACCTCTCTTCCTTAGGTGCCCTTCTTCCATAAAGAATCCTTTATCTTTCTTTTCTTTCCGTGTCTTAAACTCCTCTTAGCAGCAGCCACAGCATTTATCCCCTTCTTCGTAGAAAGCGAAGCGTGAGCTGCAGTAATGCTATGAGTATGGTGGTAGTAGCAGCAGTAGCAGTACGGACATGAAAACTGGCAAAACCGTGTTGCTGCTGATAGGCTTCCTTTCCTAACATACCAACCTACAACTATTATTATTATTATTTATAGGCAGCAAGACGGGCGACCTGTGGCAAATCACAACTTACTGTCATGACCACTGCCGTTCCTCTTCCTTTGTCGACATCTTAAATCTCCCTTTATCTAGCTATTAGTAGCTTTATTTTTTATGCATATTACTTATTGGATTTGGACTTCTTACTTAGTGATTCTGGCGCTCACCGCATGTCATGTCTTGGTTCAAGAAGGTACGTACTCTGTATCTTATCTAAATGGAAAAAATTAAAGAAATGATTCCATTTCATCGGATCTCCTGCGTGTCTGAAATTGTGTCATAACTTGACGCGCCAGTCTTAAGCTTTTCGTTCTCTCTCGCAACTTGTCCTTTTTTTATTTTTTAAATTTTTAAATTTTACTCTTATTCTTCGTCTTGCTGATACTTTGTCATTCATGTCTGGATTACTACAACAACCACACATCACATTTTTTATCCATAAAAAAAAATGGAAGTGCCAGTAGTCCTTTTTAAAATGCAATGCAAATTTTGTGGGTCTTCTTGTCCAACAAACTTACTGTTAGTGTTAAAAATGTTTCGTGTACGTTTTAAATTTTTGTCTATCCTCATCGTTTTCCTTGTGCTTGTTAATCGTCATATGTGGAGTTGCCGACATGACTCAGTCTGTTGGAATAATATTGGAGATTTCGTTTTAGGCTGTCTCAGAAGAAACAAAAATCGACAATTTTTGCATTTTTACGTTATTCCCATTAGCCAAATATCAGTTAATTTATTTTCTTATTTGCTGCATGTACGTGGCATTAAATTCAGACGGGTCACTTAATTTTTTTTGACATTTTTTATTTTTGTTTAATCCTCATTTATAAACGACAAAAAGATGTTTCGGCAGTAAAATGTTTAATTTTTCAACGTTTCAGATATTTACTTTATTTTCTGAATCTTCACTCTCCTTATGAAGAAAATAGCATAAAGTACTGTCTATTGAAAGACTTTTTAAAAATTTTTTTATTTAAATTTCTTTAAAATTATTTAAATTTTAACTTTCATGTTTTAATTTTATAATTTTTAATATTATAAAATCACTTTTTGGGTGCACTCTTTGTAACTCGTTAATTATTCTAGTACTCTTTTTTAAATTTTTTTTTTTTTTTTTTAATGAGTACTTTGAAATCTTACAAATTTCGACTGAAATAAGATGTTCAGTTGTCTGCACTCTTTTCTATGCTAACAAATCCCCCATTATTTGAAAATCCAGCCAAAAACTAGGGTGTGGTAATAAAATTGCATATCCTTTTTTAATCTTTATTTTATATTTCATTTTTGTCATCAAATTCTGATATGATAGTTATTTGTGGTTTTAAGTACTGTTATTGAAACATTTTTCATTGTTAATGAACATCACATTTTTATTTTATTTTTTTTATTTAATTTTAATATAAAACTTGTTTTGAGTTTTGGAATATTCATATTTGCCATTATTAAAAGAGGAAAAATAACCAAATTTTTCCTTGAAAATGTATTTAAAATTTTTTTTTAAATCTATTTTTTTATTTCTCAAAAAAATATACTCCCAAAAACATGTTAAATAAATGAATTCTTGACTAGTTTTGAATCTTTTTTTCTCTTAAAGATTTTAAAGAAAATCCCTGTTTTTATATATGTGTTACTGTTAATTTAACCTCTTTTAAAATACAAAGTGCCATTTTTCTCTCGATTGGGATTGAGCTGAATCAATTTGGATCCAGAGCTTTGTTGAGTTATCTACTCTCGTCACCATTGCCTTATGTTAAATAAATATTTACGCCGTACGGTTAGAATAAAAGTAACGTTTCTGAAGTAAATAAAATTTTGCTTGTGTTTTGGATGTTCAAATTAAACTGTCAGGAATTGAAACTTTAATTTGCAACAGCTGTCAATTGGCACTTTGTTTAAAAATAAAAGTAAACCAACTATGTTGAATTTAAAGTATCAAAAACGTACATATAGTTCAAACATCTTATCGGAAGCTAGTGATATATTTTTAAGGGTATGTGTATATAATTTCTTTTAGTTGCTATCATTACACATGCAGAGCACCTTGCTTGCTTCGTTAAAGTAGTACCCCGTCTTTGTTCGAATTGCCATCACCTCATTTCATCAGTCGACCAGAACCGAACCACGGACTACTGCATTTATTGATACTCTTAACGTCAAACATGCTCGCATGTCATCATCATTTCATCAGTCTTTCTTTAGGATGGTGATGATATTATGTGGACACATCATTTGACTCTTAGAGTAGCACTTAAATGCCGATTGAATAATTTCAATGATCTACTTGCTATTTTCCTGATATACTTCGAAAAATTATTTGATAACATTTTGGTTTAACATCGTTAGACTTTACATTTTTCTGAGGTCATTAAGCAAACAAGAAATTCATTTTGATGATGAAAAAAAAAATTGAGATTGTTCAATGTTCTGGGAGTTGAAATGCAAGCTTTTTTTTAAGGCCAAACACATTTTGACTGTGGGTCACGTGATTTCCTCCTAATGATTAACGATGGTGCGTTAATGGTAAAAATACAAAAAAAAAGTTGTTTTTTTTCTCTTGTTTTGCTTATCCAAAGGAGACTAGTTTCTATCAGTTGAATACAGTTTTAATTTAAAGTATCCTAGTATAATGCAAACTTTTGCCTGATTTTCTGCTATGTACTTGGAGTTATTCCTGATTTATTTATCATGCCATATTTGTAAAGATTATGAATAATGGAAGTAAACAAGCAAAACCTAAGCATTTGTAATATGAAAACTGAAAAGTGTCAAACAACACATTTGCATTTTTTTACTATGCTTGAAAAAGGTATCTCAGTCACATTGTGATTGAGTGGTTTTAAATTAAAAATTCTATTTACTTGTGTTATTATCAAGTTTCCAATATACAAGTTAACAGTTGCTATCAAATTAGTGGGTAAACATAAAATATCTGCTATTATGTGACTTTAAAACTCTTCTTATATTAATCTTTAATGGATTTTGTTCCTTCATTTACAAGCAATCTTATCCCCTCTAACATGTAAAAACCACTATTTTTCATTTACCATACAGAATATAAAGTTAAAATATATAGAGCTATTAAGCATGAGTTTACTGTGGGATGTAGTCATAGAAATATCAAAAGTTAAAATTACATTGGGATAAATTGACTGCAAAATAATGGGAAAATATACTCTTCTTTTAGTGAAAGATGTTTTAGGGAGTGGACAAATCCTTTTGTGTTATGGGTAATAAAAAATGCATTAATCAAATAACATACTGAGCTTCTTAGACATGCCTGTGATTTTGTTATATCACCTTTTTGTGCAACATTCAAGTTTTGCAGAAATTACTTGAATTAAGATGGTTAAGTTTGTAGTGAGTAATGTTGAAAGCAGTTATTAAAACTTATAGGAATGCATATTGTGTTCCCATTACTAAATCTTTTTCTCTCATCAACTGGTTGTTATCAGTAATATTGTATACTGTTTGGTTTGTCCATTCCAGCACTATCGCAGCTTGTCATCAACAACACATACCAACTAGGGACGGGTGTTTTTCCTCTAAATGTTGCTATTACTAGTATTACTACTACCAACCTTACATTCTCGGATTACAGCATCCTAATTTTATGCCATTTTTAGCTATGACTGCATAGAAGACTTGCTCAAGATATATGCAAGTGTATTCTTTAGTGTCAGATGTTACAGGAGCATGAATGAAGTGTCCTCTATTTAAGTGTCACTGGCTGAGTATTCTTTTTTTTTTTTTTTTAACTTTCCTCTGAATTAAACGACTTGGGATATCTTAGTTTAAATTAACCATTAAAAATTTTTATAAACTAAACTGCATAATTTCAAGCTAGTTTTGAGATCTTTTAATAACCTAGGTGTTGACATAGTTGTATGAGGGGTTCCAAGTAGAGGATGATCTCACCATCAAACTGTGAATAGTATCATGTTCCGTACATTCACCCATGTAGGGGTGAATGAAATATATAATTTCCACAGTTCAACACATTTAACACATTGTTTCTCAAATTTTTTTAACTCTTGAAACAAATTGTTTGCTCATTGGCTTTGCTGTTGCTAACACTTTCATTTGAAAATTTATTTCATAATCCTTTGAAAGTTTGGAAAAAGAAAATAGATGTAGTCAAATCTGGTGAGTAGGGTGAATGTGTTTATGTACTCAAATCCCAAATTCTTCAAAGATGCATTGTTATGCAAGAGGAAAAATGCCTTTCTACAGCTTCCCTGTGTTTTTCTTTCACTGTCTCATTTAATCAGCACAACAAGTTAGACCAATATTATGCATTATGTGTTTGGCTCTTATCCTTTTAAAAAAAGTACTGGCTATGAACTTTCCTGTTGTCCTATAGGTCTTAATTTCTTCAAAACTAGAGAACCTCCTGAGTGCTGCTATTACAGAGATTGTTGTTTGGTCTGGATAATAGTGGAGTAACTGTCTCTCAGCAACAATGTTTATCAAACATTCCAAAAATAACTAGATTGCTGAAAATGCTGCAAAGTCAACTCTGTTGTAGCCACTCAATGTTTATTCTGATCAGCATTCTAACATTTTGGCATCCACTTGGTTGACAGTTTCTGCATACCTATCTGCTCATGAATTATAAATACAATGAATTCTTTGGATATCTTTTGGCCAAAATTCATTGTTGGGTCAAAAATTAAATCCTGATCCTAATCAACGATTTCAGGAGTTGACACCTCTCAGATGGTGCTGCATCTTGGGTCTCAAAATCTCCACATTGGAAGTTGACATAACACTTTTCACAGTTGAGTATGATAGGCACTTGTCATCTAATGTTTGCATAATGTACACATGGATTTCCTTTGGTTTCCCCTGCAAGAACAGGAACTCCATGATGACCCATAATTCATTATTTGAAAATTCCACACTTTCCATTGACATGGTTCAGTCACTGATTTGAAATATAAAAAAAAAAAATAAGTACAGTCAGCCTTAAAAGTATCACTTTATAACATAAGTTCCTTCTCTTTCAGTTACTGTGATGAAATAGCATGAATTTGGGAAATGCTTCAAATGGAGAATTTCTTAGCACCCTTTTTTACACCCAGTTGATTATCTCTTAAACTATTTAAGGATTGCTAGTTGAAATATAATTTCTCTGTAAAGAAATAACTAGATTACCAAATTGGACATGGCTTAATTGTCATTAGAATTTAGCTATGACATTAAGATATAAAAAAAAATCTTCACTGTGTAGACATTGCAGTTTTGATGATATTCACAGTTCATGTGTGTGTGTTGACAAAAATACCTATGTACATTCTTTCTTATAATCAGTTATGTGTGGAAACATATCTGCTGTTGTATTCATTTTTGATAGTATGGTATTAATTTGTCATCTCCATGCAAACAATTGACATACTTTGTTGGGTATCCACATACTTTCACATGATTGGTATTTGAGAAATTGTCCCATTTTCATCAGCATTGTCACAGGTACTACACTTTTATTGAAGTGAAGAAATGCTGCTGGAAATCCCCCTACTAATGCTCCAGAGAAGTAGGCTTATGGAATGTAAAATAAAATTAGCTAAATATTGTTTTAATCTTAAGACTTCAAGTTGTTGATTGGTTGATGTTTATCACATGGTTTCTTTATTGATGACCTATTGTATGAACATAAAATTGTGATGTGTATTTGGTGGTGAGCTCTCTGCTTGATTGTTGATTGTCTGACTTTTTGCCCTATTCATAATGTTTTTGTTTATGCCTAATGACTCTCACTTGCTGTCTCTCTAACTGCAGTTCCCATTTATATGCACATACTGAAAAGAAGCACCTGCCAGGTGGTGTGTTGTGGGAAGATGGTGAAAGTGAGGAGGACATTGCACCATTCATTTGTGTCTGCACTTTTCACCTGAAATTTGTCATTGCTAAGACAGGGTAACTTCAACATAATTGCTGGTGGTTTGTGTTTGGCATTCTTGGTATTCAAATTACTTACAAACTTAATTCTATTGTGTTCTGATGTAAGGTTGTTGACTAACTTGTGACTGATTTTTGAGGTGATCCTAAGTGCAGTAATGATATTAATGCAAACCCTCAGCTCACTACTTTGAAAGGTCACAGAATTAATATTTATATACACTTAGGTTTATCGAAAATGTTTCATTGTACAAATAAGATAAAAATGGTACTTTTTTTCTTTTATTTCATTAAGATTATTCCCCTAGTATTAAAAAAAAAATATCAAATACTAGTTACTTCAAACATTTCTTAGGATAACTGGAAATTCCCCAGCATAAATACATAATCTTTGCGATGTGGATGTAGAAAGAAATTTTCAGCATTTCAAATTGTACAGCTTGTTTCCCGAAGAAGGGAATTTGACTTGATCAGATGAACCAGTGTCAAAATAACACTGTATTATCTAGTTATGAGATGTTTAACTATTTAAGCAAAATTGTTTTTATTTTTTTATTTTGAAGTGATGAAATTTAGATAAATGTTTTTTGCTTACAGAAAGGATAACATTTTTAAAAAATTCCTCAAACAGAAAGTTTGGATTTTTGTTTTTAATAATTGTTCATTAAGTATAAATACATTTCAGCAATCACTAAAGCTTTGGTTCTAAATTTTACATATTTTCCCCTTTACATAAGGACAATTTGGCAAATGCCACTCATGCCTTAACTTGTCAAATAAAGATTTAACTGTAAGACCTAAACTAGCAATATCATTTAACTTATTTCATTTTTATATTTCTATCTATATTAATTGTAACACGGATTATTTTTCTGCTCAAATCTTTGTACTTTCCGGCTGGTATCATATTTTAGCTGATCCATTCTTCAACGTTCATGTATAATCTATGTGAAAAAGGAAGCTTTTAACTTATAGAACAACTAGAAAATAAATTGATCTTTAATATATTAACTGGAATGGTCAATTTTTACTGCAACAGATTCACCAATGTCCAGAGAGTTTAAAATGATATAGATTCATTGACTAATATATATATATGCTGTACTAACAGCTGTTAATGGATAATTTCTTTGGCAATTAGAAATTGCTTTTTTCTTGCATATTACATTCTGAAAAAAGATGAATATGATCTATTCATCTTTTTTCAGAATGTAATATGCGAGAAAAAAGCAATTTCTAATTGCCAAAGAAATTATGAAACTTTGTAATGACAGCTGAAAAAATAGATGTGGTCATCTGAATAATGTTGGATATCTTCATTACACTTTTCAAAGTCATAAACAAAACATATTTTCTTTATAAATGAAGTGAGATTTTTGTTGATTTCATGGCTTTGGAGATATATATATATATATATATATATATATATATATATATATATATATAAAAAATTATATTTTTTCTTTTCTTTACTAGGTTATGGAATAAAGTATTCAGATTTCAGGCTGCTTTTTAATATTTCTCAGATTATTTTTTCCTCCAATTTATCTGTAGTTATGCATTCACTCACTTTAATGATTGATGTCTGTGTATGATTTTGTCTAGAGATCAGAAAATCTAAACACATTTGTAGAACTTAATTTACAAGCATTATGGATTTTAAAATAAGTCTGAATGTCTTAAACAATTTTTTTTCTTTTTTAGGAATAATTTTTTCTCCCAATTTGGCAAATAATTTTTTTAAAACCTAAGATTAACTTGTTGAATTTAACTCTTTTGCTATCTTGTATTCTTTTTAATTAAGTTAGAAATGTCAGTGGCTTGTAATAAAAATGAATTTCTTTTATAAGTCCTTTTTTCAAGAAATAAAACTTTTTGAAGTTAAAATTTTATTTATTAAGTTAAAATATTTATTTTACTTCCATTGTATTTGGTTTTTACAAATTCTATTAAAGGATTGATTCCACTCGTGATCAGTACAATGATAAGCAAAAGGAAAAGAATACTATACATTTTGAAAGTACACGAATAAGGAATATAGGGTGTAAAGTACAGTCTGTTCTGATACCAGTGATATTTTCATATAAAATGAATTTTTAAATGCTTTGTTGAGATGTAATCTCAGTTTGATAAATTCTAATTTAAAAAAAATGCAATAAATATTTTAATTTTAGATTTGCATCTATATCTCTTTTAAATGTGATTGCATACAATACTTGTCTAATTTTTAATTTTCATTTTTTTAATGTCATTAAGATCGATACACTATCTCTAATTAAACACACACTTTTTGGTTTGGCAACCTGCTTATGGTCAGTTTCAGATGAGCAGATCATTAACAAGTAGGCTTCCTTATCTTTCGTGTTGACCCTGATTTTTCCCCCCCCTCTTTTTATTTTTATTTTTTAATAATCCTTAGTGTTTGAGTAGTCAACAAAGAAAACAGGAAGCCTCCCTCAACTTCCCCACTTTAACTGCCGTTTCAATTCAGCTTCAATGTTCTTTACCAAGAGGGAAGGGGGAACTAAAAAACTTCAAATGTTCGGGTTGTTTGCTTTAATTTTTTAAATTGTCTCATTATGAATTTATATCAAATGTTTAACTCCGATCTTTCTTGAAGTAATTTTATGCCAAACAAAATTCCCTGTTATTGGTTTGGTTTGTACTAGGTGTTTAACTATTCACTGACCAGAAAGTCAAAGCATACAGATTATAGCTAAAATCTAGTTAACTAATCACTTGTTAGAAAACAATAAATTGTAAATATAGAGTTTGCATCTTTATATAATGTTTGGGTTGACAGTGATAAGTTATTCTGTATCAACAAAATAATGTTACTATAGCTTAGACACTATTTGTAAAATAAACTAAATGCTGGAATAGTTTTAATTTGGTCTCATTAGTTTGACTTACTGTACAAGGTTACTGTTAATACAAGGAAGAGAGGTTAATTGTTTGTGTATCCAATTTCTCTTATGGAATACTTCTGATAAGAGATTGAACCCTTGATTTTATGTTAATTTTATGCAAGTGATAACATCACTCTTGCATGCTTTTTCTCCCCTAGAAAAATTATCTATTGTGGTGAATACTGATAAAGAAGTGCAGCTGCATGCAGTATATGTCTGTTCAGAATTATTGTTCTGGAAGGTTTAGATTAAAATTTAAAAAAAAAAAATCATTTAAATATAACAAACAATGAAATTATTTACTTTTCTCTTTGTAGCCTGAATTTTAATAAGTTATTAAATTATTTTCTGGAAGAATACTTTCTTTAGCTTGTATTTTAATTTCACTTTTTTAATCTTTTTATTCACCTATTTTTTATTCCTATATAAAAGGGATTTAATTAGAGAACAATTGGTAACATTAAATGGATCTTTAGAATAAAGGATTTGGATATACAATAAATAGTATTTTTATATTTATTTATTTATTTATTTATTTAAGAGTTCAAGTCAATGAAAACAATGATTCCAAAGAATAGCAAAACTGTCTTTAGAAGTTTTATTGGAAGAGATTCAAAGAGGTTGGTTGTTGATTAAACATTTGCATATGCAGAAGATGACACAAGAGTCTAGTTATACTAGTAGTATTAGTAACTGGATATGGTACTGGAATAAGGATTGTTTAATAATGTAATGGTTTTACTTTAATTGAATTGTTGAATAACTTGTGTATGTTAGTAGAGTCTTGCACAAAGTTTTAGAGGATAAAATTTGGATAAGCTTCAAATGTTATTGACTCTTGCTCAGAATTCAAGCTCTTCATGCACAAATCTGACATGAAAGAGGGAGATGTGTATGAATTCTTATCATTGCTTGTGTAATGATGATATATACAGCAAAGTGCTTGATAGTTCTCAACCATTGTATATGTATTTTCCATTATCCTTTAAGAAAATATTAACTTAATACCAAAAACTCCCTCTTTAAAAAAAAAAAAAAAAATCATTTTTATTCATTTCTGGTTACCAATGGTTGGATAATGGTTCTGATAAAAACCAAATGAAATTAAGAGAAGCAAAATAATGAAAAATTAATGATGATTGACAATGTTTTATTTATTGAAAACATTCATGATAATACTATTAATACTACTTTTAGTGTGTGTGAAGAAAAGGATTGCAAATGGCAGTGATGGGAATTCAAGGAAAATAAGAAATAAAAGTTAGATTTAGTTGTTAGATTTGAGTTACTGCAACTGTTGACTTTCATAATTCAAGCAGTAGATCAACTGTTATATCTCGGACAGACTTTCCAATGAAAAAATGGAGGGTGTTTACTAATGATCATAGGATCAGTGAGTAGTTAAGATAAAAAAAAAAACTGAAATTATGAAGGGAGAAATACTAACCAAAAATTAACAATTGAAAAAAAGAAATTAAAATAATTGTCAAAAACAAGAAAAAAAATGGATTCAAGAATGACACAGACTTTAAAAAAAAAAAATTTAGTAATAAGCAAAAAAGAATATTGACCAACAAGAAAATATTTAAAGAAGCTGGTGTTGTGAATGTAAACTGTGAAAAGATGTAGAATATTAAGAACATTGGTTGCTTCCATGTCTTTAGCAAAACTACCAAACTTCAAATTATCATAAAGAGAATTGTTTGTTGGAAAAAAATGATTTCTCAAAAGTAAGTTTTAGTGATGAAAGTAGACTTGGTGATGAAATATTTTAGGATTTTATTGTAAGCAGTTGCAGATGTTGGAAAATTAAGTTCATGAATTTTGATAAGCTATAAAAACTGTTAAAGTTGAAACCAGTAGAAAAGATAACAGAATCGATGACTGAAAGATTACTCATTGAACTATCAAACAACAGGCTAAATGAAATTTGCAACAATTATTGCTATACTTTAAAGTAGTTTGATGATTGATAGATTTTAGTTTTGTCTTCTGGATTTGGTTTATCTAATCAAAAGGTAATGAGTAAGCATTAACATTCAATCATATAAGCATAATTTTTTAATATTTTGCAGTTTTCTCATTTGGTTCTATATAATAATAACTTTGTGCATAGAAGAAATAATCTTGATTTTTCTAACATCTTAATAAAACATTTATTCATTTGGACTTAGGAAAATATTTTTCTGTAGGTTTTGTAATTGACAAAAAAATAAAATTCTTTACTGTATATTAAGGTAAAGGGGAATTGTAGTTATCCAGATAAATTTTGAAAAAAAAGAAAACATTTTTTGTGGGATATTTTTCAATATAAATTTCTTCTTAAAGCACTCATAAAAATGCTTCTCTATTAATCACATACCTTGAATGTTATAAACATTTTGGATTGAAATTCAGCTAGTAATTGTTGGAACTTTCATACTCCTCTCTAGTATTTTGAAAAGGAGTAGAGGTTCATCCCTCATTTCCTGTTTAGGATTAAGTTTCCAGTTCTAAATTACTGGCAGTCTGTCTACTTTCTTGGCTACTCAAATCTGAGTGTTGGGTTTCCAGAATGCTGATCCTTTATGAAAAAACAAAGGCTAGTTTCTTCCGCATTTGGCTGAGAAAGAAGCTATGAAGCTTGGCTATACATGCTCCCATTCCAATTAATATGACTGAGAAAGATCATGTTGAGGACCAGATTTGGAATCCAGAGGTTTTTGTCTTTCTACTATTGTTTCTTTGTGCGTTTTTACTTTTAAATCAGTTGATTACTTTTATACAGACCCTTGTATTTTTTGTTTTTACTGTGAACCAATCAATAATTTTTCAAAATCTTTGAACTGTTTATTTAAGTTGTAATCTTTTTCATCAAAGCATAGAAAAATAATTAGTTGAATAATTGTTGTAGAATTGTTATCATTTAACTTTAATTTTTGTGATTATATACCTTCAGTTATCAATGATGCTGCATTTTATATTTTTGACTTTTACCTCAAGATTCTTGGAAATGCAAATTGTCTATACAAATTTGTGTTTTGTCCAAAACATCAAAACTTTATGTAATTATACTGATCTGTGATTTGTGTGTCTCAGAAAAGAATTTAAATGGGGGTAGTTGTCTACAGTTTGGTATGTCTTAAGTTCTTATGATTTAAATACGTACAATTGAATCATTTTTAACTCCATATTCCTTTGTTACTTACATTGTAAATGCAAAAATATTGATGACTTTTCTAACAAATTTTGAAAATAAAAATTCAAGAAATGAAAATATTAAATTAAATTTTTACACACTTGAATCTAATTGTGAAACTGTATTAGTTACCAATAAGTGTTCATTTGAAATTTCCCATGTTAAAAAATAGTCATAATATTTGAATCTTAAATCAGATTTTGTTAGGTTCTCAATGCAGAATGACCTCAAGCTTGAACAGCTATTTTGTCAGTGTTTGCAAGCTCATATAAAGTTTAAAAAAAACTTTGATCATCAATTGTTGACACTGCTGGGAAAATACACAACTATTTCACTCACAAAATCTTGAAGTCTGGCATTTTATAAATATATATTAAACTATTAATAATTAGAATTCTTTTAATTGAATTTTAAAATTTGCTTTCATTTTGACAATTTTTTTTTTTTGTCTTAAGACTTTAACAAATTTTCATATTAACTAAGAATTTCCTACTCTTTTTTTTTATTTATATTTATTTATATCATTTTGATGTTATGCTGCTCAGACTTGGAGAATTATATAAAAATGGGATGGGAACTTTGTAGATAATTGAGAAATTACTTCCAATTTATGGAGGAAAAACAGTAACTTTGCAGTTAATTAAAGAAATGAGAATTCAATTGTGGCATTCCTGAGGCCTTGTTTCTTCCTTACTATAACACCATATCAACAACAGAGTGCATAAAATAAAAATACTTAATTATGTATAACTTTATTAAACAAACTGATGCTTCTTTACTTGAGGAATTTCAGTGTTTTGCATATAAATAAATTCAGTTTTGTTAAGTTTGATAAGATAGTGTTTTTTTTTTTTCTTCTTTCATGTAATTGAATCTCTTTGTGCTATTTATGTTATTTCCACTCAATGTTTCTATCATCCTATTTTATGGTCCACTTCAGGTGTTTGGAATTGAAGGCCTCTTTTTTTTTTTCAGCTTAGGTTTTTCCAATTCACCTGAAGAGGACTCTAGAATGGTTGAAAAGTTGTGTGAGTGTGAATAGCATCAATAACATTAAAGAGATTGTTTGAGAAGAGGGAACCACACACACAATAACATAGTTCACCTTATATAATTTGTTAGAACAAGTACTGTAAAACTAAAGTCAATTTTCTTCAGTTAACTAGTGAGTGTTTAATATTTATTTTTATCAAAAGTTTACTATAATTAATAAATTTCATTAATATTTTTGTACTCTTGCACAAAGCCCTTCAACTAATATAAAAGCCAATACTCTTTCTCAAGCATGTTTAGCGTTTCCAATATGTCTGTTCATTTTGTAAAGATATACAAGTTGAAATGCCCACTTTACTGGATATATACAAATGAAATTATTCTGTATTTTCTGCTGGTTCATAAAATTGAAAGATGTTTGGTATTAGTTGACTCACAAGATGTTGATGCGTCAAAAAGCTGTGTCTCTCAACTAATTAGTTTAAAAGAAATTGTTTCTGGATATTATGATGGTTGCCATTTTAACTGGTCTCTTGAAGATACAAGCTTTTCCAATAAGCAACATTCTTGATAACACAGCTGGATTTGTTTTTTAACTTAAGGTGGGGCCACTTAAACCCCAGCCTAAAACTTTCAAGCTCTGAGTTATTGCAGTTATTTACTGTTATAATATTCATAAAATTAATGTTGTATAAATATGTACTTCTCAGAGGGTGCATTTTTCTTTTCATCATAAAGCTTGTTTGTTCAATGTTAAGTGAACAGCTTAGTGTCAGTATGTTACAAGATTAAAATCTTGAACTATTTGCCCAGCAAAACCTTGAGACTTGAAGTATGCAAATACTTTTAGTACTTAATCATACTAACAATGGTGAGCTCTGTATTTTTAGATATGATGCTGTATACAAAAAAAGTTCTGTCATTCAACTCCAAAATATGTTAGGAAAAAGATAGCATTGGTAATTTGGCTAGAACACATAAAAAAAAATCAAAAAAATCTTGTCATGAAGTCAGGCATAGCAAGAGAAAAATTCTAAATTCTTTACAACATAAAATGGCCATTGAAATGCATGGCAGTATCAGAGCTGTTGGTCAATAGCATTAAGTACTCTATTGTATATTAAGAATGAAGTATAGCTAACATAGATTTTCCTGTTTGTTTCTTTACTGTATCAGGGAAGCACAACATAATTTCTTAATAGTGAAGATAATATCAGATACTCACAAAACAAATGCCAGGACATTGAATATGTAGTTACACAAGATGTGCCAGAAATTATTATTTTTTTTTTTTTATTTTATCATCCCAATCAAGGTGATAATGCCACTGAGACACAAGAGATTACTCAGAGTGAAAGAAAATGAAAAGATTTACTGAGGAGAAGAGACAAAAGAACAAGATTCAGGAAGCGATGAAATTGCGATTAATGTTGCATTTAAGTTTTTGAATATTGTAGGTGGCAGGGAAGCAAGAAATCAGAAGAGTTCCTCAGGTGAGAAAAAAACCCAAAAAAATTCTTAGGATAGAACTTTGTTAAATCTATCTAGTTCAACAGTTAAATGAAGAGACATAGTTGCCAATCTAGTATGTTTTAATTCATGTGGTTGAGGTACCAAGGAAGAGAGCTCATTAGAACAATTGCCATGAAAATATTTATAGAAAAGGCTGTGAGAAGCCGCATCACAGTGGTGGGAAAGTGACTGATGTCAAGATGTCCGGTCAGGACCAATAATATGACAGACCTTTGGATTTTGTCAAGATATATAGCAGGTGCACCAGTCCAGATATGGCAGGAATATTCAATGAATGGTCAAATGATAGATTTATAAATGTGTAAAATGGATTCTGATGAGAAAAATTCTGGCACGACACAGTGACACAACCTTCCTAGTAGTAGACCCAGCATTTGATTCAAATTAGGAACAAATTATAATAAAAAAAAAAATAGGAAGAAAAATAATTAAAAACAAACACATGTTTAATTTGAAAAAAATAATTTTCAATAAAGCCACTCTCAGATCAAGTGGTTCTAGCTCATGTTGGCCAGCATGTCTTGTCATTTCTTGTGTTAGACTGGAAGATCTTGTGTTAATGCTCTTGATATGCCTGAAAAAGAAATAAACACATTAAAATTTGGTTCATGACAGGTGCAGGTTGTCTCCCATTTCCTTTCAAATACCTGGCTCACCCTGTATGTGTTTCCATTTGAATAGTTTAATGAGAATGTGTGGCCAGATTTTTTAGAATCTGGCTCTTAAAAATTATACTGTTAAAGTTTTGTACAATTTTTATTGGTGAATATTGAGTCAAGTCAGTATTTACACGAGTTAGGATCAAGTAATTCTTGTTACTTTAAGAAAAATATAGCTAAAAACTTTTTTCTTTTACACAAATTGGCTGACAAATCATTTTCACTGTCTTAAGAAAAAGATGTGGCCGAACATATTAAAATTTGAGAAAAATAGCAATAAAAAGGAAACTAGTGAAGCATATAAATCCAAATTTTGATTTTATTATCCATTTGTGTTTAAAAAAAAATTCTTAGCTATATCTTGAAATTAATGGATACTATTGAGCATACATTTTTCATGTTGATGCCAATTTACATGGAATATAAATATTGTTTTATGTATCTCTGAAACAACCTTTCGATTATTTCTTAAAATAATCACTACAAATAGTTCAAACAGAAGATTAATCATGGAGTATGTTTTTATTTTTTGAACAAGTCGTCGAGTGTAGCAATTAGTTTTATACACTTGACGGTTTGAATCATCTTTGGTGGCAGAAAGTAACAGACAATTGGATTCTATAACATGCATCAAGTCATTCTTATTAGCTTTGGACCAAAACAGAGTTTGTTTTTTTTACTTAAATTTCTGGCAGTAAACCAACTTTTAAATACCAATTTTAAATGGACATAATTTTTCACTTTCTATTATGTAATTAATTTTCTATCACCTGTTCCAGCTGATATTTATTTTAGCTACTTATCATAATTACTTAAACATATCTTATAAGTTCAGGGAAGTCATAGTTCATTTATGAAAAACATTCTTTGTTCACTATGACATTATAATTAGGTGTCTGTATTTGAAGTACATTTTTAATGTTCTTTCAATAAGAGCCTATTTGATGAATTCTGATTATTCTGTTCATACCCATTGAAGCAGTCTATGAAAGCTGTATCATGTTATATGCAAAATAATCTAAAAGTGAATATATGAATAACAAAGAACGGATAATCTGTGATGTTATTTAGGATAATTACAAATTTAAAATATTTTGTAATTATACATATATAATTAACCTGTATTAAATTGTATTCTTTATCCTTGAAAAATATTCATATTCCAAGTATTATTAAAATGTTTGATTTAAAAAAATTTTTTTTTTATATACTTCATTACTCATTAATACCTTGGGTTATTTGAGAATGTTTGCAACTGTGTGTATAAGGTAGAAATTTGATGTGTATAGTTCAGAGAGAGAAGAATGGTCTTGAACGAATAGGATATTCATTGTACATGCAAGAAAATTTATTTCAAAGGTATTTTTCACTTTTCACTCTTATGCATAAGAGTAAATGTAAGGTTTTTTATTTATTTTTTTTTTTTTTATCTCTTATGGGATGCATGCACTTTTAGAAATGAACATTTTATTTGAGATCCATAAGCAGGGGCCATGTAATATGCAACTGAGAGGTATTTTTATCTGCCAGCTTGTGCTTACACTATTTCTAAGATATTTTTTTTTTCCTGTTGGGACAGACTTAGTGAAAACATTAATCTTTCACTCTTTTTGTTGTTATATCAGTCTGGCAAATCCTAGGGAATAATGTCTGATGTTACCTCTCTAAGGGAATACCTTCTGGCAGAGAACCAAATACATTGAAATTGTGAAAGTCAAGGTGAAAATACTCAGGAATATGAATGAGTATAAAAAGAAAGAGTTTGCTGTCTAGTAGGAGATAAGAAAATGACAGAAATAGCGACTTTAAAAGGAGCATATATTTAAGTTGTACCCAACTTCAGATGGATATGAATTTTGCAGGTCTGCAAAATTAGTCATTAAAAATTGATTTCTTTCTGCATGTATGAACACAGAAATAAGAATAATACATTAGATCATGGTTTAAAACAAAAAACTGGAGGAAACTTAATAAAAATGTTACAAATAATAAATTTCTATATTGTTGCATTTTATATGAAAATGTTTTTTCAATGTAATTTTCAAACATACCTGAAGCAAGCAAGGTTATATATGCTATTCTTTGTAACTTCCTATCTTTTTCTTAAAACTTTTTTGGTAGGAAGTCAATTATTATAGATTTTTTTTTCTGATGAACCCCTCTGAATCTGCTATCATACTGATATCTGAATGTCCCTGGTACTATTTACATTATTTACATGTGGACTATTGTCTTCATCTTTTTTTGTTATCGCATTTCAGCTCAGTGAGTGAATATTGTCCGGATGAAATAAAGTCCGTTTATTGCCAAAATGGACAGCTTGACATCAAATGTACCCTGTATTTCGCAAGATGGATAGATGTTGTGGTGTCCAAGATGTCTGTGAAGGTGGTGATTTGGGGATGCCAGTAGTGCTAGTCCATTGATCCATCACTGGCACACTGAAAAAAAGGGGAATTAGATGTAAGTGACACATGGAAGTTGAGTAGGGGTGGACATTACTCCTTACGATGGCAAAAACTACTTGACATTGACTGCAGTTTCGTGCAGTTTACTATTTGGCAACAGCTGCACTGGCAGACCCTGCCAGTGCAGCTGACCCAGCCAGTACAATTGGCCATTTGAAAGCCACATTCTTTAAAGGGCCAAACATCTGACAGATAACAGCTCTGCATTTTGCATTAAACTATTTAAAGACTTTTTGGATGAGTGGGAACCCACCTACAGGACCAAAATGTGATAACAACAAAGATGAGGACAATAGTCAATGTAAATAATGATAATTCCTCATCCCAGAAATTATGAAAGAAAGTAGTCCTTTGCATTTCCTTGATATCATGGTGAAACCTCTCAAACTGTTCTCTCACAATTCCAAGGTTTTCAAGGAAAAATCTCATGTGAATTCAAAATTGAATTTAAATTCCTGTTGCAAACCAATTCCTTAAAATTGAATGAATTTCTTACAAGTTATTTTGCTCCTTGTTACCTAGCTAGAAATTATTTGGAATGATACTGAAGGTTGTTCATTGTACCATTCAAATTCTGTATCTGAAATGTTTTCTAATGCCAATACCAGTAAATACACCCTTTTTTAATTTGGTTTTAGGCAAACCAGGAAGCTTTTGGCAGAAATATAAGAGAGGTCCCATATTTTGATTGGGCTTTAACAAATTGCTTTGTTAACCTAAGTGTAATATGAAGAAATCTTTTTTGAATTTTCAATGTTTGGTTAGATGATGGGTTTTGGCACCAATCTGTAATTTGTTTCAGTATAGGCATTCCTTCAGAACCTAATGTAAATCATTGACTCTGCTGTCCTACTTGCAGAAATGGCAATTTTTATATCTCCTGCTTGCTTACCCAGCAATATATACTTATGTCTCTATAGGTGAGCCAACAAATGTTCATTGCTGTTGATTTTCTCGAACATTTGTCAAATTCTGCTATTTCTTTTAAATGCATAGAATGAGCAATAAGTATTGATGCATATTTACTGCCATTATAAAGAAATAACCCTTTTTACACTTCTTTAAAAGAATTTATGGATATTCTCTATTGTAATCTCTTTCAATTTTTACACTACTTCACTGCACCAAAAAACCAAGGATCTATTTTACTTAAAATATGGTACAACAATCCTTTCTTTATTTTGTTCTTGGATAAATTTTTTTTTCTTTTTATCTTTATCTTAAGAGCTCTGCAGCATCCCTGAAGAGATTGAGGTCTTTCACTAAATCATTAATTCATCCTGAGAATTGTGGCTCATTGCTTGATTATATTGCAGCCTTTTCATCCTCTGAATTAATTTTGACACAATGAAAATTAATGTATAGTAGTGTTTGGTAGATTACTCCATACAATATAGGTCATGTTACTAATGGACTTATTTGATGTCACTTTTTTTTACATTAAACCCCTTTAATTTTGTTCAAACTTGTCACAACAGCAGATTTACATGCAAAACTGAAATAGCCAAAATATTAAAACTGGTAAATCTTTGACAGTTTTAAATTTGTAACCTTTCGCTTTTCACAACATGACTTTTAAAATTGGCATATATATTTATATATATTACTTTCGGTCTCATTTAAGGTTCTTGAGTAACCTTTTAAATTGTTTTTGTTCAATATCTCTTTGACCTTTTAATAGAAAAAATAGATACTTTGCAAAAAAGAAAATTAAAATTTGTTCATTAATATCTTGAATAATGTAGAACGGCTTATGGTCATATCACATTCAAACACTGACTCTCGTTCAATAATCAAAGTTAAGTAGCAGTGAGTCTGGTCATAACATAGATGTGTAACCACTTAGGAATACTGGTTACTTTAGCTTGGATGTGTGTAGCAGGTGTAATGGATAATGGCTTGGAATGAGAAATTGAAAAGCAGAGTTCAAATCCCAGTCGAGGATTATATATTCACTTACATGCAAATACCCTTGTGGGAAATGTATGAATCTCTCTTCTCCTTCCAATTATCGGTTAAATAGTAGGATAGACTGGTCTTAGTTGGCAACTAGTTTACTGTAGAAAGTAATGGCTGCCTACTGCAGGAATTCTTCTGCCAAGTCGATTATGAATTGAAAAGAGACATGATTGTCCAAATGTCTCTCATGCATGGCACCTAAGGAAGGAAAGAATATAGGACAAAATACAAGAAAGAAATATAATTGGTTGAGAATTTACTTTTGTGTGAAACCAGATATGGTTCCTGAAATCTTATTTATTTTTTATCTAGTATGATAGTTTTTGTCTGTCTTTTTAGTTTGCCTTCTGTAATGCCAACCCATTTTTTTTTTCTCTAATTTTAATCTGTTATGGTGTCATTCTTGCTTTATCTGCCTCTCCTTTATAAGGTGCCACTATAATGGTTCTGGCAATCCTTTGGCATTTTTCCCCTTACTCACACACATTTGCAATCCTCATAAACTTTTTTAAAACAATCTTTCTTCCTTATTTTCACATCTCATATGCAATTCTATCCAACCATGGTATCTTTGCTATTTTTTAAATTCTATCTGTTCATCCATTCATTACTCTAATCACTCTCACTTATATTGATATGTCCACTTGTTTGGAAATATTGTAAGTTTGTCCATTAGTGTTAAATACCTTGTGTTAAAAGATAGCATAATTAGTTCATTGGGTTGACAAAGATATATGACTGATGGATTTTTGCCCTGGGGATGAAGGAATATCAATACTCTATCACATATGCATCCTGAAATCATTTTGGTGATGTCAGATGTAAAATGGTTTTAAAGTTCTTGTACCATTGTGCACACTCATCTGAAAAGCAAATTTTGTAGACTGATGAGATATTACTTTTTAGTAGTTCTAGCAAATTCTTTTAAAATAACAGCACAGTCATGGTGATGGATATTACTCTGAAATAGTTTAAATGAGCAATCACATCTTCCTTATAAAGGATAATCTCATTTATTCCAGTATAAGCTGTGAAAATCATTTTGAAGAACAAAAATTTTCTACAAAATCACACAAAGAATTCACTGTCTTTCAGGCCTTTTTTAAAAACATTTTTTACAGTAATAAGTCTTGTGTCTGGCATTTGTTTATTTGATTATAGAAATGTTCTGCATATTCATTGCTATTCATTACTATGGAATCAAGATTAGACTGATCTGCATTGACCCAATTTTTGAATGTTAGTCTATCAATGAAATTTGCAAAACTGTTCACTAATCTCTTTTTAAATATGATGGATCTTCATAGGGTTCACATTGTCTGAGGCAACATTTCTGTGAGCTAGTATTGCATTTCATTAAATCAATACAATATTGAACATTCTTAAGTCATGCCATCATTTACAGTTGTGCTAGTTCTGCTCCTACAAAACATAAGCTTAGCATTTTAAGGAATAACAGTGAATTCTTGTTGATCTCACACTAACATACTTCTTTGGTTGCAATTTGGCAAATTTACTGGAGCCTATCAGAACAAAGATTTCTTTGTTTGAAAAGCTGATAAGATTCTTTTAAATGGCAAAATAAAGAGATATATCTTTTGTCTTTCTTTATCTATGATGTTACAATAATCCTTCTTGTCTGTCATTATTCTATTGGTGTCTTACCAGTATACCATTTGTTTTTCCACACTTTAGAGATTTGGGTTTGGAAGAAATTTTTTTTTTTAATGCACCAGATTTTAGGTGGTAAGAATAGTGAAGATTTTTACTTTTTCATTTTTAGTATTTTCATTTTGGAATTTTTCTTCCAGTTGATTTAATGTTTCTAAACAGCTCCTACTTTACAATGTAAAATAAAATGTTTTTCCATGTAACTATATATACTTTTTTGTTGTCTGTCATTTTCAAAATATTGTTATTTTTATAAACTTCATGTGGCTTTTTGCTGTACAATATATAAAGTGGTTATAGGAATGAACACTGCATTGTGACTGTCAGTTTCATGCTTCAATGACATCTTCAGACCAGGTATCACTTCTTTCTTAGCAGGCACCATATATAAAGGGATCTGCAGGATTAACAGAAGTAGAGACTGGAGGAAGTGGTCCTTCCAACAATAATGCTTAGGGTTATTCATATTCATGACCTACATTGCTTATTTCTATATTTATTCTCTCTCTCTCTCTCTCTCACACACATATATATATATTACATGAATCATTCATACTAAAAGCAGATCGTGAATTTTTGTATGAATGATTCATGTAATGTAAATTGAACTGCACCACATACTTGAGAGATATATATATATATATATATATATATATATATATATGGTTATATGATTTAAGACTTTTTGGTTGTTACATGGTTGTAGGTTGTATAGTAGGAACTTGTTTTTGTCTGCAAATTCCAAACATTTTTTTTCTGATTCATTTCAATATTTTGAACTACTTACCAAATCAAAGAATGATACCAGCTATTGGTCAATCTTGATAACTTAAAATACATTTCCAATATCAGTTCTTGGTATGATCTTTTGGTTTCCTCCATACTACTGAAACTTCAAAAGCATGAGCATTTTACTTATATTTTTTTTCTTTTATTCATTGACTCAGTTTCTCAGCACAAATTGAGCAGACACTATGAGGTGGGTCACATTTTGTCATAGTCTCCAATTTTTTTTATTTTTATTTTTTTATTTATTTATTTAAGCAAAATCTGTTATATTTTGTCTTTTTCTTTCTTCTACAAATTTTCTACAAATGTAGCAAAAAAAGACCAGGTCTGTTCATATTTCTGAGCACTCTTGTGCTATTAACAATTATATTACTTTAATTTGTGTAAAAAAAAAAAAAAAATGAAAATGAATATCACTTCTATATGTGCCGTATCCCTCCTGTCCCTTGTAGTTCTTAATAAGTTTTGTCTTTTTGTTCTTTCTCCCAGTCCCTGTTCAGCCATCTGCTAGTTCAAGCCCATTATGTATGTTACCTCTATCCGTCCTGTGATTATCAAATTTTCCAAGCCCTCTTTTCTCATTACGTGTCCCAGAAATTTCAAGTGCCTCTTCTTGATGTTAAGTATAAGTTTTGTCTTTGTTTCCAGTCTTTTCAAAGTCTCATTGTTGCTCACAGTGCTGTAGAGTTGGAACACAATCTCTGACTCTGATTCCTCTATTTTTCACACCTTTGACTCCAACTTGTACAATTAAGTGATTATAGCCTACAAATTTTATAAAGCCTATGCATACACTCCTAACTTGAGTAGCCCTATATCATTATAACGGGTTTATATCAAAGAATATTGTGGCTTGTATGTCATGCTTATTCCTTTAGTATTTTCTAAGATTTAGACAAAATCATTGAAAGGGTATAGAAGAAATAACAAAACAAATGCTGTGGTCTATATCTTTGCAAATAATAAGTACAGAAAAAATAAAACTACTTTATAACATAAGTTGAAATCTCATCTTTTACAGGATGTAAAAAACAAAAAATAATTTTATAATTTGAAAATACAAAATAACTACAAAAAATAAAATAAATTTTGTAATGTAAAACTTTTTTACATAATTTGTATATTCGACTGGAGTCAGTCTATGGTTTTTCCGACTCCAGTGACCCCTTAATTGATTCCAACTCTAACCCCACAGCACTGGTTGCTCACATGTTTGGCCCATGATATCCTTAGCATTCCTCTGTAGAACCACATTTCTGTTGCTTCATCTTTGAGGAGATACAGGAGGAGGACTGATATCATGTAGCAGTTCAGTACTCTCTTCTCTTTCGTAATACTCTGCTTAGCTTTTGGAATGCGTCTTTGGTCATCCCAATATGTCTTCAGATCTCAGTGTCACACTTTCCGTCTTCTGTCAGAACACTTCCCAGATATTTAAATTTCTGTACCTACTTGATTTTAGTGTCCCCAACCTGTAAATTGCATTTTGGGCTCATCTTTTTACTGGTGACCATGCATTCTGTATCCTTGTAGCTTATGCTTAGTTCCTTCTTCTCCATCTCCTTCGCTACCTTCTCTAGGAGATTTTGTAGTTTGCTTTCCGTGTCTGCTATCAGCACTGTAATCTGCATATCTTATGTTAAGATAGTGGTCGCCAATGATGAATTCTGGTAGGATTTCCAGTTCTCTCAGAATTACCTTGTGGTATAGGTTGAATAAGTCTGAGAAACATTCTTGCCTTATGCCCCTTTCTATTTTTTGTATATCTGCTGAACTCTTCTTCTTTTTTTTTTTATCCGTATGCAGGCGGTTTGCTACCAGTAGAGATTTTTGAACACATTTGTGTAGTCTATAAAACACTTTCTTCTGCATTTGTATTGCTCTTTCTGATAACATTCTGAGCATAAACCCCGCATTCTTTGTTCTTTAATGAACCTGCATTGTTCTTGTCCTGATTCTGTTGTTTGCTCTATTCATTGGAATTCGGATGAGGAGTTTTGTTATGTGGCTATCAGCACTGTGGCTGATTGTTTGGTGGAGTTCATATTTGTTAAATCCTGATTTCTTAGTGCTATGAAAATAGATCTGCTTAGATCTTCCAGTATATCATCACCGTTGTAGATTTCACATTATTTCTGTAATCTTGTCTATGGCGAAATCATCTAAGGCTGCCAGCATCTCTATTAGAATTCCATTTGGCCTTGCCACCCTGTTTCTGTTCAATCTGGCCAGTGCCTTTCCACTTCAGTTTTTAGTATTTCGGGCCTGTCAGTATTTCTGTATATTGATGGTTGCTCTCTTTTGTCATGGAAGAGATCTCCAATATATTCATTCCAGCACTGAACATACTTTTTTCTTTCTATAATATGAGCATTCTGTCCTTGGCTTTTATGCAGCCTGTTGAGGAGCACATTTTCTGTCCTGTTAGTTCCCTTATTTGTTTATGTATTACTCCTTCATCTGTGATGCCCATTCTCTCTATTTGTGCACACTTTTCATTAAGCCATTCTTCTTTAGCCTGCCTGCATTTAGTCCTTATTTCATTGTGTAGTTTTCTGTATTTCATTCTATGTCTTGGCATTGATTTGTCTCCTTTGCATCATGTCGAAAATCTCATCTGTGATCCATTTGTTTTTTTTTGTTTTTTGTTCATTCTTCCTCGGACTGATGTTGTTTGCTGATGTCACTAAAGCTTCTTTTAGTGTGTCCCATTTTGAGTTTCCATTTTGCCCCTCGTATCTTCTTTTCACGTTGTCCATGTATTTTTCCTTCATGTTTGGGCTGTTCATGAGTCTGTTGTATTGCAATATGGGTGCTGCATTAGGCTTCTTCAGTTTCTGTAGTTTCACTCTTAGTTTACATATGACAGGGAGGTTGTCACTTCTGCAGTTGACACTTGGATAGGTTTTGCAGTGAACAACTGCATTCCTGAATCTTTTGTTAATAGTTATGTAGTCAATTTGGTTATTAGTTTCTCCTCCTGGGTTTCCCTATGTCCATAATTGCCTTGGATGTTTTTGGAAGAAGGTGTTGACTAATTCCTGCTCATTGGCAATGCACCATTGGACCCATTTTTCTGTTCATTGCTTGTTCCTAGACCTAATTTGCCAACTATCTCCCCTAACTTCTTCCTGCCTACTTTGGCATTCAGATCTCCCATGATAATTATAACTTCTTGTGATTTCCACTAAGCCTTGGTGTTGTCTAGCATGAAGTAGAATGATTTGAATTCTTCTTCCATACTTTGTGCTGTTGGTGCATACACTATTATAATAACTGTTGAAAGGCTTTCTGTTCAGTTTAACTACATGAATTCTTTCAGATAAAGTACAGTATTCCAGGATGCATTTCTTGATGTCTTGAACCAACTCCTTTTTAATTTTCTCTCCACCTGCATATATAACCCTGTGGTTGTGACTAACAAAATCTCCATTCTTTGGCCACCTTGTTTCACATACAGATAAAATGTTGACTTTTAACCTACTCATCTTCTGTTTTACATTTACCAACTGGTCACAGTTGTTTAATATTCAATGTCCTGAGAGTTATTTTTTGTTTGATGCAAGCAGTTGCTGGGTGACTGTTCAGTGACACCTGTCACTCCTTTCTGAGCGAGGTATATGTTCCTAGGAATTTTATCCATTTTATGCCGTTTATGCTAGCAGTTGCTGGATGACCGTCAGGTGATACCTGTTGCACATGTTGATCTTTACCAGGCAAGGAGTTAATTCCTATAGACTTAACCCCCACCCCTTCATGCTGTTAGGTTTCATAATTTATTTGTTAATTGCCATGATATGCCTTGGGATTAATAGTGGAGTGTTTTCCTGTTGCCTTCTCCATTGTGGCTTATGAAGACACTGCCTCCAGTTAGCTGGCCGTTGACTCATTGAGAGTTCTTCTGCCCTTTCTTAGGTATAATTTTTTTGTTCTACTGGGTTGCTAACAACACTCCCTCACTTACAAGAACATGGAGTGGGGTAGCCAGTTTAGTCACTGACACTCTGTCATTGGAATACTTAACTCACTCACTCACACACACGCTCACATTTTTATATATATATATATATATATATATATATATATATATGTGCCCTCAAACAGACCTGAATGCATACCTGTGTACTGGGGAGTAGAATCCCCCCCCCCCCAAAAAAAAACTTGCTAATGTCCACTGTGGTGTCTGAGCTATATTCTAACATATTAATAAAATAACGTTTTAAACTTGGATCTAATGAGAAAGTGCTGAATTTAAGCATAATTCAAATATAATACCCATATGTATTGTGTGAACTAGTTAAAACTCTTTTAGAAAAGAGTTATGTGAATAAGAATAATAGTTTTCTTCTTTTTTTTTTTTTTAAATCTAAAATAACTTAACCAAATTTCTTTTTTTTTTTTTTTTTTTTTTTTCAACTGCATAAACATAATTTTAATTTAAAAAAGAATTAAAGATTATATTTTAAGGATGTAGAAACTTTTGCTCTCAAACTGAACTAGTTGAATCATCAGTTTAAGGATACAAAATAAGTTTTCAAATTATTGGACAATGTTGAATTGAGATGTTTTAGCAATTTTATTCCATTTAGTAATTTAATCTTTTCACACACATTGTGCTTTTTATGAGGCTATGGATGGATAGACTAACAACTTGCTCAAGCACTAAGGATAAAATAAATCTCACAACCTTTTTTAACGGCACAAAATCAGTGCAAGTCAGAGATTAGTTTTGTTTATCTGAATCTCTCTCTATCCAGTGAATGTAGATAACCCAAAAAAGGATAACTGATGACAAACAGCTCAGGTGCTTATGGATGAGGTGGGGAGTAAAAGCTTAGTTTTGATGTTTGATAGGAAAAATGATTGTTCTTCCTACTTTTCATGCAGATGTCTAAAAAACATATTCTTTTAAGCTGTTCTGAAGATACTGACTACCTAATTTTCGAATTTTGGAGGTAGTATTTTTTTTTTTTTTTTTTTTTTTTGAAATTTGTTCTAACTCAATTGCAATCATTTAATTCCAATTTATTTTTCTTATGTATAGAGCTTTCAGTATTGTATCTAAAAGAAATAATATACCAATAAAAATATGGTAAATGCCAAACCTAAATTGTGGTATCTGTAATAAACATACTTTAAAGAATTGTCACTATCATTAATTCTGACTAATTTTTCTTTCATCTATTAGTGTTAGTTTTTATATCTCTGTCAGACTGTATTTCTACAATTATTAAACACTGAAGAACAAATCTCTGGCCAGATCTAAACTCTTTATCCATTAATCTTGAGATTTTGTCTTCCCATAACAATGCTATTACTGAGTTGGCTATGAAGGTTTTCAATAGTATGTAACACTTGAATATGACATGCATATTCCTTACTTTTTCAAACGTTTCTATTGCCTTTTGATTGGTTCATTTACACTAATAGTATTAGATGTAATAGTCTACAAATCTCAAAGTATTGTTACATTTCATCTGGGATATCTGTATACTGTTATATTAGAAGTGCTTTCAAATTTGCTATTGTTTTATTTTTACCAGATTGATAAAAGTAACATTTGTTGGTACTTTTTTCCTTTTTTTGTAAATTGCTTGTGGGCCCACATCAGCTGGTAAAATGCAAATTCTCATTGATTAAATACAAAAGGATATATAAGCTGAATAAATATTTATGATAATTAACATGATTTTTTTTATTTTTTGTAAAGTGTACTTTTTTTGTGTGGATCAACACTTCCTCTCTTTTTATATTCTTTTTAATCCTATTATACACAATCACTCAAGGTGTTTATTTCTTTTTTATTTAAAGAAAAACTGCTTCTTTTATAAATTTGTTCTTGTTACATTCTACATCTCCTCTTATTGCTATTTATTTTTGATCTGATTTTGTATGATTTAACCAAACAGCTGGGATGTTAAATCCTGTTCAGCTTTCTCATATATTCTATTGTAAATAGTGTAAGACAGAAGTAACTCTTATGAATATCTATTCTTTCTAGTGTGAATATGAGGAAATAATTTCTGTATCCAGTCTAATTTTTGCATAATAAGAGGTTGAAAATGAATGTAACTAGAGGCAAAATCCAATTTCCGATTAGAGCACACTTCAAACTTTCTTGAGAAAGAAAGTTTAAAATTACTTAATTCATGTAAATTTTGCATCCCTATGAAAATGGAAGATAAGATGCATTTTAGACTCTTGATGCTTTTTTTTTTTCTTAACATAAAGGCAAAAATGCCTGGAACAAAGAAAAGGTTTGTGTGGTGCATGGGGAAGGCGCTTTAGCTGGCAGAACTGTACAGAAGTGGTTTGCTAAGTTTATTTAGAGTTGGTGATTGTAGCCTTATTGATAGAGAGTGCTCTGGCAGACCCCTCCCCAACCACTACAGATGATGACCAAACCAAGAGAATTGAGATTGAGAATAACCCACATTACACAATGCAGGGATTGTCAGAAACACTAAATTTATTAAAATCCACCATTGATGAGCACTTAGTGAAGCTTGGGTACTCAAATCGCTATGATATTTAGGTACCGTATGATCTGAGGGAAAAACATTCTGATTACAATTAATCTGTGAATTTCTATAAATGCAATGAAAATGCACTCTTTTTGAAGCAAATTGTAATGGTAGAAACGGATTGTTTACAATGTTCAGTGAAAAAAGATCCTGGGGTAAGTGACATGAACATGAGCCAACTTTAGCCACCTCATGTCAAAGGTTTTGCATGATGTATTTACATTGATGTGACTACACATGTGTATGAAGGAAAGACACATGCTGAGAATTTTTTTTTGTGTGTTTTGGGTATATAAGAATCTAAATGAAATCTGCTCGATTATATACTCAAAACGCATAAATTTTATTTTTTTTATTTTTTATGAATTCTCAGCATCACTTTCTCCTTCGTGCACATGTGAAGTCACATCAATGTAAACACATAACTCTGGTAAGTGACATGAGCCAACTTCAGCCACCTCAAAAGCAGGTTTTCATCCTAAGAAAAACATGCGGTGCATCTGGAAAGGAATCCTGTACTATGAGCTTCTGCCAAGTAACTAGTCAATTGATTCTGAAAAGTACTGCTTGCAACTGGACGAATTAAAGCAGCAATTCAAGAAAATGCCCAAAATTGGTGAACAGAAAAGGTTTTTTTTTTCCCCATCAGGATAGTGCCAGACCTCATTTTTCTTTGGCAACTTGGCAAAAATTGTTGCAGCTTGGCTGGGATGTTATCTCACCCATTATATTCACCAGACATTGCTCCTTCAGATTCTCATTTATTCAGGTCCTTGCAAAATAATCTCAATAGTAAAAAAACTTAATTCTTCAGGTGACATAAAAAAAAAAAAAACACTTTAATGAGTTCTTTGCCAAGAAATCATCAAAATTCTGGGAAGATGGAATCTTTAAGCTGAAGGAAAAATGGGGAAAGGTTGTGTAACAAAATGGTTCATATTTAGTTGAATAAATATTTAATGGCATAATGTTGCTTTGTGTTTTAATTTCCCTTAAAAATCAGCATGAACTTCCCAATCATACAGTTGATTGGGGGGGGGGGGGGGTACAAATATTTGTACACATACAAATTTTTTATTTATTGTATTTCCAACTAATAAATAAACATACTTTTTATATAATTAACTGTACACAGATGCATAACAACTAAATATGCATAGAAAACAGAAAAATTGATTTAATAGAAATAAATCCTATTTATCCATTTTAATGGGTGAAAAAAGTATTCGTACAATGCAAATTTCAGATTTTAAAGCTTTTCAATTACTTTAATACTCTCAATTATTCAAGTGGAATATTCTAGAATGTTCCATTGTTATCAATAGTTATTTTTAGCCTAAAAAATACAAACTGAACATTCTCCAATTGCTATTCGTGCAAGAAGGTTATCATCATAGCAAAAGGTAAAGATTTGACAAATTCGCAAAAAGAATTAAGATATAGAAAGAAGGTAAAAGTTACAGGAATATCTTAGACAACCTGAATATTCCATTTAGTGCCATTCATTCATTGCAAGGTAGAAAATAACTCAAAACTGTTGAAAACCAAAGAACAGGTGCTCCACAGAAGATTTCAAGATCTTTGAGGAAATTAATGCGTCAAATTAAACAGAATCCAATGGTTACTCGTCAAGAGTTGCAGGATGATTTGCTTTCATCAGGAATCTGTCACTAAATGGACAATAAACAATGAAATTCATAGGAACAATCTAAAGTTGGGTTCCCCTTGGAAAACTCCACTGCTATTGAAAAAAGACAGAGATGCCACATTGAAATTTGTTCATGAATATAAGGATAAGGAAAAATTGTATTGGGAAAGAGCATTATGGACAGGCAAAACCAAAATTGAGTTCTTTGGATGTAATTCTAGAAATCATGTATGGAGGAAAGATGGCAATGCTTTCAAACAAAAGAACACAGTTCCAACAGTGAAATTTGGTAGTGGCAGCATCATGGTTTGGAGATGTTTTTCTGCAAAAGGTACTGACAACATATCAGTAATAGATGGTAGAATGAATTGTGCAGCTTATAAAAATATTTTGGAAGCAAATGAAATGATTCTGGTTGAAAATTTTGAACTTCTTCCTGATTGGATCTTCCAACAAGATAATGATCCTAAGCAAAATGGCTTTGCTGAAAATAATGTAAATGTCCTGAAATGGCCAAGTCAGGCTCCAGATTTAAACCCAATCAAGAAAGTATGGCATTATTTGAAAAATTCAAATCCAGTCGAAAGTTCCAATAAACATCCCAGATCTGAAGACCATATGTGAAGAAGAATGGAACAAAATACCAACTAAAATTTGCAAATCATTGAGAACTGCAAGAAGAGGTTGGTTGCTGTAGAAGTAAATAATGGCTACTCTACAAAGTATTAATGAAGATTATGTATTCTTTTTTGTATTGTACGAGTACTTTTTTCACTCATTAAAATGGATAAACAGGATTTATTTCTATTAAATCTAAATTTTTTTGTTTTCTATGCATATTTAGTTATTATGCATCTGTGTACAGTTAATTATATGAAATGTATGTTTATTCATTTGTTGGAATTGCAATAAATTTGTGTGTGTAAAAATATGTGTCCCCCCCCCCCACTGTGCATGAATGTATGCCCATTTTAAAATAGCAACTGAGTTAAAAGAATGTTTATAAATCAATCGCCTAATAATTTGGTTGTAGTATTTGAAAAGCTTTTATTTTAACTCTTTTTAAAAGTAATTATAATGGCAGAAGGAAAATCAAATTATACATAAAATCTTTAGTAGATATCAATTTAATTATTTTGATTTTAACAAAAGAAAAACGTCCATGTGCAAAATTTGTAAGTAAATACCAAATATGTCACTATTAAGAATTATTCTGACCCTTTAAAAGTTATCATGTAGAGGTTCAAATTTGATGTGTGTCTTGCTGGTATTTGTAGCCAATAATTCCTGATTGCATTCCCTCCTACCCACAAATGTTAAAATAATTATGGGAAATAAGATTTTTCAAAATACTTTTTTCTTTTTCTTTTTCCCTTCTCTCTGTCTAATTGTTTCTTGTAAAATTAAATATTTTTATATACATTTCAGTCTCAGATGTCATCAAAAAACTTCTTTGCTTGAACAAAACAACCAAGATGAAAATATTACTTGGAATATTTTGAAAACTATATATTTGTATCTGAAAATGTAACTAGTTTTTAAAAAAATATTTTGAGTTTAATCATTTTATTTAACTGACAAATGTAGGCAAAAATCTATTGCCTATTGATAATTGTTTTATAAATTCTGACAAAAGGACCCTCATTTCATCTTTTTTAATTGTATTAAGGACATTATGCTTGATGACGATGATATGACGCCCCCGTCTCCCTCATAATGTCTTGTGATTATTAATGCTTTGTTAATTTCAGTCCTGTTAAGCTGTTGGCAATTATAAAGCATTGAATATGGATAACTAAATTTCTAATCTGCTTTTAGTGACACAGTTAAGAAAACTGATACTGCATGATAAATATTTACCTTTTAGTTTTTGAGAATTGTCATGAAATTCTTACATCTCATTGAAATTTTTTAGTTTAAATTCTGTTAAAAATTGGTAAAGTGTTTGTTTTATCAGTTTTTCATGCGTTTTTTTTATAAGTGAAAATAAATATTTTTTTACAATGTCCAAATATTTAATATATTCCCATATAAATTTCCTTAAAATTAGCACAGGTAATATATTTTGATGTGAAATTTGAAAATATGAAAGAAAATGGTTATAGGAATATCTTTGAATTAAAAATGTAACTATACATTTATCTTCAAATTAGAATTTTGACTATGCTACTGAAATATCTGACATTGTTCCTTAAATATTTTGGGGATGTCCAAATAATTCTTCTCCCCATTGTGTACATGTAGGTTATATATATATATATATACACACATATACACACACACGGTTTGTGTATTTTTTTATGTCATTTTTTAATTTGTAAAAATATATTTTCATGTGATATGAAGAATTTTTTTTTTTTTCCTGCTGGTAATATTGATTAAACATGTTTTTGAGTCATTTTTGCATCCTTTATACCTTTTTTTCTAGGGATACTAGAAATATTTAACAGAAATTTTGCTTCTTTCATTCTAATATGGGTTTTTCTTTTTACTTTAGGCCATACTACGGGCCAGTGATACTTCTGTGGGACGTTCCCTGAGTCCATCTCCTCCAGAACACCGAATATCACGTCCAGTCTCTTACATAAGACCTTCAGGAAAGCAGATCATCCCAGCAGATTCCATTGTTTCAAATAAAACTCTTGGAGAAGGAGAATTTGGAGTAGTACAACAAGGAATATGGACGACTGAAAATGATGAAAAAGTAAGTCTTTAAAGAATATCGTTTTTGTTCATTGGATTAGTTTGTTGAAATTATACTTTGGTGGTGGAAATTTAGAAATAAAAAGTAAAGGGGAAATTTCTGTAATGCATTTGTTTATCTATTGTAGTTTAAATCCCTAGATAAATACTTGATGATGCTGGGCACTATAAAGTTGATGCCTTTTTTTTTTAGTATTTACTTTTTTATAGTGAACTTTATTTACTGTGAATTTCTTTTTATATTTTTTAAATTCTGTAACACATCAGGTTAACTCTTAGAATTCTTAGTTATTTTTGGGAACTAGAATAGTCCTCCTCCATTCAAGAGATCCGCCACCCTCACTGTGAATTGCCAATTATCTCAAGATTATTATTACTTTCCGAATTTTTTTTGTTTCATTTCTCATGTTATCTTGGTAGACAAAATCTATAACATGCCCTTGTGTGCATATTTATTTTATATTACAATTTGATTTGTCTACTAGCAAACCTTTTTGTCCTTACTTCACCATAAATCAACTTTGTATATTTAACACTTTTTAGGCTATATTAAAAAGCTGCCCACAATATCACAACCACAAATTGTAAAAGTTGGTATGAGTTTTAGCGAAAGACTATTTTTTTTATTTTCTTTCCTTTAAAAGTGAGATGTTTTGATTTTTCACCTATTAACTAACCACAAATTTATATATTTGTATAGATGTCTTGAGTGACTTTATTTGGTTATATGCTTAATGATTCAAACATACACACCATAATATTACTGTTCTTGTACAAATAGATTTTCATATTGAATTCTTAAAGTAAGGATAGTGATCTGATAAGAGTAGAACAATGCATGGTCATCTTTAGAGTTGAATGTGTGAATTCACTTTAAAAATTGCAATTTAAATTAATCTTAATTTCTTTTTTTTATAGTTTTAGGTTAGCAATTCTATTATGAGACATATCTATAAAAGTTTTTGGTTTAAGTCTGAATTTGTTATGCTCAAGATAGAAAAATCAGAATATTTGATTGTTTTTAGTATACCTTCAGTAATAGGCTGAAAATGGATGCTGATTTTTTTCTTTTTTTAATCTTGTGTAATTAACAAAATTAAATATGTAGAAATTTTAAGAATTATTCATTTTTTGTTCAGTTTACAAGCTAAATAATCAGGTGTGATAATTAGTCTACATTGTTGTGCTTTTGGAATGATAAAACACCAATTTAAGTATTGTGATGAAAATAAAATAACTGAACACTATCAAAATATTAATTTTGCTTAACCCAAACCAATGCATATTGTACACAACGTTGCCAAAAGCTTCTAAGAAGAGGCCATGTCTAGCCATAAATGTTGTTATATAAATATGTAACATGTTGGCTTTTTGTAAATTCAATTATACTGGTTAGAAAATTGCTTTTTTGCTTTATTTTACATACATTCTTTTCTATTTGTTTAATTTTAATGTTTTTTTTAATTGCAGGTTCAAGTTGCCATAAAATGTTTGAGTCGGGATCGCATGCAAAATGGGGTCCCAGAATTTTTAAAAGAAGCCAACATTATGCAAACAATTGACCATGAGAATATTGTACGTATGTTTGGTGTTGTCCTTGACAAAGACAATACAATGATGTTGGTGAGTACATAGTTGGCATTGAAATTTTTCCTGTTTAAATTACCACCCTTTGACAATCATTCTTATAAATTTCTGTTTGAATTTCTGGAGTGAGGAGTTATTATTTACAAGGTAACCAAAAAAGTTCTGTCCGTTTTTAAAGGAAAAATAGAAGACGCTTCACAGTATGTGTAACTTATATTTAGTCTTTGAAGTAATCGCTATCGGCATTCAGCACCTTCTGCCAACATGTCTCCAGCTGTTCGATAGGGCAGGTTGATTTGCAACTTTTTTCAGAAAATCAACACAGCACTGGTGATGGATTTGATGTGATAGGAATCTAATTTTTGGTATCTGTTCTTATCTTGAAAAGAAAATTGAGCATTTAATTTTAAAAATCGTATGGAAAAATGCTGAGAAATCCTTAATTTTCATAGCGTTTTACTAGAAACTGACTTTGAAATTTCACTATTTTAGTAATAAATTCAGTTAAAAAAGATATATTTATATGAGATACATTGAAAAAAAAAATGAATTATAATTTTAATTATGAATCACAACTAGCAAAATATCTCAACTTTTACAGCATTGATTAAACAAAAATTGTTAAAAAGGCTAATTAGCAACTAAGTCTTTTAAATTTCACAAATCAAAAAGATATGTGAAGATGTATTACACAAGAAAACAACTGGATACAAGTTAGAGAACCAAGTATTTTAAATTTTTATTGAACACAATAATAAAAACTGTTATAATAGAACTAAATTGTTCTGTGTAATTTCCTTTTGAGGAAAATGAAGGCCTAATTTGGTGGCACAATGACTTCGTAATAATGTGTCTATGTCTTGCTTCCTGCCCATATACAACTTGTGAAGCTTCTGTTGTTAATTTCACAGCCCTTTCAACCCCTTGTGAATGGGCAGGTAATTTAGGAAGTTCTAGTTTAGTTCCTGTCATAGACGATTTCTCAAGTTCTTCATTTGTAAAACACTCTGTAAGTGCAGGTTCACAAACTCCAGTTTGAGAAAGATCAATCAAATTTGACCAGTGTGTGGCTGCAAAATTGATAGCAGTAATCTTTTTCAGTCTTTTTTTTGGTGGTTCACTATCTCTGAAAAACAAACAAAAACAAAAAAAACAATTATTTGAAAACTTACTAATTTTTTTTATATTTTTGTGATGTAATTTGAATAAAACTGACTATTATTTGGGTAAATTGAGATAACTAATTAAATTTAATGGATAAATATTTACTTACTAATGGACAAAATCTTTTTAATGGCCTCTTCCCTCACATCCAATTCATCTGAGTTTATCATTGATATTATATTTTCCGGAACTAGTGTAAAAGCACTATATTTTAAACTGTTAAAAACAGTATTTTGGATTTCAGTTGACTGTTGTTTTGTCCTCTGAATCATATTAAAGATATACAGTTGTTGGTTAAAAAAATTGTCGGTTTTGATCTCAAACCAACTAACTGCATACACTTGAATGATAAATTTAACCAGAGTGTTTAATTTATCATAGAGTGTTTGAGGATAGACACCTCTGGTCCATAAACACATTAACCTTGTGGCTAATGTTAGCCATCTTGCTTGATTCCAGGGCCCAATTTTCCAAGCTGCATATCTTGGGTTAACTTCTCGGGAAATGCCAACAGCATACTCAAAAAGTAGCCTCTGGTCTCCACTTAAATTATTTGTTTCTTCTGCCGTCAGATAATGATGATCTAGAGGGCCAGTAATTTTTAAAAATTCTACTTGAGGCAAATCTTGATAATTATTGATACAAAATTTCCCTAAAGAACCAGTAAATATTGTTGGGCTTCTTGTTCCATCAATTAATTTAAAAATTGCTCTAAATGGCAGTTCATTTTGATGAAGTGAACAGCCAATAGTATGTAATTTTTTTTCAAGAGCTGTAATAAGTCCTGCTTCACAGCCAGTGTTTGTACTGGTATTGTCCACCAAAATTGCTTTAACAGTATCTACACTGTTATATTCTGTTAAAACTGCAGCAACATCTTCAGCTAAGAGAACACCATTTGCCCCCAGGTTGCCCTCTATGGGCAAGATATTTGCTCTCTGTTCCTGTTTCTCTGGTGAAAGTTAAGTGGCGCTCTGCTCCTTTGTTTTTCACTATCTTTTTTCCACCATTTTCATCTACAACTTCTTTGTATTGTAAAGTGTCCTTATCAATTCTACAATCAATTCCAACACAAACTAGATTCTCATTTTGATGGACATGCTTCACATGGCTGGATAGTTTTATTCTAGCCTTTTCTCTGTCAATTTTTGATTTATCTAAAATTATGTCCTTTAAATTTAACTTTGGATGAAGAAGGCCCATATGTTTTAGGTCCAGCAGAAAGGCATTAGCTAGGCAAGCACCAAGATTGGAAGATACATCACCTCTGAGTTCCATAGAATATCTTGGGATTTTTAAAAGGCTGTAAGGTCCCTTTGGCTGCCTTCCTGGGTCAAAACTGTCATCAGTTCTTCCTTTACTAGAAGATGACTGTATTGAAATATTTGGGGAAGCTTGTTCCTGTCTTTCACTCTGCCTCTCCAGTCTCTCCACTTCAGCAGACTTTCTTTTATTTTTTTTATAGCACCTTTGTCGATAGGTCCCAGTTGATAACTACCTTTTGGCCCTGTTTTTTCCCCTCTGGTCCTTTAAGTATTTTCTGTCTTCTAAGGGAACCTGAAAATTGCAAAATTTGCATGTTTAATAATAGATTCAGAATACATGACAAATACCAATATATTTTATTTTCCACAAAAAGGAACATAATTGCAGGTGAATCTATAGTTTCCAATTATTTCAAATGTTACAAATTGGTATTCAAATTATACTAAGTAAAAAGGAATCATAGAATTATCTTACCTTCTTGTTATGAGGACAAGTGCAGACTGTGTCTTGTTTGACAATTTTCTGTCTTGCACTGTACTGCAAAGGCATCACATCTCAAGGCAGGAAGTTCACAGCTACAAGAAGATATATCAAACAGTTTGTCCAGCTGTTCCTTCATTCTTTTCACTTTGGTTGCTGCAAGAGATTTCCTGTCAATCTGTTTGGCCCTCTTATAGCAAAATATATTGACCTTCTGTCCTATATAACGTTCCCTTAACAAGGGCAATTGTGGATTAACTGCTTGCCAAATACTAGTTATTTCCTTGGCAATTAACTTAAAAAATTGTGAGATTTCTAAGTGGGGATAGTTGTTTTCTAGGAAATAACTAAACTGGATGACTTGTCGTAAAGTTGGGGGTTCTGTTTTATCCAAACGACAAGGTGGACCCGCAAATCTTTGTGAACCACGGGTTAAAATTGAATGTCGTGCTTTTATTGACATTTTAATCTGAAAAAATAAATAAATGGATGATAGCCTAAAACAGTTTGGTTTAGTTATCTTCCAGTTTCATATGTAAAAAAATAACTGCTAGTTATGGTAAGGAAGGAGTAATGAAAAACTTTGTAGAGTTGAATTAGCTTTATTGAGAAGACAGGACCAGACCAGAGACATACTAGTGTTTAGTTTAGACTAAAATTTGTTTGTTTGTTTTATTTTTTTAATAGACTTTCGCTCCTCTTTGGATAACATGAATTTATCCATAAAGGGATTCATTCTTGCTGTAGCTGTGCCATTTTAAACGAGTGTGTCGTGTTTAGAGTTTGAAAAACCTTTAAAGCGGTTTCTTTATTTACTCATATTAACCTTTGTGGGTTATCTGATTTTAAAACTATAATTTTAGAAAAACAATACTGCTTAAAAAAAAAAAATTACCCCATAAAAATAAAAGAAATAAAAATTTGCCACTGATTTTCTGCAAAGTAATTTTTTTATTAACTAGAAAAACTTGAAAATTTACGTGGTTATGTTTCGTAAAGAATGTGTAGAATAAAATTGTATGGGCTATTTTTAAAAAAATAAACTGGAATATTACCATATTTTAATAAAAACTCCAAATAGAATTTATTGTGAAATAGAAAAACAAATTAAAGAAAAAAGTTAACTTACCAACAACGGGAATAATTTCTTCAGCGGATGAAACAAATACGTTTAAATTCGCTGCAGACACTTAAAATATAATAATATATATTTTAAACAAATCTTTTTTCGTTTCTCCTTTCGAAATAATTAGGTCTTTAGCCTAAAATTGTTATTTTTTAAATTAAAAAATAAACAGACGTTAATTTCTCGAGCAATAACAAGCGTGTGTTTGCAACGGTGTAAACTAAAATGTTCCCACCAAAGAAAATTCCTGAAAAAAAAAGAAAAAAGAAGCAAACTTCTGTCGCTATTACTTAAAAACACAATTTTACTTTTACAGTTAATATTTATTTTATTAATTCATTATTCTCACTCATTTTTATTTAGTGTATGAAAAAAAGTGTACTTTAAAACATATTCTAAATAATGATTTCATTTTACTAACGGTACGGATTGTTTTGATGACGGGACGTACTTGACAATTCACCGAAAAACTTTTAATTGCTGCAATTTTTCAACTTTTAAAGTCATTTCTTTAAACGAAGGTAACGATTTGGTAAAAAATATTTGGTGTAGGTATTTTTTATGTCAAACTCCAACTATCATCACCATTGCATCACCGGGGTTCCAAAATCGACCTGCCCTACCAATGCCTTTGCGTAGTACGAGGGGGGGGGGTATGGTGACGCAAAGACCGTGAGGGCTTTGTGCAAGTCTGCTTCATTGGTGAAGAATTTCCCATGAAGATGATTATCCAGGGAGTGGAAGAGGTGGTAATCGGATGGCACAAGGTCAAGTGAATAAGGTGGATGGCACAAAGTCTCCCACCCAAGTTGCTGTATGGTATCCCTGACCACTCACGCAACATGCGGCCTGGCGTTGTCATGGAGGAAAAGCACAACTTTGCGATTCTCCAGTGCTGGCTCCTTCTGGCACAATGCCTGTTGCACACATTTCAATTGCTGCGAGTATAGGTCTCCAGTGACCGTTTGGCCATTTGGTAGCAATTCATAATGAACCACTTGACGACCTGTCCACCAGACACAAAGCATAATCTTGCGTGGGTGCATAGGCGGTCTTGTGGTGTGAAGGACAGCATCCTGAGGAGACAACCAATGTCTGGAACGCTTGGGAGTTTCATAAAGAAGCCACTTTTCATCACTGGTAAGCACTCGATCGAATAAGGATGCGGTACGGTGGCGAGAAAGCAGCGATATGCAGGTTGCCACTCGTTGTCCATTGTGGACCTCCAACAGCGTTTGCGGAACCCACTTGCTCAGTTTGTACGTCTTACCTAGGCGGTTCAGGTGAAGTCTAACTGTTTCATCGGAAACGTTGAACTGTCTTGCAAGTTCACCACACGTTAGACTACTGTCCTCTTCAATGGCCGCCTTCAGGACTCCGTCATTTAAGACTTGTGGTCGTCCACTGCAAGGCTCATCATGGGGAGACAAATCTCCTGACTTGAATTTTCGAAACAAATGCCTTGCAGTACGTTCATCCACAGCACTATCCCCAAACACTTGACATATGTGGCGACTTGATGCAGCTGCTGATAAGCCCACTTTGAAGTTGTAAAGCAAACAGCCCCGAACGAGATCTCTAGATACTTCCATCCTTCTCACAGCTGTCTGGCTTATAACTGATGGCTGGGCACGAGGCGCGTGTTTTTTATAACGTCTGATGTTCCTACTTCCGGCTGTCCGAATTTGAAAACAATTGCTACACGCATTTCGTATATATTTCAACTTCATTCAATGACTAATCAAAAAACGGACAGAACTTTTTTGCTTACCTTGTATATGTGGAGTATTGTCTCCATCTTTGTTGTTGTTATCACAAGTGATTATTGATCTGGGTAACTCAGATCAACAATCATCTTGTATGCAGATATCAATGATGAAAACACAGTTCCTACTATAACTCTTCAAAGTCAAGGATCAATTTTTATTGATATTATGGACAGGACATCCCTTCTAAATTGATAAGTTATTTTTTATTCTGACAGAGTTTTAACCCAAGGAAAGTCTAAAGCAGTGGTCTTGAAACCTGGGCAATAACACCCACTGGTGGATGTTTGACTAGCTGTGGGCATTTTGAATTTTTGCAGTGGATAGGTGTTGAGCTTTGCTGGTGGGCATTTGACTTGACAGCCATAACTTTTTTGTAGTTGTGGGATTAGCCATAAAATCATCAGTGCTAACTATTACACTGTTATTATTGTTAGATGGCAATTGTCTGTGCAAATTTTTGGAATTATTTGACAGTGTACTAGAATTTCTTAGAATCAGTGGCAAGATTTGAAAGGTTAAAAAAATCAGCATTTTTATGTGGCAGATTTTTTCTTATTTTTTGCAATTTCAAGGATATAATGTTAAATGTATCATTTTTTTTTTCTTATTGAGAGGATGCAACTTTATCATTGATTTGCATTATTTCAAACAACTGGCTGTTGTTGCCAATGAAATTTCATGCAGTGGTTATGTGTATTTTAGTGAACATTTGAAATTTGTTTCTGGTAACTTGGATTCATGATTTGTGGACATTTTTAACATAGATGTGTCTGACTGTATTTTTGATCTTTTCATTATTGATGTAGATCAGGTGACAGATCAAAGTTTGTTTAAAGAATTTCTAATCTTGCAACATGATAATGAAACTAAAATGTCAAAAACAAAGTTATTAAGTCATGTAGATACACGAGTATTGCTACCAGGTATGGTCGAAGGTCAAATTTCTGTTCCATTCCTACTTCGTATATAGTGAAAACTGTTCTCTCGGATGAATCACATGTTAACAGAATCACAAAATTGCCTCAGTGTTACAGAAATGGGAGATGTATGTCTTATTAACAAACCTTTCTCCAATTGTTTTGTCTCTTGCTAAAGAATGTCAAGCTCAGGGAAAACATTGACAGCATCAGCTTTATGCTCTTATTTATTTTATACTGTGTCATAATCCATATGTTATAATTTTTATACTCTTTTCTAGTTTATATTAATTTTTGCACCTTGTGAAAATGTAACACAATTTGCTTTAAAATATTTATAAATAAATATAACTGACTAAATAAGTAAATTAAATTAACAAAATCACTTGAATATTCTATACATATTCTTTTTTTCTCTTTTTGAATTCTTTTTCTATCCATTTCATGTTTGATGTTTTTTAATATATGATATTTGTAACATTTTTTTAAAATAATGATTATTAATTTGTAAGTTTAGCTGATAAAATATAAATAAAAGACTAAAAAACCTCAGAAACAATGAGAAAGGCCGATTTATATCGGTCACCTTATGATTTAGTAAATTTTAAAAGGACACACAAAGATTGATCCAACTACTCAAAACATATTTATCAAATATATGAATATACAGGCCGCCAACTTGAAGCCCTACCAAGTGTGATAGATAATCGTGAAGACAAGAGAGAAAGTTATGGGGTTCCATGTAATTGGCATAACCTGATGATAAAGAGGTGATAGGTACTGATAGCTGAAATGAATTCCTCTACTAGATGGTAGACTTGTCAAGAGTTATCTTCTCTTTTAACTTTTTTTTTTAATCTTTTTTGTAAAACTTGAAATAATGTGGATCTATTCTTAAACTATATTAAATTTGTCTATAATTCCCAAAAGTAAAACTATTTCTTCTTTTTGGTATTCACAAATTCCATTCTGGAAATCTTCCCCATAAAACATTTCTGCTAATGGAAAGAATGCCTACAATATTTAATTTCTTTTAAATTTTTTGTTGTGAGTAATAAGGGTATATTTTGTATGTTTGTTTGAAGTTTAAAAACTGCCACTTGTAGAATGTATACCAGTAATAAAATTTTGAATCATTTAATTAGGGCTGTTTCAAGAATTATCAATCAGGTAGTTAGATTACCAATCACATATTTAGTTTGTTAAAAAAACAAACAGTTATATTGATGCTTCTGGCATTTGCAAATAACTTCCAATGAACAAAAATCCCCAAATCTATGAAATAATTCCTGCAATTATTTTTTATCATCTCAGTTATTCAGCATTGTTATTTATTAATATGAAAACATTAAATATTAGTGAAAAATATTTTCCACTTAATTGAAAATATTCAGTAAAAAAGAAAAAAAACACTACATTACACATTTTTATTGTGCCTATATTTTATAATTTTTTTTTTTTTTTTTTACATCAGAACGTAACTTTAAAATATGATTTAGCAAATAAAATTATGATGTGACTTTTTCAATTTTCAAATGTTTGTTGAAGTCTTGCTGAATGTTTTTACTAACACTTAAGAAGTGAAGATTTTATTTTTCCTGGGAATTAAGTCAAAATCAGTGCCAGCCCAATTCTGCATTCATATGAAAAAATACATTTTTGCTTAAATGTTAAAATGTATATTTTTACAAAGCAATAGCACATGCATCCAAGGGTAAATAGTATACTTCCATATAAATTTTCTCCAGTCTTTCTAACTAATGCCACATTGAGCAGTTATAATATATATATATAATATATATATATAATATATATATATATATATATATAAGCAGTATAATGGATAGGAGCTTGGATTGAGAAATTAGTTGGGTTTAAATTCCATTTGGGTTTATTACATTCACTCCTCACTATAATGTTAGGTAGGCTTTGTATCTGGAAAAATAATTGTTATTCTCAAAAACTTAATGCACTATACACTTGTCTATATTTCTGAGATGAGGTATTATGTACATTATTTGGACTATTGTTGCCATGTTTATTACAACATTTTGGCCGTTGTGCGCTCTGGCCTTCTTCAGGCCTTGTGGTTGGAATGTTGAACTGGACCCTTTATTCTGCTCACATGCCATGTTTAATGGATGTCAGTTATCAGTTATTTCCCTATGAAAGTTCTCCATTGCCTTAACCGGGTATTGAACTCTCACTCTTTGTGTCCTGTCACTGGAAAAGCGATAACAACAAGTTGTAATATGAGCTCTGGTAAAAACATGCAATGATAACAGCAAAAAATTGCAATATGAGCACTGGTAAAAATGGTTGCTGAAGACATTAGGTTTATAATACCCAGAAATTCATACACAGATGTCCTCAAGGACACATGGCACAGTGGATAAAGGCGTTGGTTAGATCCAGAGGGAAATTAACAGGAGATAACTGACATCCATTAAACATGGCACGTGGAACTAGAACAGTCTACCCCAGTGAGTGAAATAAAGGGTTCAGTTCAATATTCCAGCCACCTGAAGAAGGCCGGAGCATACAATGGCCAAAATGTTGTAATAAACATGGCAACAAAGATGAGGACAATAGTCCGAATAATGTAAATAATACAATATACACTTGCAAAAAAAAACAAAAAATTCTTACAATCCAAAATGTTCCAGCAAATGTTGATCAAAACTATACAAAACTATATAAAATTTTGACATTATGAGTGTATCAGAGGCACAGAGAAAATGTGATTTTTATTTCTCAACTCTATAGAATGTGAAGTTTTCATACAAAGGCAAAAACCTGATCACCTGTCACCCATGAAATAAAAAGATTTGTTTGTATGGAAAATATGTGATGTAGCGGCAGCATGTGTAAAATCCAGTTATTGCTATCTTTCAATCTGCCTGTCTCGTATCTCTGCTTCAGCTGTTGCTCTTTTTCTTTTTTTACAGAATATGTCAATATTACCAAGTTAGAAACTACTTTTTGGTCCCATTTTCTCTGATTTATTTTCCTTTTTTAAATATTCCTTTTCTTCATTGGGAACCTGAAATTTCAAAATGTATATACGTTTAAAAAGAGATCTATCATACATGATAAATATGAAGGAAAATATCACATTATTTACCAGAGTAGGGAAGATTACAAGAGGTATTTTATATTTTTCAATTAATTTAAATTTTAAAAATTAAACAAAGAAAAAAAAAACAAGCAGAGAATTAACATTAACTTCTTGTGAGGGGGACAAGTACAAACAATACTTTATTTTAATAAAATTTTTCAAAGGTAAATTTGAAATATGAAAAATAGAAAGAAAGAAATAGTATTAGTTAATCTAAAAGGTTTACTTTCTTTTACAAATAATTAAGTCTGTTGTATAAAAATACAAGAGAACTAATTAATTTTACACTGAAAAACAGTGGTTTCGATTTCAATATCAAATGTAATTTTTTTTTTTTTTTTTTTTTTTTTAAATAACTAAACCTAAATTCTCAAAAATTCTAAAAAGAGATTGAATTTCATTGCTGGACAATGGAAATACATTATATTATACATTATGTTTAATCTTTATTTTAACTTTTTATAAAATGAATAATTTTATATTATTCATAATTCTGATTTATTGTTCTTTAATTTATTGAGAATGAAGTAAAAATGATATTTACATTTGTTTATCATAAGGGTACAGAATTTTTTGACTACATTAAATTTTTCACTGTCACCAAAATGAAATTCCAATGCTCCAGTTTTGAACCTAAATTTAATCTTTAAACTTGTTTCCTCTGCAATACCACAATTGAGAAATACCATACTTTTAGACAAGACCTATAGTAGGAAACTTCTTCAGGACTTAATTGAATTTCTCAATTGGGTTCTGAAGTGTTTCCAAAATATTTGGGTCTGTCAATTGACCTTTATAGCTCAACTTCTCCAAGACTTCAGTGCAACAACTTTTGAGTTTATTTTTTCAACTTCATTATTCTTTGGCATTAGTATATCTCACTCACTGAGCCACTAGCAATTTTTTTTTCTCCATTACATTAAGAGCAACTTAAAAAAATGAAGTTTAATCCTGAAAATCTCTGAATTTTTGCTTAAAAATGTTTTTCAGGGTTGTACATGTTTTGCAAACAAAATTAATTTTTTTTTTCTCAAACCCAAGCTACTTGTACATAGTAGTTTACCTCTAATCATATTATCATATCACAGAAACTGCAAATTAAGGCTATAATTGGTGACCTCAAAGTTTGAATTTGACCTTATCTGTCTTACCATTTGTAATGTCAAAGAACATTTTATACTTCATAAACACTCTTGCTCTATTTTACGTGAAGTCGCTTCATTTGGCTAGAAATGGCATACTCTGATCTTTGTTGACCTTGAATAACCTCCAAGGTCAATTTCACATAACCTATATCATAATTGGATGTCTTGTGAGTTTCATGCTCCAAATTAAGTCAATTGGCATTGTTGTTTGAGTGCTATAATGGCATAAACATACATACTCAAGCCCTCGATATTCGTATAGTTTTTCAATTTTTCCAAAAATATTTCAAGTAAAACATGACATTTCACTTGTTTTTAACATTTTTAATTTGTTTATTTAATTTTAGGTGACTGAATTGGCACCAATGCGTTCTCTCCTTGAGTGCCTGAAAGAACCTTCATTACGACTTGACTTCCCTATTCCTCGGCTTTGTGATTTTGCTCAGCAAATCTGTGATGGAATGGCTTATCTAGAAAGTAAGCGTCTCATTCACAGAGATTTAGCAGCTCGAAATATTCTAGTATTTAGTAAGAACAAGGTAAGTAATTTTTCATATTGATAAATCATTTTGTAAGCTAAATTGGATGAAAGACTACAATGACTACTAGATATTTTATTCAATGTTGTTGGTTTTTGCAGGTATTAGTAAAGACTAAGAAAATCCTTGAATATTAGCGAAAGCTTACATGTTGAATGTTTGCAGCACAAATCTTTTTCAATCGATTATCTTTTGATCTTCTCAGTTATCATTTTTTAGCATCAAAAAACATTCATAGTATTGAGTAAAAATCTTTTTAATTAAGGCTGAATTCAGTTGAATGTGTTGCGTTGAATCATTCAGGTATTCAGAGAAGGAACTATTGGTTGTACAAAGTAGACAGCCAAATGAAGCTGGGTTGGATCATGATAGAAAGAAATCACTTATTCTGATCGTCTTTGTTTATATTTCAATTAAATTTTCCTCATTTTTATTATCAGTATTAAAATGTTTTTCAATTTCAGTACATGTTTGAAAATGATAGAAAAATAACAAAAATTTAAGAATATTTGGAACAACTTTGAAGAAAACAATGCCACTGTTGTTTTAAAAGAAAAAAAGTTATTTGGTTACTTGAACTGTTGTTCTCCCAAAACTTTATCACCTTTGTCTCAAAGGCAGCATACTAACCATTTCTTTCACCATGGTGAGCTTCAGTGACTTGATCAGCAGTGATCCATGGAACTGAGCAAAGAATTAAGACACAAAGAGAATTGTCCAGTGTAATAACTATCTGTCCTTTTAAGTTGTGTTTGAGACTGGAAATGAACCCAATGACATCAACTATATAACTACTATGAGAATACCAAGAGATGCAAGGGAATGAATCAAAAGGATTTATGATAGCATGTTGACTTTCTATGGCACAATCATTCATCATGACCATATTATAGGAAATTTTTTTTTTTTTTTTTTTTTTAAGTGTTTGACAAGATTGCATTTACAACATATCCTGCAAGTCTAAGAAAGAGTATATATTGGAGAAATCAACTGTCCTTTCAAGTCGGACTTTGGAACATATGCCATATCAAAATCAGAAGTGTAAAATTCTGGTATGACAGGTCATAGTTGGAGAGAGAAGAGCATACTTTATTCTCTTTATGATGGTGTTCCAATAACTGAAGACTACTGGAGAGTGAGTTAATTTGAAAGAGGCATTTGTTGGCTGGATGCTAAAGTCAGACCAATGTGGATACTAACACAGTTTGGCTTGTGTTGCTCAACGGGAACATTGTAGAGTATTCTTAACAAAGGATTGAGAACATCCTTGTATATAAACTACAGAATAAGTTATACTGCATGCATTACTAAAAATAAAATAACCTAAATTTTAAGTGCTACTGTAAACATGTTGAATTTTCTGTTTGCTACTATTTTTTGCTTTGCCCTCCTGGCGGGGGGAGAAGAAATCCTCTCTTTTTATGTATTTAGTACATTTGAAGAATACTGTAGAAGGGTTCAGCCAGAATGGAAACACAACACAAACCGAGATAATCTGACCTCTGTACTTTCATGTTTCTATAATAAAGCATTACTTTCTTAGACTTTGGCATTAAGATGAAAATGTTCTTTTAACACCATTGTATAAATGAAACAGTGTATCTATAAGATCTGGAATTAAACTTTTTTTTTTTTTTTTTTTAAGGTGAAAATTAGTGATTTTGGTTTGTCGCGAGCTCTTGGAGTTGGTAAAGATTACTACCAAAGCAATTTTACTATCAACCTCAAGCTACCCATTGCTTGGTAAGCAATTTCTCCTATTTTGATATTTTATTTTAGTATAAATCATTCATGAAATGTCCATTATATGATCACTTGTGAATGACGGTTTTTGGTTTTGAAATGAGATGATAATTTGTGAATTAATGTGTCTTTTAGAGAATGGACATAGTTGATATCAGATTTCCTTTTTTACATTAGTTGTATAGATGGTTGTAGTCAAAAGCACTACTAAACTTTGTAAAAATTATTTTAAATCAGTAAATATGGTTTCAACGTAAAGGTTGATTGTTTTTCCTTTTAAAACTTTATACATTTGGTATTCTAAAAAAAGAATATCATGTATCTTCATTATTTATTGTTTCTGTATAATATTTTAGGAAACCCCAGAAAATACTTTTTAATTTATAAAAACACATGTTATCAAACAGATTGCATTTGTTTACTTTCGAGTTATATTGTAGTGTTGATGGTGAATTATGACTGTCATAACAATTCTTTTATAGATGAATGCAGGTTAAAATTTTTTCTTATAGGTGTGCCCCTGAATGCATCAATTATCTGAAGTTCACGTCAGCTAGTGATGTTTGGTCCTATGGTGTAACTTTATGGGAGATGTTCACTTATGGATTCCAGCCTTGGGCTGGAATGACTGGACAGCAGGTAGGTCAAGAGCTGAAAGTAATTTGATAAACCCACCAAGTTAATGAATATATTTAAAAATATATTGAAAGTAATAGAGAAATATTAATAGATAGAAATAACAATAAGAGAAATGAAAAATTTAGCATTTCACTTGCTGAAAGTGAAATCATATTAGCCTTATGAATATTTAGGCTTGTATGTGTTTTAGTTTATACACATACATAAAATAGTACACTGTTAGTAATAATAAAACTGCATGATGTAAAATAACAAAACTAAAATTTATACTAAGAATAATTGTACATTTAATCCTCACTGCTTTATGATACTAGGAGTTTCATGCTTATATCAATCATCTGAGGGATAATTCTTATAAACATGAAATTCTGAGTAGCATAGTGGTGAGGAACAAATGTTATTAATGCAGACATGAAAACAAATTTTAACTGTTACTTAAAAAAATGAAAAATGAATACTTTGTAAAATACCACTATGAAAAATGCAAATATATACACTATATACAAGGTAGATAATGTAACATACTTCAGACAATGCCAATATTTTAAACTAAACAAATAAAATAATCAACTCCAGAAAAAAACAAAAAAACAATCTAAATAAAAAAAGTAAATAAACAAATTAAGAAACTGAATGCATGCATAAACAAATGCAGTAATAAAAATCAGCAACATGTAATTAAGTAAACGATAATAAATGAGTAAAATCTAAAACAACACTATATAATAAATACAAATATCTGTATCTACTCAATATCCACCAGAATAAACTTCTACAGTCTACCTACTAACTTTTAGGATAATACAGTAGCAATAATGTACCATTGAATAACATATTAATTGAGCCAAAACACATGCCCTGAAGATTGCATTCAAGCATGAAACACTAGCTGCTGGGTATTGACCTTTTTATATTTACATATGCTCTCTCTCTCTCTATCTCTTTATATATATATATATATATATATATATAATATAATATATATATATATATAGCGTAATGTAAAACTATATTTTTATTATGAGTTAATCATAAAAGGATAGTTTATGAATGTCTTTGAAGTTTTGTTTCTTTTCCAGTGACTTTATTTTATTTATTTATTTTTTTTTTAATATTTTTAATTAAAAGAGACTTGTATAACTTTTGCCATTAGATCAAAATAAAAAATATTGACATAACATTTTTAAAAACTTTTTCTTTTAATAGATGTTTCTAAGGTATTCATAAACAACTCTATTAATGTTTACATAAGTAAGGCTTTATACAACTGCTACCAATATGACATGTATTTCAATGCTAATTTTATTGCTTACTTTGCTTAGTACATCAATTAATTTTTAACCAATTCATTCTCTTACAAATTTAAAAAACTGACTTTTTAGTTAGTTTTGTTTGGATTAGAACATCAATACTATTAAAATTTTTTCAAACCAGATTAATTTCTCTCCAGAAATTATACCACCATATAATTTTAAAGTAATACATTATAAAGTCAGTATTACCTGTAAGGCAGAGCCTAAGGTATTTCTACAGCTAAATTTCTAAAAGTGTTTTTCATAATTTGAAATAGTTTCTATTTTTCCTCACAATGTTTTTCTCTTTCTTTCATTATCAAACTGAAGAAGCCAAAGAGAACACACATCTTCTCTGGTGGTGAAAAGAGTCTTTGATTTAATAAAAAATGTTCCACTTGGTCTAATCATCTTCAATAGCTTCTATATATGTCATTTGATGGCTGCTTTTGAATTGAGTTTTTTTTTTTTCTTTCAGATTCTTGAAGCTGTTGATCAACCTAATTGCCAGCGTTTAGATCGCCCAGATCTATGCCCAAGGGATTATTATGAACTGATGAAAAAATGTTGGGAAGATGATTCAAAAGATCGACCCACTTTTAGCGAGATTTTCATGAAACATCCACAGGTAATTCAGTTTGTTATTAAAGTCTCTTCAAATTTTGGAAAATTATTTCATGATTTGAATCCTAATAGCTCTATTTTTATTATCTTCATCAAATTACTTGTTTAGTCACGCATTATTAAAAAAAATTTAATTGAAGGCATGTATTGAACATCTGAAAAAAGATTTTATCTTTCATTTATAAATAAGCAACTCATTATTTTCATTTGGAATGTTTTGAAGATGTGAATAAATATGCAAAAATAAAGTTTACCATTTTGTTTTGTTAATCAAATGATTATGGTTTTTTTCATATTTTTTTTTTTTTAAAGAATTGTCTAAAAGAAATTAGCAAATTTTTTGAAGATTAGTTTGGCACTTTGTGTATTTTGTTAGGTATGTATGTGCATGCATTACACATTTACAGACTTGGATGCACAGATATTTAGCTCCTTGTTGAAATTGCCCAAATTTTCAGATAGTCATTTCTGGGCTGTTATTGACAAGGATATGAGTATTTTCTATATTTCATCATTTAAAATAACCCCCATTAACGTTTTATGGGGCAAGCTTAATATACTAATTTAGAAAAATATATGTATGACATTTCAAACATTTTACTTTTAAGTATGTATTTCTTTTCAGATGCGCCCTACAATGGTAAAAGCTGTAGCAGACTTCCCTGATGAAACTGTTCCCAAAGATTACCTGAATTATAAGGCTTATGATGTGATTATTGTTTTAGATAAGAAGTAAGTGGTTAATGATTCTCCCTGTCACCTTTTTATTGCTTTTTTTTTTTAAGTTTCAGGAAATGTGGAATTAATGTGTGCTACATGATCATTGGGAACAAATGTTAAATCTATTTAATTTTTCTTTATTTTTTCCTCATTATAGCCCTGACAATGCTCCCTCAAAATTATTCTGGAAAGGAGCACTGGATACAGGAAAATGTGGATTGTTTGATGCCACCAATACTATACCGTTTATTGAGCCAAAGACAAGCCCAATTGAACTGCCACGTACCACATTGTCTAGAAAAGGTAACTTTTTAAAATTCTTATTACTTCAAGCAGCTACAAACGATGTTGTTTCAAAAACTTTTGACTTATTTCTTTTATGATTCTAGAAAAGACTTCATTTTAAGAGACAGCTTGGTATCTTAAGTTATCCCCCTTTACTTGTTTTCTTTTCGTTTTTAAAAAAATGTAAAAAATTTTTTTTTTTTTAATTAAAAAAATACTGCTATTATAAGAGTATGTGCTGAAAAGTTCTTGGCTTGATTAAAAAGTTCTGAAAATCTGATGTATGATTATTTAATCAGATTTTGGGAAGTGAGTTTGGCTGTGAACTTTTCATTACCCCTTGTATTTTACACAAACTTATTTTTCCTGATGGTTGAAAAACTTCATAAGAGAATGAGAAGGGAAAGATAAGTCTCTAGTTTTACGATATATGTCAGTTCTACATATGGTTAAATGTTTTCATTTTTTTAATCTAGTTTCAATTTCCAATATAGAAATTGTGTATAAAAACTGGTTATTTAAATTAAGTAATAATTCATGAATTAGAAAAATGCCAACCGTCATCATATCTCTAATTGTAAAGAGAGTATAATAGTAGTTAATTGTAAAGAGATAAGTCAAGGGTAGTTTCTAAAACAAACCTGTTAATGAAGATTTTTGTTATTAGCTTATGAAGCTATTTTAGTTGTAACTTCTTTGGTGGATGTTTAATCAGCATCTTTCCTTTTGTGGGTGTCTTAAAAAATAGCAGCTATTAAAATTGTTGAACTCCCAACTTTTAAACATTCATATATGCTTTCATAAGGCACTCAGTTGTTTTGGATATATGGCACATAAATTAGGATTACCTTAGCACAAATGTAATCAACCACACACCTAATCAATGAGCCAACTTATTAGCGGTTTGGGTAAAATTAGATTAATTACCATGCTTTCAAATTAATAAATTTCTTTTCTCTCAGAATCAAGTCGAAAATCTGGGCGAAAGCTCCGTGCAGACATGATCAGTGGCCCCAAAGATGATCTTCGTCATACGGGCCATATTGGCTATGATGGTGCAGTGTTTGGTGACATTCCTTTTATTGGAGAGAATTATGATAAACTTCCAGTAAAAATTTCAAGTCCAGGTAAACAAACAAGATTTGCTTCTTTGGAACTTTTTACTTAAAATTTCATTTTCTTCAATAGGTTTTAAAGACTAACAAATAAAATAAAAAAGTGTTGCAAAACAACAAACCTACTTAAAATACTAATATTTTGGCATAAAATTATTCCTGTTTGCAAATTTTTCATGAATTAAGATATGGATTTTGTGCCATCCATTTAATTTAAATAATGCTTTATGAAATTTGATTAACAAAAAAAGGTGTATTTGTCCCACTGATGCTAAAATTCTGAATCAGTTATTTTTTGTTTTATATGATTAATATAGCTAGAAAATATTTAAAGAACAAAAATGTTAATTTGTATTGCCTCCTCCCCCTTCCTTGTGTATTAACATTTTTTTGCTTTTTCATACACTTTGATTTCAAAGCTGTTTTAAATGTCATTTTGTAAGTATTTCTTCTTGTAACTTTCTTTGCATTTTAATTTCTCTTCTCTCTTCAGTGTACTGTAAAAGTCTTTGCAATTTGTTATACCACACTGACCAAATTTTTTAAGTTGATTTTCTGCACACAACTAATCCATTAGGACATAATTTTTTGTGAAGTTATGTATTTGTGATATATATATATATATGACAAAATTTCTGACAATATAGAAATGGTTCCCTATTTTCATCTATCTGCAAACAATTTTGTGTTTAGTTATTTTAATTCTAATGTACTAATGTAACCAGTATTCAGACTTTCAATGTTTTCATTGCTGAGTCTCTTAGTTAAATAGTGGATTTCCCTAGTTGATCAGCATGCTTTTTTACTCCATTTGTTCCTTACCTCCTCACCTAGCTCTTGTTGAGCATTACAACTCTGTCTTCTTCACAATTCAGATCATGCTGTAGTTTCTGCTGATATTTCTTTTGCATCGTCTATTAGAAATGAACCTCCTATTCACAAGACTTCTTTCTGCTACCAGTGTACTGATTAGGATTCATTTTGTGACTTTCTTAAAGATGTGCCCCTTGGATTGCAATTTTTAACCTTTCTATTGAGAATCGTGCCATGGTGGTTTCCTCTTGGGTCAAAGATGGCATTCGTTATTTTGTTCCTTCTTGGAAATACCAGGTGAAACCACAATCTTCTCCTTGGTTCATACTAGCCTCTTCTGCTGCTAAAGACCACAGGAATCACTTCTGAATGTTCCAGCATAATAGTTCTGATTACAATAGAAGCCTATTTGTGTCTGCTTGTAACAATTGTATATGTGCCCTCAAAGAGGCAAGCTTTTTGTTTGTGAATAGAATAGGACATCATAGCTTCTAACAAGTTTGGCACTTGTCTACTGGTGACTTTGTAATAGTGTATTAAATAAGAGTAAGTCTCCTATTCCTCCTCTCTTCACTAAATTTGCAGTATTAACTTCTATTGATAAAGTGGGATGTTTTGCTTGTAGATTTTCAAATGCTACTCTTGACTCATCTGGAGTATCTTTACCTGACTTTCCACTTGGAACTGCGTCCCTATTGAATGATATGTATACAACTCTGTCCATAGTTTTTGCTATCATCTCTAAACTGGATCTTTAGAAAGCCTGTGGACTTGATGATATACCTGCAATAGTGCTCAAGAAATGTGCTCCTGTTCTCTCTAAACTGTGCAATAAGTGCCACGCTGTGTCTTGCTTTCTTGCTTGTTGGAAATCCTATACTGTTGTTCCTGTCTTTAAGAACTCTGGTGAACAATCTGATTCTTCTATCAGTCTATTAACCTTCTACCTTTTTTTGGTAAAGTTCTTGACGCTCTAATCAACTCTGAATTGGTTAAGCATCTCACTTTACAGGGTCTTCTTTCAGATAAGCAATGTGGCTTTCACTGCTCTAGGTCAATTGCTGGTGTGTTAACATTTAACAGGGTTTTATATATTGATCTTCACAAGTTGAAAGGTTATATTTCTTTACAAATTTTTTTTTTCAGTTTTTCTTTTCAAATTGTGAAATGAAAGTGGTCTTGAATGGCCACTCTTCTAGACTTTTTTGCATTAATGCAGGTGTCTCCCAGGGCTCTATCCTTGGACTTATGTTGTTCCAAATTTTCATCAACAACATCCTGATGACATCAGTTCTCAACTCTGTATCTGTGCTGATGACAACCATTTATTCCTGTCTTAATAGTAAATCTCAGTAGTTTAATAAAGTCAAGTTGGCAGCTGATCTCAAAATATCAACATACTGTTAACTGAGGCAAGGAATTGCTTGTTAATTGTAAGGCCTTCAAAATAAAACTGCCCCCTTTCAATCATCTAAACGAAGCTTTTTTTACCTTCCATCAACATTGCTGATGCTAATCTTCAAGGGAGTGATTCATTGTGCCTTCTTGGACTAATGTTTTCTACTGACATGACGGGAAAAGATTATATTGAATCAATTTCTAAGTTAGCTGTTAGGAAACTTGGTTCTCTGTAATGTCCTAGACAGTTTTTTTTTCTCACCAGAATCTATCTTACATATTTATAAGTCTATAATTCATTCTTGCTTTGAATATTTGTCACATTTGGTTTGGTGTTCCTGAGTGTATTTAAAGATTTTTGATAAAATCCAAAGAGTAATCTGTATTGTTATTGGTCCTGACCTGGCATCTTGGCTTCAGTCACATTCTCACTTGCATAATGTAGCTACTCTGTGCTTTTTTGATAAATACTTTCATGGTAATTGTTCTGATGAACTTTCCTTTATGGTATGTAGACTTTAAGTGCAATGCTAGGTCTCCTCATTTTACAGTTGAAATGGCTAAATGTAACTAAGTTCTATGCTAATAGTTTCTTCTCTCACACTTCTCGCTTGTGGAACTTTGTTTCGACTTCTTGCTTCCCAGTCAACTTTGATTTTCAGAAAATGTAAACGCAATGTCAATCATTATTTTCTGGCTTAATTCTTGTTCTTTTATTGTTCTCTCTCCTTAATAATTTCTTTTTTCTCATATTCTCTCACATTCAGTAACTCCCTGTCTCTTAGTGGCTTTATTGCCTTGCTTGGGGTGAAATGAGATGTATAGTTTCTTATTACTATAATTATTTAGTGGGTACACCTGTTTGATTAGTGTGTGTGTGTGTTTTTTTTTTATTATACCCAACAGTAAAATCAATGTCTAACAGTCTAGAAATCAAAAGTAAAAAAAAACAAAACATGTATTTTTTGCCCTATGACAATGGTAAGGTGCATATTGTTTGAAAAAGAGTTAAGCTTGATTTCTGGTGGGACATTTTCTTCTGTATGACTTTCAATTTCTAGGCTGGTAGACATTTTTACCTTTATTATATATATATATATATATATATATATATATATAAAGATGAGTGTCCCCCATTAAATATAACATTTTTAGTAATAAAATTTTACAAAATCTGTTAATTGATTTTACACCCACAAACACGCACACATGTCTATTTTAAAATGGAAAAGATGATAGATGATCCTCGTATTTTGCTTTTGACATGGTAATAACTTGTGTACTGTAAGAAATTGTGGATGTCTGTGATTTTTGGAGTTGTCACCAAAGCTATGGTCAAAGTTTGTAGTAAAGTTGACAAGAATCTGCAATTATTTTATGTGTTTATAATACAATTATTACAACTTTCTACTTAGGATTAGTGTAGTATTTGCCTGATCCCTAGTGCCTCTAAGCTGGAACCAATTACACTTTTGAGCTGAGAAGATTCTATCATTAAGTGCAAAGGAACTGATGAGATTGAAGCAGGAAAAGTTAGGTAGTAAGAAAGCTAGTGATTTTTATATACACACACACACACACACACACACACACACACACACAAGCGTGGTTGGTTCTGCACAAATCCTTCACCACTATAATCAAATCATATATGCAGGTGTCTGGCTGTTGGTTCCTAGGAACTGAATTACTTGACCCTCATATGTCAGAGAAATGATGGAGAGTCCAGTAGTATACACATATGTGTAGAAAGAGATAGATGAAAGACAAGCAGGTATGGATAAAAGGTCATAATTATTGAAGAAATAAAGATGAGATGCAGCAGAAAATATTTATCCTTATACCTGGTATGTAAATAAGGATAACAGCAAAATTTTCCGTTTGTTAGATTAAGTTTGAACCATTGTATCTTAGAAATGATTAAAGATTTACTGGGATTCTTTGAGGTGTTTATAACACTATTGGACTCTACTTAGTGCAATAAGAATGTATAATTATTCTCCAAGTCTAACAGAAGAATTGTGATGAAATTGATCATAAACAAAATGACATGTTCATCATTAATTAATCATAGCTAAGGATTGGAAGCAAGTTCATATATATATATATATATATATATATATATATATATATATATATATATATATATATCATTTTCCAACTTATTCAAGATGATCTTCGCCCTCTCTAACCTAACTTTGTGTCCTGGAGCAACAAGGTGCCTCTCACATTTCATGTACAATTTCATTTTCAAGTTTTTTTCACTGCTCTTTGGACTATCATAGCTGAAACCCCTCTCTCACATGCTAAACGTCTTATGGATCGAGTTGGAAATTTTCTAATTGATTGCTTTATCTCTAAGTTGAAATGATGATCCCTCTTCCTGTTGTGATCTCCTGATCCAGTTTTCCTCTCTACTGTTCCCCCTCTACTGTTCCCTCTTTTTTTAAAATTTATTCACCGTTCTCTTGATGGTTCTTAAATGGACTTTGAAGATGGAAGCCTGAATATGAATGTTGGTACCATTACTGAAGGCTTGAATGATCTGTTTCCTCCCACCATTGCTCATTTGGGAAGACAGTTGGCCTGGCACAAAATGATTTTAACTTGTTCTCTTTCTGAATAACTCAAAGGGCTTTTCAGTGATTCTTATGATAAATGGTGTCAAGATGGCTAATCTGAAAATCAGGAAAAAAGAAACTCAATTAGTTTAGTGTGTGTGTGTTTTTTTTTTTTTTCTTTTTTAGATATTAAACATTCTATGCGATGGCTGCTGTTACATGATTTGGACAATTTTGCTGTTACACCCATGAATTAGTTTTATATGTAGATAAAAACAAGACAATAACAACGATTAGAAGGTGTAAATGAGAACATGCAGGCAAAATGGCAAGAGAAGAGCATAAGGGATAATATTAGTTGTCAACACTAATGGAATTTCCAAATGTACAGCTTGTAAAGAATGGATAGTTTTTTTTCCCCACCAAGATGGTATTATAACAAATTTAGTGTTTATTTTATTGGTAGCCAGGTCAGCCTAGCTGAATTGGTGAAGTTCAACCTGAAATTAGAATGTGGCTAAAGTTGTAAGTTAGTGAAAACTGATAGAAATTGTTGTAGATGATGTCTGATATAGACATCAACATTTGACAAAAATTGTAGATATGTATGTTGGAGTTGTTTGAATTTTGTCACAATAGATTCCAGAGAAGGGTCATGTGTACAAAAAAACTGGTTAGAATATATTTTTTCTATGCCAAGCTCTGATTGGCCAACACAGTAGTACATGAAAATTCTTTTAAAGTATGGAAATTATTATTCTTTCTATTTTTTTCTAAGTTTCAACTCCTCTTAATGGAAATCAGATAAACAAAAATTTATGAGCAATCACATATACTGTAAATCAGACAAAATATGATTCCTGTTTAGCTGATAATAATGTTTAGCTCTCATTTTTATCAATGCAAACTCTTTCAATGACAGCAGCCAATAGTTATATAGCAAATTATGCAGATTAAATGTATAACTTTTAGTCATACTATCTCTTATTCAGTTACAAAGTCTAAAAATTTTGTATGAATGCTGTTCATTACTTGTGTTAGGAAATAACCATGGCAACTACCTCATTTGAGTCTGTTTAATGAGTTCAAAATGTTTTTGAGCTCTTTATTAAATGTAACTCCTTGAAGCATTATTTGTAAGCCATCAACAGCTACACTGTTTTCTTTTCTTCTCAGAAAATGACATTTAAATTTGTTGATTTGTAATCTTAAAATTCAATTTTGAAAATACTTATTCTTTTTTTCCGACCGCTTAAAAAAAAAAAAAAGGTAAACTGACAGAAGAAAGTCGTGGTGCATCAATATCTCTGCCCAAATTTGCTGAAGGTAGCCCTGCACGTGACCGGATCATTAGGAACAGTCAATCAGATATTTCTCTTAACCAAGATTTACTTCGAGCTGGGACCAATGGATATGGTAACACATGGTTAGTATCATTATTTTTTATACACTTTTTATGGAACACTTGTTATTAGAAAAAAATAAGTTTATGATTAAAATTTAAAATTTTAAGAAAGTTGAAACAAAAAAACCAATAGTTTTTATTAATATTATGCAATTAATAATAGATTTCCAAGGAATAACTCTTTTAGTAAAACATGATACAGTAGTAGTTTAACATTCAACTGTAGAATAACTTTGGGACATGAATTCTGTTGTTTGATTTTGTGTTAGAATTATTTTAGCATTTGTATTTTTTAATACTTATCTATACATCTGCTGTTACTTTTGATAAGTTTTTTTTTGTTTATTCTATTTCTGCTTTTCATACAAACAGCAAAGACTGTTCAACCTCTGCTGTATATAAATTAAGTTTGAAAAATCTTACACTTGCATGTTTTTTCCCATGGAAAGCTTTATAACTTGTATTATATATTGTAGGCCAAGTCGTGATTCTCTGGAGAGCAGCTCAACCATTCGAACAGATGGATCAAGGGATGATCTACCTTATCGGGACTTTGAGGAAATTGATGATGATTTTGGTGGATTCAAAGTTCCAGATCTTACCGTAAGTATTATGACATTGAATGCATTAAACTGTTAAGTTTCAAAATTTTCTTAAAATATTTCATAACATACGTTGAAGTTAACTTTCACTAAATCATCTTGGTTTTTGGTAAGATTTACAATTGCACTCTTGATAATCTTTGTCAAGTGATTTAAATATATTTATTAAGGTTGACATTTTACACTCAGGATTTTATTATCCAAGTTTTTCATAGCCTTTCATATCATAAAATTCTCTTGTTAAATCTGAAGTCACAGCATTAGCACAAATTCATTAATATGATGACTACTTGTTAAAATTACACTGCTATTGATTTAATAATAATGAAAATATGAATTTAGGATCCACTCATTAAAAAGATACACAGTGAATGCTTCATAACTATTTTTCATGTAATGTTTTGAATTTTAAAATAATGAAGAATTGCAAGAAATATAAAGAAATTTAATCTTCCATGCAGAAGTTTATTAAGCAAGACTTGTTTGTAATACCTTCCATAATTTTGAGATGAGCAAAGAATTGTTTGAACTTTTTCGCTTAGGCTTTTTCTTACCACAAATGTTTCTGTTAAAATGTTAACTAAATAATGAGCTTAAATAATTCTTGTAATTATTTGTAGTACTATTTCAAATTTTTATGAATATTTGTATATTGGAAGTTTCATATTGTTGATGGCAAATTCATATATGCTATTTGTAACATGTGAAAAATGTCCTTTTGTTAAGCCAAGACGAATTGCAACACCTTCAAAGAATAACTTCAAATATTTGGTAAAATATTTGGTAAGAGCTTTATAAAGCTCTTACCAAATATTTTATTTTGCTGATCTTGCATTCCATCAAAATCATATCTTCATGGAGGAGGGGGGAATCTTGCTTTGTTCTAGATTTAAGATGATTGTGTCTGTGTGCACACACACACACACATATATATATATATATATATATATATATATATATAATGAAAATCTTGGTAATCCATATGGATAATCCCAAGGAGGATGAAATCCCAAGAGCTCAGTGTTAAATCAGAGCGATGAATTCAATAAAAACAGACAACTTTAAGGGTCCATTGGTTATAATTTATTTCCACAGGTAATTTTTTTTTTCCCTGGCTCATTAGATCACACTTCAAAGTGTGAAAAAATGAATTTAAATTTACATATTTTTTTTTTAAATACTACCCCTCAAGTGTATAAAGTTGATATATGGTGATATAGAGAATAGGGAGAGATGGTGACAGACATGGTCGAAATTAGAGAGGAGAATGGAGAGATAGGAATGATTTTAAATTTATTTTTATTACAATACTTAATAATGAGGAAGGAGGGTAAGGACCAAACATTGACCTATTTAATAGGTCATCTCGCAGGAAACGATATAGAGAGAGAAAGAAAAAGAGAAGTAAAGATGTAAGAAATAAGAGGTGGAATTAGGGTTTTAAGGAAAGAAAGGGGAATAGAGATTTGGAAAGGGAAATTAAGAGAATTAATGTATGTGGGCATATAGCGGCTAATTTGGAAAAATTCAGATTTATATATTTTTTTTATACTTTTCTGTTAACGTTTGATAGTAATTTAAGCGACCATGTCTGTCACCATCTCTCCCTATTCTCTATATCAATTTAATATTGCCCCTCAAAAGTGTATTAAATATATATATATATATATATATATACATATAAATTTAAATTTATTTTTTCACCCTTGGAAATGTGGTCAGATGAGCCAGGGAAAAAGAAATTCTGTGGAAATAAATTATAATCAATGGACCCTTAAAGTTGTCTATTTTCATTCAATTTATATATAATATATATATATATATAAACCCCTTCTTGTACATGTCCTAGGTCCCATTGGTCTAGTCTTGCTTTCTGTCAACATGCAGCTGCTCAGTTTAGAACCCGTTTGTTCCAATGTCTCAATTTTCACACAGCTATGGGATAAGGAGAGTTATACAGCTTACAAACTGCTTTTAGCGATTGGTGCCAGTATAAGTTGTCGATCGTCCAGTTTTGGTTCTTCTTGTGTTGTGATTCTTACTAACAAAGAATGTTGTCTGTCTTCTTTTAGTCAATAAGCCATGGTAAACTTTGTGTTGATGACTGGGCTGACTGGAAAGAAGGTCAAGCTCTCACCAAAGAAATAATAATGCTGGCTTTGGTTAAATATAGACGATTTAATGAAGGTGAATAAAATAATTTACAATTGGATCTATTTAGCATCTATTAATACAAAATATCAAAAGACAGCAACTTCGAATCTCAGCCTGTGTTCAGCAAGGTTGAATCAGAAATTCAAGTGACTTGTCTGTCTCTGTCGTCTCTCTGCTGTATCCTCAAAATTGAGCTGGATTTATACATAATTCTCTGCCCATATCAAATTGTTCCCATGCCAAAATAGCTCAATTTTTCATTGCTTAAAGTTGGGGTTAAAAGACCAAATCATATGTTTTGATTTTACACCATATCATTCAGAGCCACTGTTCCAAAACCAAAACATATTCGGCTGACATATGCATCAGAAATGAAATCAAAAAGCACATGCTCTGACCTGTTCACTTTGAGGTCACATTATTATTATTAGTATTATTTCAGTTTACTAATTTTCCCCAGGCAGGAATATTTGTCAAGAGGCCAGCTCTTGACAAATATTCCTGCCTGGGGAAAATTAATAAACTGTAATAATACACACCAGTTCATTTGAAATCATTGCCATGAATTTTAAAAACTATGATATCAGCCAATAACAAGTTACTTTGTTTTTTATTTATACACACACACACACCCACACACACACACACACACACACACTACTGAATTGGAAGCATTGTTGTGAAAAGTAGTTAAAATTATATATATATATATATATATATATATATTATGAAATAGACTAAGCCCGACAATTGTTTTTTAATAAAAAAAATAGAAATAATGTATAAACGGAAAATATATAAAAATAATGTATAAACAGAAAATATATAAAAATAACATATAAACAGAAAATATATATATAGTGTGTGTGTGTGTGTGTGTGCATACACACACACTCTTCATTTTTTTTATTTTTTTTATTTTTTTATAGAGTTCTTTAGATTTTGGTCCATCTCTTATGGATGAAGTTATGAAAGCACTCCAAGACAAGGAAGAAGAAACAACTGTAAAAACCTCTAAAGAGAGTAGTACACCACCAACAGCAAAAAAAATTGAAGACCAAGCACCAATTGCTACAGCAGAAGAAGATGATGATGATGAAGTTGAGCGTAATTCTATTTCAGCTCTGTCACCAACTGATAAAAGCCCTTTGATTCCTCCTCAGGTTCCTGTAAGTTAAATCTCACTTTTATTTTTATACTCCATCTTGTTTTAGGCTGTTACTCTTGATTTTTTTCCTTTCAGTTGCAATTAGCTTTATTCATATTCTATTTATCTATACCAGAAGACTTGTGTCAAGGTGCCTTATGCTTTCTACTAGATGAGTGAATAGAGTTGTGATTAATCAAATATCGGTGCTCTTTTCTCAACCCTTGTTTGTATCATTAAGATATTCTAAGAGAATTATATTTGGCATCAGCTTGGCTACTGGAGCTGCAGTATTGAAGAATGCATTTGACAAAAATTATTTAGGATACTTTTCTTTTGGAAGAACAAAAAAAATTGATTTAAATCCATGCCTACAAACTCTCTTCCTCTAAAAGTTAAAGACCTTGCTATAATGAAATCATATTAATAAAAAAATCTTAAGTGGTAAATATTTGTTTTTGCATAAAAAAGTAGAAAAAAAAAAAAACAAATGTTTTTAATTTCATCTGAAATATTCTTGTGAATATTGAAATTTTTCAAAATTCTTTTCTTTTAAAAATATTTTGAAAGATATTTTTTTTATTTTAATACAAAACTTTTTTTATTTAAGAAGAGAGATAATTATGACAAAATGGAAAATATCCTATGTAATGCATTTCTTCCTTCAAAAGGACTTCTTCAGACTAAATTTTTTTTTTTGATGGAATCTTATATATTATAGGAGTGAATAAAAATATACACAAATGGTTGTAATTAAACATTGTAATTAAACATGCTGAAGATGCAGAGATGCTTAATTTAAATTTCTCATCCAATGTGTCTAGATGTCCAACCTAGCCAATTTCATTCAGATTTTTACTGCTTTTGTTTTTATCACTCCTTTTAAATATTCCACATTGTAATAACTGTGGCTTTAAGAAAGGTGAAATTCTATATGAACCTGGGCATAAATTTACCATGGAAGACTCAGAAATTAATAACTCACTTTCTATACATTTTCATTCTGATAATTAATTAGTATTGTATTCTTTAATTCAAAATTATGGTCAGTTTCATTACAATTAACAACTAGTGCATATTTTGTTTTGTAAAAGATGTCTTTTGTGTTCATATATTTTATTTAAATTCCTAGAAGTTTCACCTACAGTTTTATTTATTATAGTCTATAATGTAAATTCCTGCTTCAGGTTTATGGTGGTTATTTTCTTTTGTATGAATTAAATTTCTTCATTGTTTTAGAAGTAGCTGTAACATATTATATTAAGTTTAAATTCTTTTCGGTTGTAGTCATTATTGAGTTAGTAGGTAGTATTGTGTGTAGGTTTATTAAGCTTATTTATATTTCTCTAGTTTCATAAATCTGATGAGCTTTCTTAGCATTATATGTAGAATAGAATATTGGAATTTCGAAATATTTTCAGTGTAATTCTCTTCATTTAAATAGTGATGGTTACAAATTTGAAATGTTCTTTAAATAATTTAGTTTTTTAGATCATTATCAATATTGTTTAACCAGAAGGTAATGTTTTTTTGCTTCAGAAATAAATTCTATTTTACATTCAATGTTTAGTTTATTTACAAGATCATGTAATATTGTTTTAATAAAGCATCATTAGTATATTGGAAATATATTGTTTGGGTAAGATATTTTGGAAAGGACTAGTTTATATAAATTCTTATATATCATATTCTCTTGTGAAGCTAAAACACTGCAAAGGGGTGCTCTCATCAGTTATCTGAATTTCTATTAATAAAAGTCATTGTTGAAAGTGAAATAACATTGGTTTCTGATGAGTTGGCAATTTTTCATAATTTCATATATTGGTAAGGAGAGGTAGGGATTTTGAAGTGCTCTCTAAGCTCACTAGTGAAGGAGTGAAAACTTAACTCCATATTTTAGAACGATGTCATTCGTGTATTAAAAATTCCTACAAGATGTTAGGAAGACTAAGGGGGATAATTATGACATAAACTCATAGAGAGTTTAGATGACAAATCCTTTTATACCAATATTCCTGTCAACAAATTCTTGAATACAAAAAAAAAAAAATCTATAAAATTAAGAAAATAACCTCTCCATTAATGTGTTACATATGATTTTTTTCATTTTGCTCATCAGTTATGCATAATTCTTTTTTTTATATAGAATTTATATATCATTCTTCACACACTTTATTTCTTTAAATTGTGGATTCTCATGCTGCTTGTGTGTATAAAAAGTTGTAACTTCTGTCTGTTACTGAACTCCTTGGGTTTTGATATAGACCCCTATAACCATATATATTCTGAAACTAAATTACCCAGGGTACTTGAATAAGTATATTTTATTTTGATCAAAGGGGTTCCCCAAAATTTAAATTTGAACAAGGGAATGACTCTTTTTCAAAATATAGGAGAAAGCCAGAAGATGAATGTCACATCAGCAAGATCATTGAGTAATGCTGAAATGCATCATTCTCCATAAATTATAATAATGATTTAAAATCGATCATTTTCTTACAAAAAAAAAAGTGACATGCAGCAAAATAAGGGTAATTTGGCTTGTGTGTGTGTGTGTGTGTGTGTGTGTGTGTAATATATATATATATATATATATATATAAGCAATTTTTCATTTATGCACATTTGGTTAAAGACCAGCAAAAATTCTATAAGATAGATTTTTTGTTTTTTTTCTTTTGGATCATTTTCTAGGGTTTAAACAAGAGTATTTTTGGTTTTTATAAACCATTATGAAATAAATTTTTTGTGGATTAATAAATTTATCTATAGTATAGTGGCATAGTATCATTTAAAACATAATTAACAAGCTGATGTGTGAAGATGCAGTATCCCCAAAACACCTTAGAGAAACAATGCATCCCTAGGAACAACCATATTAATCAACCCCCCCCCTCCAAAAGGAGAAACAAACTCTGTTAATAGCTTATGAAAGTACTCAGAGAAAGCATCTTATGAACTAGTTTATGAAGTAATATACTTTATTTTGTGTTGGGATGTCATACTCTTAAAAATAGGTGAGGGCTTGCATTAAATACCCATCTCATTATGCTGGAAATTGTTAAAGGTATATTTCACTTGTTGTTTGTATTATTTTATATAAAATGAATGTAGTACATTTTTCAAATATTTGATAGTAATAGAAAAATATGTAAACATGTACCAGCTGTGACAATTCAATATCTTAAAATATATTTGATTTATTACGAATGAAAAGAAATTGCATGTTTTTAATGCTTCATTGCATGACCTGAAAAGATTAGCTAGATTTGTGGACACATGAGTCTTCCTCTTAACCCCCTTTCAATTCTAATGGTATATACAAATCCCAAGAGAATATGGTGGTTAATTCATATGAAAAATGTCATTTGTTTATTATATAACCATTTTGGGGCATTTTATCCCACTACCGGAAAAAAAAAAAAAAAAAAAAAAAAAATCTTTTGTGCTTAGAAGTACATTGAACCTAAAGATTATTGAAGGTCTCATGAACTCATTAATATAAAAAAGAAGATACTAAAATATTGTTTGTGCAAAAGTCAGATTAACAGTTAATATGCTAACAATTTTCTCTTTTTTTTTTCTTTTTTTTGTGTGTGTGTGGAATTCCATCATCAATAATAATAAATCTTCAATTGTCTTCACTGTTTTTAGTTGAATTGAAATTTTTGGTCATGCAGGTTTCATTTTTTTCATGGTTTTGGTTTGGTTATTTCTGAAAATAGGAAATTGAGAAAGCTCATAGATACATAAAATATTTACCAATACTATTACACACACACACACACACACACACACACACACACACACACTTAAATAATAACCTGAATTGAATGTTTAAGAACTTTCCCTCATTGATGTTAGTAGTCAAATAATCTCTTGAGTCAATTTTTCTTTTTCTCTCGACTTATACAGATTAGCTAAACTGAAATGATTGAAACAAATATTCAAACTGAACATTTTTTTTTCTTGATTCCAAAGGCATTTTTACTTTTTTTATTGATATATTCATTTTTGGTGATCTAACTTTAACCAATGTCATTTATACCCTTTTTTTTTAAATTATTATTATTGCTTTCTTTTTTTTCTTTATATAAAAAAATTAAAACATTGATTTTTCTTCTGACCAGTACACATTCCTATTTAACTTTTCTTTTTTTTTTTTAATATGATTGCACTATTACTTATAATATTAGTCATGTGCTGTGGATAGTTATCACATTTGACTAAGCTGTGTGTGTGTCCAGTATGTAATGAGAATGTGTTCATTGAAATATTGCAAGCAAAATACTAAAAGTAAATCTGTTTTAGTAAGTTAAAGAATTTCTTTTAAATGATGCATTTATGGTGAAGGTAATTGTGTATTAAGTTTAAAAGCAAAAACAAGGTTTTTGTATTAGTTTTCTGTGTTAGCCTCAAAAAACATTTTAAATTTTCATTGAAGCATCTACTATGATATTTTCTTATTGTAATTCACTTTTGAATTAGCATGATCCCTTCATATTTAAATTATCAGAAAATTTTGGTAAATAGGAATTTTAGATATGTTGAATTAGTTCATTAACTTGCATAATGTTGACAATACATAAGTTTCAGTAATTTGTGATATAAAATCTATAATTTTTCATTTCATTGTTGTCAAACTATTTAAAGCTGTTTTGAGAATGTAGTCATTTTATTCGAAGATTTTTTTAAAATCTTGTTTTTAAAAACTTTTTTTTTCTGTAGTTAAAATAATTATGACAATCTATTTTGAAGAGATTTAACACTTTAAATTTTATTTTTTTTTTTTTTTTAATTTAAAAAATTTTTTATTTCAAATATTGAGCAAAATTTGCTCTAATCAGGTTTGTGTGGGAATTTAAATGTTTTACCTGAATATTGTTACTTCTTTCTGGTTTTCTTTCTAAAAAAAAAAAGCCCAAACTTGATTCTAGTGCAGGCAGTTATTGCTGCATATACTTCTTATTCTATCTAACAGCTCTTGGATGCCTCGGCTTGGCCATTCTGCTTAAACTTGCTTGCTATTCTTTGATTCTTACCATTAGATTCTGAAATAGATTTGCTAGTTGCTCTGCAAGCACAAAACAAGTCTTTTGTTTGCTTTTGATAATTGTAAAATCTGGTAAGTTATGCTTGTTGAAAAATCGGTTTTTTCCCTTTTTTTTTCTTTGAGTACAGTCAAATATATTCAATATTTTGAGGTTAAAATTTTTATGTATGATTTTTTATATATAATGCTATAGAAATGTAGGAATATCATTTCAGAAGTTGAGTTTTTAAGTTTTAAAATTTTAACAATGCTTAAGCTAATGTAAGAATTCAAACAAAGGGGTTTTAAAATATATAAAATATTGATTGCTGGATCATCGTTTTCTCTTTAATAGATTTATTAACTCTGGCAGAAATTTCTATCATTGAAATTTCAGTTATAGAATTGTAATGATGGAAATTCTCATTTGTAATTAATGGCTTAACAAATTATGCTTAAATATATTTTATGCTCTTAATATTTTATGAGGTTATTAGTGGTGAATTCAAAGAAATATAAGGAAGTATTGAATTAAGAAATTAACATCTAAATATCTGTTAGTGAAAATGATGTTAAAAATCTGCATCTGTTGTTCCTGTTTTTTTGAATTTATAAAAAATAACTGAAAACATTACCTGTATTCATATTTAAATATGTGAATGAGGATGTGTGTATAATTATAAAATAAAAATATACATCCTATACAGAACATCTTAATAGAAATGTAATAAAGAATACTGAAAATGAAGGTATTAGTTTGGTTGAAATTTACTAAATATATCAAAGATACATTTGAATATCGGAGGTGTTATGACTTCTGTAGATAATATTCTAGTTTATCAAATTATGAGACTATAATAGAAAGAAGGTAGGGTTTTTTAATTTTGCTTTTTTTCAGCAGTATGCAGCTTTTTAGAACTGAAATGGTAAGTTGATTTCTAATTTTAATTATCTAAAAATATTGTGTAGCAAAGATATCTTTTATTCCTTTCTGATATCCAGTAGCATAAAAGATTTTTTATCATCTACACTTAGAGATTTTAATCCATATTAAACAGCTGTTAGATATAACAGATAAGAGTTCAGACCTTATTAAAAAATTATATATATATAAAATTTATTAAAAGCATATTAATGAGTGGGTGCTGAAAAATTTTCAGTTCAGTCAAGAAGCCCCTTTTCCACCAAAATAAAAATTTTGATGCTTGGTCAAGTTTTGGGAAGTACATTTAGGTGAAAACTTTTCAGCACACCCTCATAAAATTTAATGGTGTTTAAATGAAGCCTGGTTCATAGAAATTGTTGGAAAATGTTAAGAAGTTTTAAATAAGAATATGAAATATATTTTCTGTTGTTCATTCACAAACAGGAGAAATGGCCAATGTCTTTGCATTGATTGTTGACAATTTTTCTCATTTTACTCTTTTTTTTTTTTTTTTACACACAAATTAAACTGGTTTAAAGTCTTTATTCTTGATAGGCCAAATAGAAACTTTCATATATGTCTATATTTCTGAGATGAGCTATTGTAATTATTTACACTATTTACAATGTTTGGACTGTTGTCCTCATCTTTTTTGCCATATTCACAATTTTTTGGCCTTCAGGTGATTGGAATTTCAAACTGAACCCTTTATTTCATCCATCGAAATTGTTCTAGTTCCATGTGCTATGCCTCTTCCGGATGTCACATTTATCTCCCTTTAACTCAATTCTCCAAGTTTTTATTCACCACTGCACTAGCCAGGTATTGAACTCACAACTGTTTGAGTCAAGTCACAGGATCCAACCAATGCTTTTATCCACTGGCTCATCGGCCCTTGAGGATACATACCTGGAGCATACAATGGCTGAAATGTCTTGAATATGGCAACAATGTAAATAGTTTCATATTTTAATATATTTTTTGGAAGTGCTCAATACAAAATGAGGAAAAAATGAAAAAAAAAAAAAATTTCAATTGATTTTTTTTACTTTTTAGTTATATTTACTTGCTACTTTTTAATTTTTTTATTTTTGAAGTATTGTTTTATACAGTTTTTAGTTTAAAGAAATGTGGTTTAATATGGATAAATAATTGGGTATTGATTGGACTTTAGATGATACCATATATTGTAATCCATTTTCAATGCCAGGATTAAAATCTGCTAAAAAATCAATATTTTTAAAAAAAGTAATTTTCATATGTGATTGCCTTCAAGTTGAAGAGTAAACTAGAGTTTCAATTACTGACATTTTGTCTTTGTTATAAGAAATGTTATGAATTATTTCTAATGTTTACACACTCATATTTAGTATTGTGGTTTAACAAATTCTCAGTTTTAAAGAAAAGCTTATTAAATTAAGAATAATCTTTACGGTGGAGATAATCAGTCTTATTGCTTCAACATTTTTGATGGAACTTCATAAATTTGATTATTAATTTTCTTTTCTACTTTCAATCATTAGCCATGCAAATGATTTGTATCATGAATTTAGTCTTTCTTTATTATTGGATTAAATAATGGCTTCATTAGGTTATCATTTCTGTCCGTTTGATTATCAATTTACTGCTTTATTTATCACAGTCAAGCCTGCTAGTTTTTTATTTATTTTATTTTTGTTATTCTTCATGCTTGGAGTTGGCTTTAAAATAAATGCTAATTAAAGTTTGTTAACTTAAAGGTTTATCAAAGAAGGAAAAAATGGAACTAACTTGATTTCATGTTACTTATTTGCTAGTTTTTTGCTTTGTCTATTCATTTTTAAAATTAAACAATTATCTAGAAATTTTTTTCTTAGTTATTGCATTAGAGGAAACCTTCAAAATTGAGAAGCATCAATTAAAACGTATATTATTCAAGAAGTATAAAGTAAAATTATTGAATGCCTTTAAAATAAAGGTTTGTGGAGTTTGATATATTTTGTAATTAACCTCACTAGCCTGGTTTATCTTTTCTACTTTTTATTTCTTTATAAACTGATGTGTAGGCAAAACATTTTGATTGTCAGTATCTGAATTAAGTAGTAGTTAATGCTTGCAGAAGATTGTGCAATTCAAAATATTACTTGGCTATTGCTCTAGATATTGTGCCTTTTTGTTTTTAATACCATGATCCAAAAAAAAAAAAAAAAAATGGACATTAGAGTGGATGTGTATAATTTTTAAAGGATTTTATTAAAAAGATATATATAAAAATCTTGTTTTCTCTCCCTGTTAATTAGTAATTGTTAACCAGTGATAAGAAAGTTGCTATTTTCTTTTGTCTTTCAGATAATGCCCTCTCGGGAAACAAAACCTGAGCCAAGAAAGCAAGCAAAAGTAAAACCAATGTCGGCTCATGATGAGAAAATGATAAATAATGCCATTGCTTTGGCAAATGAATTTGCCATGCAGTGCAATAAAAATGACATGGAAAGTGAACCAACAAGCCCCAAATCTGATAGCGGACCAGAATCTCCTAAACTTATGCAAAAACTAAAAATGTCTATCAAACGTAGTCCTAAGCAAGACCGCAAGAAGACATTTTCTGAGGAAATTGCAATCAAAGCTGATTTGAATGAGGACTTGCCTCCCGAGTCGCAAGAAGCTTATAACATTTTAGTAATGCGTGGCTCTGTTAGTGAAAAGGAACCCAAATCTCCTCCCCCACCACCTCGTGATACTGATCAGCCAGATGTTTCAGTCACATCTCCTGTTAAACCTGAACTAACTACATTCTCTTCAAATGCTGCTACTACCCTTACAAAGAAGGATCCTGAAATTAAACCAATGAGCAAATCCCGAGCTGCAATGTCAAAAATAGAACCACCACCTATTCCAAAGCCTCGTCCAGAACATAGAGTAGAACCCACTCCTCGGGTAGATTCCATATCCAAAATGGAAATTTCAAAGCCGGAAATTTCAAAGCCGGAAATCTTGAGGCCAGAAATCTCGAGGCCGGAAATCTCGAAGCCCGAAATCTTGAGGCCGGAAATCTCGAGGCCGGAAATCTCAAGACCAGAGTTGCCTCCCAAACCAGACCTTGTTCCACGAATGGAACATCTAAAAGAGGCTCCACCATTACCAGATAATCCTCCTAGAACAGACCATCTGACAAGACTGGAGCATAAAAATGATGATATTGGAAAACCAGAACCTACTCAAAGAACAGATTCCTTGATTAAATCAGATGTATTAGCTAAACCAGACATTATGGGCAAATCTGAACTTAAGCTAGATTCCTTCAAATCAGAATCTACTACTTCTAAGCTGGATCATCTTCCGAAATCTGAATTGCCTAGCAGGATTCCACATCCAAGCAAAATACCACCCCACTCTTTCAGAAAAGAATCACCACCCAGAATAGAGCACTTGACTAGGTCAGAGGTGATTTCTCGCCCTGAAATTCAAAATCGAACAGAACCTGTGGCCAGAATGGATGTGCCACCTCCACCACCCCCAACAGCTATTCCCAAAGCAGATCCAGTTGTTGAGCGAGCCCATAGTGTGGACAGAGAAAATGGTCATTATAGTCTTGGTAGCGACTCCTACTCGTTCAGTAAAGAGTCGTCTCCAGCATCTAGTTCAGAACGATCTGCTGAGGAGAAGGATCTGGATTCTGAAGCCAAGGACAGGTTTGGAGGCACTTATGAAAGAAGATCTGACAGTCATTCTGAGCGAACCAGAGACATAATGTCACCGAAGATGAGTTTTGATGAAGAATTTGCTGAGCCATCACCCCGGGAAATAATGAGTAAGCTGGCTCGTGAGAGCCGAATCAGACGTTCAATGGACCATCAGAGAGCAATGTCTACAGAGAGCATGGATCACTCTCATTTCAGAAACTTAAGAGAACCCCAAGGAATTCCAACTAAAGTTGTTCCAACAGCAAATGGTGAAGATGAAGAAGTTGATACTAACCCATTGAGAATGCTTCGAGGTGGTGCTATTCCTATTCGTGGAGGGCGCGGTGGACAAGGTATGAAACCTCCATCTCTTCCCTTGCCTAAATTACAGTTTACTACTACTGCTCCTCCTGTTGCCATTATTGTTACTACTACCACTATTAGTACTACTATTACTACTACTACTAGTCTACCTACTACTACTACTACTCCTACCACCATTGTGTTGAAGACAACCCAGTCTTCGCATGCGACTGTGGCCTTGTCAAGGGCATGCCGAAGTGAAAGCTTTGATGTCCCACCACTACCTTCTCAGACTGATCTCTTCTGCACTCCTGCAGTGCCACCCCGTACTTACAGCAACAACAATGACAGCATGTTGGGGCATGACAACGTCAGCAAGACCTTATCTCTTTCTAACTCCTCTTCCTTTTTACCTCCAAAGTTGCCCCCACGCAAACCCACTCGTCCTGATCACCTGCTCAATGCTCGTCCTCGAATGAGGAAGTACCCTCTCCTTCACCATAGTGACTCGTCCTACTCTCAGTCATCTTCCTCTGCATATAGTATCTCTCATCCTGTGTCCTTCACCACTGCCAAACCCCAGTCTGTTGTGAATGACTGTTTGCATGATCTTCCGTTGCTTCCCCCTGCCCCACCCCCTCCTATTGATTTTGATGCAGAGGACAATGATGATGATGATGATAATGTATTTATTGCTTGCCAAAATGACTGTCCAATTCCATCAACCCCTCCACCACCTCCACCTCCAAATCCCCCTACCCTGCCTCCCAGAGATTCTGTTAGGACTTCTAGCATATCTACAGAACGCTCAGGGTCATCCACATTCCCACGTAGGAAGTACCGATTACAGGTTGTACAGTGTAACTTAGAACAGTTGGGATTCTATAACCACCAAGATCCATTTTGGTGCAAGACTGGTAATGTTTCAAGGCAGAAATACTCTGCTAATCAAAGTTCTGAAGACTTATCTCCCATGTCTGCCAACTACAAGACTTCCGACAGTGTCAGCTATGAGGATTTACTTGAGCTTGCTCTAGATAGGTAAACACAAAATCATTGGTTTTGGATTTTTTGGTTTATTTTTTTAATTTTAATTTTTTTTTTTGGTTCATTTATCTTTTTTATTTATTTATTTTTTTAAAATCTTCAGTTTAAAGCCATTTTTATCTAATTTTGTTTTTAAGATAACTTTAACATTTTCTTTTGTGTTAAAGCATTTTCTATATAAAAGAAATAGAAGAAAGTTGAAAGTACATTTGTTTATTATAGGATGCAACAATCTAGTCAGAATTATTAGCAAAATTTTTTACTGCAAACTTTTATTTTTTATCTATTTTACTATTTTTAGATCACTTCTGTATTAACTTGTTAATAGGAATAATTTTTCATTATTTGATTGTATCAGTGTTTGTATATTTCTATAGATATAGAATAAAATCAAGGGACTCAGTGAGAAATGTTAACTTTGACATATATTGATCAATTTATCAAGTTCAATTTTTTTTTAATACCGGAATGGCTGTGTATTATAAGTCTACTATAAGTAGATTATGTTTTTAGAAACCAACATTCCTAACTGTATATTCAAATCCACTATATAATTAATTGAGTGTTTAGAATTTATTGAAATTCTGTTCACTTAGCATTTGTTTATCTTAGAGTGATGCAAAAGTTTTCTGACAAAATCATTTATTCATAAATTCACAGTATTTGTAATTCAGTAATAAAGATATTTTCATTGCTTTCACTGACCTTAGGTCAACTTTTAAGAAAAGTGCACTTTATTATAAAAGATTGATTTTAATTCAATGAATTCTTTAAGGAATTTTTTTTGATATCTTGTTGAAAGTCCTGATGAATCAAGGAGCATTGCATGAAACAAAGTAAATTATAGTCTGAAGTTGACACAGTTCTGGAGAAAACATTTTCATATAGAAAGACTTAGTTCCATGATCATTTGGTGCTTCACATTTATATTCTGAAGTACTGCAACCAAATTACCAATTTTTAAAAATTTATTTCTGTTCCAATGCTTCATTCAAACAAACTAGTTTCTTACTCTAGTGTTTGTTTGTTCAGATTTCAGTAATTGAGCCCCACCAAATATGGAACCCCCCCACTTTTAGTAGATTCCATTTAGGTTGATATGTTGAAAGCTGTCTTGTAGCTTGTTATAATTTTCTTCATTTTGAATCCTCATTTTAGTCACTAGACCTTTTAGATAGTAATTGTTCTTTTCTGGAAGTTCAGGTCAAACCCATTTTCTTAGTTTCTGTTTTTTTTCTTTCTAAGATTTGTAACCAAATAACACAAACAATAACAAACTGAATGAACACTTCTAAGATTTCTCTAACTCTTAACAAGCAATGTCATTAAGAACTTTTGCATCAAACTAATATATTCATGTTACAAGTTGATATGTGTCTACATATACAGCTAAGTTGGTATGAAATACTTATTTTCATGATTTCAAAATTACTGATAAAAATAATTATTGATAGTGATGAATTATAGAAATCAACATAGTGACTTTTTATTTTTCTCTTTTTGTTTTTGATTTCACTTTATTTTCACTATCATTTTTTATTCTTTACTCTTTTTTTCAAAGACTTTTGGTTTTTCTTTTTTTTTTATCTCTTTGTATAATTTGTTTTTTTAACCTGGAATTTGTGTTTACTTCAAAAAAAGATTTTAGTGTAAGAATTTTCTTTTAGTAACAAACCTTTCACTGACACTTTAGATGAAAAGAATTTTGTGATTTCAAGAGATAAATAAAAAGATGCCAAAGAAGAATAATTGTAAACTGTAATTTTCTTTTTCCTTTAGTTTAAATAGAATATTTTCTAAAATGCAATATATATCAGGATATAGTTCCTTTATCGATAGGTCCTGGCTGTATTATCAAAAGTTCATTATAAAATTAAATTCTATTTGATTAAATTGTATATTGGAAAGAAAAATTTTATATTTGAAATGTTCATGAAAATTGTTTTAATTTGGTGTTCATGATTGAATTCTAGCTGATGTACTTCAGCTTTTATTGTTTCATTTTAGTCATTTTTTATTTTCAAATGTACATGAAATATTCTTTTTATATGCATTTGATTAAAATTAAAGTTGTAATAGGATAAAATAAAGGTGTTAATTTAAATAAGCTTACTATCACTTCAAAGTAACTTTCATTAAGTAGCTATTGAAATTATACATAGAGAAAAATACATTTCTACTTAAGATTTATTGATTACTTTGGAAGACATGGGATCTTTTAAAATACTTAACAAGAAATTAGCTGCATATATAAAAAGCCCACTTCATTTGCTTCGGTATGTCTTACTACCACAAACGTGAGCAATACATTTTTTTAAAAATTGTAAATTGTGCTATTCACCAGTCATTATTCACCCTTGCTAGCACTTGCAGCTTTGTTTATAAGTGTTTTTGAATTCAATTAATTACGTTGTCCTTGCAAAATATTTCTGAAAGAAAATAAACAACTTTCCACAATACTGATGAATATATAGAGGGAGGATGATTTTTAAGTTATATTTGTATAAGTGGTTATTTATACCAAGTAGATATTTATTTCAATTCATTTTCTTTGGTTTTTTTAGTTTGAAGGTGGAGTTTCAAAATCTTTGCTGCTCTAATCTCTGATCCCAAGAGTTAAGGCACCATTAAACAAAATGTTATTGATCCCTAATCCAAGCCCATAAACTTAGGAACTAAAACAGGTAAAAGAACCTGCTCAAAATTTGGGCTGCTTTTCAATTCTTAATCTGGATACTTATGGAAGCAACCTCTTGAACCCTCACATGTTGATGTTTTCACTTTTCCTATTAATTATCTAATAACTCATAAGGCAGTAGTTTCAAAAGAATTTCTGGAAATCGCCTAGCTTTAAATGCATGACAACTCAATGATCATTGGTTCCAGAAATAAATACCAAATCAACAACATTCTTTCCTGGTGGCATTGATGATATTTCTGAAGGTTCAGAAGATGGTGGTAGTAGTGGTAGTAGCAGCAGTAAATATGCATATTGTTTACAAAGTTTTCTTTTTTTCTTTTTTTTCTTTTTAAATACTGTTCACTCCATTTGTATTGTGGTCACAATTGCATGGATATTGCACATTGGTTGTTTTGCATGTGTTATATACTTGTGTTAAAAGTTGTATTTTTTTCTTTGTGGAAATGCATTTCTAAAGCTATATTAAACTCTGCTTCTGCTGTATGGCTTTTATATACTTTCTCTGCTCTACTCTCTATCACTTTGGGGTCTCTATACAAACATACTTTGGAGAAGTTTCTTGATTCATTCAGTAAAAAGAACCAACTGGTTAAGTTTCAACATTTAGGTTTATTGGATGGAGCACACTTTGTTTTTGAACTATCAAATTTTTAATTATATTTTTATTTTTTGACTCTCTTGTCAGTGTTCCACACATTTAAGTCTAGATGTTAAATCTGCTACTAAGTAGTCTTTGCTTTAGCTCTTCATAGTTTAACTAAATTTTTTTGTTTCAAAGCCTAATTAGTGCTTAGTTTTGTCAGTGTTATTGTTTTATGGGGGTTAATTCACACACACACACACACACACACACACATATATATATAGTTATTATCAATAATATTTTATAAGATTAGTTCTGGTGCTGAGAATTAAGATTGATTTTATAAATTTCTCTAAGGTTACATAAGCCCCATGATCTTCCTTTTCATATTTCATTGATATTACTGTTTAAATAATTCAGTAAGTATGGGCATGCCATATTAGATATTTTTTCTCAATATTGTTTGATTTTGGTATTTTATTTATACAATGTCAATGGGCTTTCAACATTTTATTCCCATGTATTCATTGTCAAAGAAACTTGTTGCTGGAATTCTATCTATACATAATGCATGTTTATATGGTGTTGGTTTGTATTCTATGATCATCAGATGAAATGTTAAGTTTAAATGTGATTACATTGTTGTATGATGTAAGATAGTGTTAAATACATACCTGTCATCAAGAATTAAATTTCACATTTTTTCTTTGCATGTCTAAATTTGAGTCAAAGCATCAACAATGATAGTTTTTTTTTTTCCTGAATAAACTTAATTTTGACATCAAAGATAAACAATGATTGTTTATTCTGGATTAAATAAAATTCCAATTTTAGTTTTTAAAAATCCACAAAACTACCGTAAATAATAATAATAATATTCTTTAGGTCTTTCTCAAAAATGTTGCAAGCACCTGCTTTAACCAGTAATAAACATATTGTGTTGTAAGTGTGTGCCAGCTTTTTAACCAAATTAAAAAATTGATGAAAATGATCTGCAAATAAATGAATCTCTCGGCTGACTTTCATGTCTTAACTCATTCTGTATCACATCTAGTGTTGCACTGATCTTTTGCTGTTTTTAATAATTTGAGGTTCCATTACAAAACAAGAACCTCAAAAATGGATGCATCATCTAAAGTCCAGTAGTTTTATCTTCTAAGAATTACAGAATAATTGATTTCTTTAATTATTTCTTAATGGCTAGGATTAAAAGAATAATTCAGTTGCAATTTCTTTGAAAATATTCTTTTTCAAATTGCCATGTAAAGGATTTGAAGATTTTATTAGATTGTTATATATGAAATTGCCAAATTTATTGTAATCTTGATATTTTTACCTTTATCCCCGAACAATCCAGTAACCTTGATTTTTAAATGGTATATATTTGTTGATTATTCAATAAATCTATTTTTTTTTCTTTAGGCAAAATATAGAAAACATTGAACTTAGGATTGCCACCTACTTTTATATTTATATAAGTTAAAGTTGTCATGAAGCTAAAACTAAAGTATATAAATTGTTTTGGTTTCAGAATACAATACTGTTAAATAAACAATAAGGTTTTAGTTTTAAAAATTGCAAATGGCATTGTCAGTTTAGAAAAAACAAGATAAATTTGCCAAAACCCTCACTGTTGAAATATTGAAGACTGTAATATATCCCCAAACCTCAGTCAGACCTTATAACAAACTTCAGTGTGTTGACTGGAACCAGTTTAAATCATTTAAGAGTGATAGACAAAAACCATGGCTCAATAAATTAACTCCATCTAAATTAGGAACAAAACAACTAGTGCATATTCAGTAGAATGAAATTGAGCTACTATAGCTTATGATAAAATGTTTTATAGTTTATAATAAATAGCTTTAGTATAATAAGCAGAGATTTCGCAATATCAAAAATTGTGACCTCAACTGTTACAGTTATTTTGTTTCTGGAAAGTATTTGATATATAAGCTTTTGATAAGGCAAAACTTCCTTCAAAATGACCAAACAGTGCATATAAACTTTTAAGGGCTCTTAACTAAAAAAGCTTATGATCACTCCAGATTTTGTTTATTATTGTAGTGAGAGTAAAAAAGATTACAAAGGATATGTTTAGGCAACATGATAATGTGCACATTTATATTGATATTGATTCAACTTTGATAAGTTGAATTGATAAGAAATAGTGGTTTTATTGTACCTTGCTTATTCATATATAATCTTATAATTTTAGTGATTATCATTTTTAAGCATCAAAACTACATCTTTATAATGAAGAAATCTTATCAGACTCAAGTTGAATTGGTTCTTTGAATGTTTTTGGAATATAATTGCAATTTGCTGCTATGATGGAATAAGTGTATAGAGGCTTTGGAAAATATTTTGATCAAATTTTTTTTTTTCTGTTCAACTTCATATTGATTCTGAAGACAAAGAAATATTGTAATAAAAATAAAAACATTATTTATTTTATAACACTGAATTTTTTCTTTGGTGTGACTGTCTTTTAAGTGTTCCATCTGACATTACTGATTTCATGTATTTAATTTTATTTTTGTCTAGTTCCCAAGTACAACCTTTCCAATCCTGATTGCTAATATCGCTTTGAATTGTTTTGTGTCCAGATGTGTTCATTTTTAGTTATGTCTAAATACTTGGTGTTTTTTTATTGATATTTCTGATTTACTTTTAATTTTCCTGTTATATTTGATTCTTTTGCAGATTTATAATTATAAAAAGAAAATATTTTAATATTTAAAATTATTTTTAAATGTCTTACTTGAATATATATCTGTAAGGGATATTGTGAATTGCCTGTTCTTTACAATTTCTATTATTCTATTTTTGACAAAACGCTAGTGATAGCCTGATCATGATTTTAATTATTTAATGCTTTCCTTAGATTAAGTTTTAATGTCAACTTTAAATGTATAAAGTTGATCATCAAACAACTGATGTTTATTTTCTCCCCTTTCAGCTCACTAGGGCAATTTTGTTAGTTTGGTTTACTAATGAGTTCCTCTGTTCAGAAAATATTGTTAAAATTGATTAAAATTTTTCAACAAAAAGGAAAAACCTGACATGAAACCTGAATATAACTAAAGATTTATCCCTCCTTAGAAAATTGTTTTTAAGTAAGAATGATAGTCATATCTCCTAAGAAAGTTACTTGTGTGTGTGTGTTTTAGCAATTCATTTTTGTTTTCAATAAGTGACAAGTGAATGTTTATCCATCACTGAAGATAATTAGCTTAATTATATTGTTGAGATAAGTTTGTAAGGGCACTGACAAGACTAGTATGTAATCAAGTTCTTGCATAGCTTTCAAAATGTTTCTGATTAATGCTATAAAATGTAGGCTGACTATCAAAAACGAATTATAAACATTTTACACATTTGTTATTGTTGCAGATTGGGATTTTTTTTTTTTTTTTTTTTTTTTTAAAGAGCATATCAGCATATAATGAAATTTCAAAATGTTTTATCTTTATGTAACATGATAAATACTTTTAAATTTGTTATGTGTGGATATATTTCCCCTTCGTTGGTTGTAGATAAGAATAAAAAGCAGTTTACAAGATTGCCTTTGAGGAAATCTGTTGCTGTTTTTTGTTTTCAGCTCTAGTTTTGCTTTTGGCTTAAAGCTTTAAATGTTGCTTTCCCAACCTCTGTATAACAAAGAAAACTCCCCAAATTTTTACTGCTTATACACGGCTACATTATCAGTAACATGAATATCTAACTCAGCCTTTGTTTTATTTACTTTTGCATTAGATGTAGAGCGTGTCTTTGTCTATAAAGTTTTGTTAGTTTTCCAAAATAGATGCAGTTTATTTTTGGAGGCAAGTACAATTAAAGTGATAACAGATGTTAGATTATTGAAGATAATTTGTTCTTTCTCACATTCTAATACATTGTCTATTTAACTTGTTTTAATAATGGGAATTATTATTTTCATTACATCAGTTTAATTCTTTGCATTGAGGGAGTAGTTCCTCCTGTGATATTTTGATTACAAAATAGAATTATTTTTATATTAGCACAAAAATAACTTTGAATATCTTACTTTCTAAATGTTCTACAAAGTCAATGATTATTTGAGACAATCATGAGTATTTATCAAACAATAATACGGGTTTATTTTGTGGTATGTGCGTGTGATTATTATAATTTCCAAAGATGAAAAATATGCAACACAGTAATTTCTAAATTAATATAGTGGTGCATCATTAAAAATTGTTTTTGTCTTAATTTTTCTGAACGTATTCATATATTTAAATGATAATAGTAATATTGAAGTAGATAATTTTTTTTTTTTTTTATTTAATTGAAAAAACTTATTAATGTTTTTCTATGAGGAGTTCAAACTCAGTATAAATGTATGAGAAAATGTGTGGGATAGCTTTTTGTGAAATCTGCAAAAAAATATAAAATTTAACATTTTTGTTTATATTTGCATTTTTTATTTGTTGTAGCAGTTTAGTTTCTGATGGGCATGCAAGTGAACTTTCAATTTTCAAAATATATGGTCTTGTAATAAGAATTTTAAAATAAAATTGATCTTGCTATATATATATATATATATATATATATATATATATAGCAAGATCAATTTTATTTAAAAATATATATTATTATATATAATAAGGTGGTCCGAAAGTCTTGTCATCCGAAAAAGTAATGAGAACAATAGAAGAACAAGTAATACAAAGCACGTACTGGATTCAGCTTATTCACTTTCACTGATGCTGTCACACATCGAGAAGGTCTGTACAAACACCATCATTTTCATGACACAAAATGATGTGACGCCATGTCCCATGTGAAATTTTACAAACCTGTGCTTTGTTGATTGTTGCAAAAGCTCTCCAAACAGTGTCCTTCAACTGATTGGTATTCTGGTATCATTCATGTAAAACTCTCTCCTTGATAATATCCCTCAATGTTGTTGCAAGGTGTGAGGTCTGAACTTCTGGGAGGCGGATCAACAATGGTGGAAGTTGTGATCCCTACCCCAGCCATCTATCCCAAAAAACTTAATTTAGGTATTCCCCGACAGTGATAGGATAGTGGGGTGTGGCACCATCTTGTTGAAACCAACAATTATTCAGGTCAATATTCAACCAAATCCCTTTACATGTCCAGGTAAGAGTGCTGGTTAACAGAGATCTTGAAGAAATAGGGTCCTATTAAGTGCTTACTCAATATGGCAGCTCAAATCATTTCATGTGGAGGGTTTTGCTCCACTTCTTCTTAAGAGTGGACTTTCTTTTGTTCCAGAAATAAACATTCCTAGCCCCTCCATTCCGGTAAATTGCACATTCATCAGAGAAAAACACCTTTCCATGTTTTGGCATTGTTGGAAACAAATCAAGTAACTGTATCCACATGCCACACACCTTTTGACCATGTCATTATCACTTAGATCATTGATGGTTGATGGCTTAAATAGCACAGATGCCTCCACCTCTGCACATGTGTCCCTTCTCATCGAGGATCATTCTGTGTCTTCGGTTTGTCTTTAATTGATCTTGTGATAAACAGTTTGTTCCCATCATAGTATCATCCTCTTCGGAGGTTTGATAAAACTTGCAGTGAAGTCATGTTGCACGTCCTCCATGCTTTTACCAGAAGGCCCATGAGCATGTGTCCATATGCTTGCAAATAGCCACTCTTCCAAACTGTAGGAGCTTGTGTCAACCAACTGAAATAAAAAATGATATGTAGGAGTGATAAAACTTTCGGGTCACCGTGTTTGTGTGTATGTATATAATTTTAATTTTGTGATTTTTTTAGTGGGCTGAAGAATAATCTGGATTTTGATTTTTTTCACTTGCATTCTTCTCATAAAATAGAATTAGTACTAAGCAAAAAGAACTGATTCTTGCAGCTACATTTCCTATATTTTATTTATATACAGAGGAGCTTATAATTTGGATTAAATAAAAGTATTCAATATAGCAAGATTTGCAAATTATTAAAGTCTGTGTGTTCTTGTTCTTGCCAAATCTGTGGCTAATTGAGTATATATACTTTTAGCCAAATACCTGCTTGTCAATAGTACAGATGTTAGAAATGAGTGATACCTATTTTCTCATGGCTTGATTTGGGAGACAACTTAATTAAGAAGTAAAATCTTACCAAGTGATCCATGAAAGCAAAGTCTGCATGACAGCTAATCTTGGATTGCTTTTAGCAACTATAGTCTAGCATGAAATGTTTAGTGAAGAAAGAATAGATGCTAGGTACATATGATTCAAATGTGAATTTAGTTTTCACTCATGTTACATTTGTCATTGTTTACATACTTGATATATCTTAATTTGTTAAAGGTGAAATGATTCTGAAAGCACTTCATTTACATTTGTGCCATGAAGATTGCTTCCTTTTGGAGCTTATTTTTTTTGGCAGGCGAAAAGAAAAAGGTGTTTTATTTTTGTCTTCATGCTTTGTCTTTATTCTTATTGTTAAAAAACTAATCACAGGAAAATCAGTTTGTATGTATGTGTGTCACTTGTATTTGTTCCTTCTCCCATCTCATTCTACCTTCCTTCCTTTTGGCTTTGTTTTTTGTAAAGGTAAGTATACCACATCTTTTTTTTCGTGATTACAAACAACATTAGGCAGCTGCTATTTAATTATTCATTTGTTTTTCTTTTGATTGAAGCTGTTTGGCCGATGAATTTCTACAGAATATTAAGATTATAATAAACTTTTCTTCATTTCCTCTTGTCTCTGAACTTATTGCCATGACTACTTTATGGGAGAGGAAGATGCTGCGGAAATATTTTCGGTCTCTTTATGTTCTCCATTTTCTTTTGAGAAATTTAAACGAGGTCTCTTCTGAGCTTAATTCCTTTTCTTGAATTTAGCTCAACAAATCTTTCATTTCAGGAAGATTTAGAAAGTGTATTTCTATTTATGGTTATTTCATTTTCTTTTTTTTTTTTTGTATGTAGTTAAAACTCCTCAGCTTGAGTGAAAATAACTGAAAAGACTGTTATTTATTTTGGCATAATCCTAGTTTACATTTGTGTTTCATTAACCTAAGAAAAATTAATATAGCTGGGTATCACTTTATTTAAATGCCCTTAATTTGTATCCTGCGATGTTGATCATAATAAAGCCCATGCTAAAATCTATGCCTATTGATGTGATGAAAAAATCACATTAACCAATGATCAATTTCTTGTCATCATATTTTCTTGCATCTTCCTCCTCCGCCCTTGTACTGTGCTCTTTTGAGGCCCACAAACCATTCTAGCTGTTACTTACAGGAAAGTTCCTGTTCCAACGCAAGAAGGTTAGCCCCTGGTAAGATACCAATAATGTCTCTTGCTATTTTTATTTGCCACACATTTCTTATTTGCTGCATGGTCAGTCTTGTTGTGTTCACACAACGATGTGCAAAGTTCTAATTGGTGCCTCCCATCTCTGACATACAGCAAGGACGGACAATACTAGGGTCAGCAAACATTTCCATATCTACCATTACTGCTGATTGGAAACAGCTAGATGTCTCTGTGCTACTGTTGCTCTGCATGTGTAATTGTACCCATGATTTGGTGCTGTTGCCGTTATCACTCGGCTCAATTTCTCCTCAAATATGGAGAGGCCTTTCTCTTTCCTTCGCCTTACCTCTACTTCCCTTGTAGTTACCTCATGTTGTTTGCAATCATGTACAATTATCCCTTTATGCTTTCTTGTTGAGCTGAACAGTCGTAGTCAGAAAAGTTAGTAGGAAGAAGTCAGTTTATTACTTTAGTTGGCTTGTAGAACATTTTTTCCCCTGGTTTAAACCTGTAACTTTTTTGCTTTTTATTTCATTTCTCTTTTAAATTATTTTCAATTCTGAATTAGGCCAACTGATATTAGTAAACTTATATTGATCTGTTTTATTGTTTTTCTTGATATTCTGATTTTGTTTTGAAATATTATCCTACAAATCATGAGCATAAATAGTTTAACAAATTAATATCAAATAATCAGATATCAGGAGGATTGGTATTATTGAATATAGATTGCCCTAAAATAACTGAATGAACAATCATGTTCAGATAGTTGTATTTTAATAGCTAATTTATTTAGTAATTGTTCATATATTTGTAAAATTAGGTTATCAGATATATACACATTTAAGCTTCATGTTGACCGTTTATAAATATTACAATATTCATGAATGTGTTTAAGTTGGGAAAAAATTGAAAAAACAATCTTTAAATTTTAATATGGGTTTTTTAATCAGACTTTAAGATTTAACTCCTGTTCTCCCATTTTTGCTTCAATTGTAGAAAAACAATTGATAACATAAGCTAGATAATCCTTTGTTCTACATATTACTGGAATTTTGTTAAAATTTATAATATTGCCTTGATATGTTTAAAAATATTTACACTCCTTTTCAGAAAAATAATAGTTGATATTAAAATTTTAAAATTATAAATTAAAATCAAATAATTGTGTTGAAATTATCTGTCTTTATTTTTCTATTAATCAAAGTAATTGCTCTCATCTTTACAGTAAGCCATGAATAAAAAAAAAAAATAACATGCTGAAAATATTGTCTTTGGACATGATAAAGTTTTAGATATCATTATTTTACAACTAATCACACTGAAATGTTTCTTCTATTGTTTTAGCAGTATTTCTTTATAGCACCATAATGATTTGAAGCAGATTAATGTAATTGTTTTCTTTATACATAGGACATTTTCTTTCAAGCTTACCAAGTTATCATTTGGTTGATATGCTGCTAAAAATAAGTTATTTAAATTCTGCAGTTTAAGGCTCAAACAATGTCTTCATGATATATATAAATTTATTTTCATTTATAGCAGCTCAAGATAATATTTTCCATTTTGCTACTGTTGTTTCTTAACATAAAATGTTTCTTCCACTTAAAATATTTGATTTTACTGAAATAGAAAACAATTTGATCAATTTGGTTGTCATTTAAGAACTTAAATAAAAAATTCTGATTCGATAGATATCAGTTTACACAGTTACTATTTCTTGTTATTTTGCATGAACAAAATAATACAATTACATTAATTTTTTACTATTATTATCTGCATGATTTTAAAACACACAACAAACCACAACTATATTGTTTATATTAAAACTTAAATTTAATTTTCTTTTTAAAAAAAAAAAAATTATACTTTTATATACTTTTAATATCGATTTTGTAGTGCGTATTCAATTTATGTAACGTAAATCATTCAAACGAAAAACAAATACTGAAGCTAATTATATGGCGAGAATCACTCTCACAAACAATATTTAATAATTAACGGATTCAACAAGGATCACACCATTCATTAACGGATTCGAAGTTGATTGTATTTTATTAGTAAATATTGTTTGTGAGAGTGATTCTCACCATATAATTAGCTTCAGTATTTGTTTTTCGTTTGAATGATTTACGTTTTATATACTTATATATATTATATATGCGTGGTACTTATTGGAAAGCACTCAATATCAAAGCTAACATATTTAGTTGTATGGATAGGAGTTTGTAACCCTAGGTTTCACACTTTTGCAATCATCAAACTGGTTTATTTTTAAAATTTGAAGCTATTTATGTCTGTTTATGTTTGGTGGTAGGAAAAATTTTCCTCTGTGTCCGTTTTGGGATGGCCCTTATATGCACACAGATATACATGCATACAGGTGTACGTAATGGTTCACACAAACACATACATATATGAACAATGCAGGACCAGGCGTAAACATGTATCCATGTGTTGGAGCACGTATACATACGCAATTGTAATTGTATTTTGGTGTTGAGACTGTTTAGCAAAGCTCTTTCAACAAGGTGTGGGTTGGGGTTCTCTTGTCATCTTTCAGATATATATATATATATATATATATATATATTACTGTTTATGAACAGGATTGTTTTGAATTAGTTTTAGATTACTTCAAGGGAGATAACTATTTAAAAGGGAGATAACTATTTATATAATAGACGTTTTTTTCCTTTTGTCTGTCCTGTTGAAACTTATGCGAAACTTTTTTTAGTAAGGGAGATAACTTATGCGATTAAAAAACTTGTAACAATAGAATATTTCGTAGAAATAGATCCGATATTAAATCGGATAAGGACAAGGTTAGCTTTAAAATTTTGAAGAAGATTCCGTATATAAAGAATGAAACAGTAAATTATAAATTGCTTTATTTAAATGACGCTTGAAAACAATGACTTTTCATAAAATAAATTATCATGTAAAATATTTCTAATAATCTGAACTTCCTTATTAGATTTCACCAAAGAATTTTTAGCCACACTTCCTGTTTTATCTTTAGTTGCACCAATGTATTTTCTGTTTATTCACTTGGATATTTTTTATTTCTAGTTGCTAATGCTCCCATACAACCACTGAAACAATTATCAGTCATCACTTGTGTGAGCTGTGTGCTGTGTCCAAGGTGTAATTTATAAATGCATGTGGTTAATTCTGTCATATTTGGTTCTTAAATTCTGCGGTTGTAGTGTGCAGACTTACACTTGATACACTGATTACTAAAACTTTGTATTTTTTTTAAAAATTTGTGTAAGCACTATTTTTTTTTTTTTTTATTATAGGAAAAATTTGCCAAAATAAGAAAATGGTACTATATACTGGAAATGTACATTAATTAATACTTTGTTTGGAATTATTTTTTTAAATTTTTATTTATTTTTATGTATATTTATTCAATAAATGTACATTTGACATTTGTTTTGAATGTGTGACTGTTGACAGTGAATTCAAAATGTTACAATTTATGTTGGACCTATGTGTTTAGTTGAGGCCTGGTTTAAATTTTTATTTTGGCTTATTTTGAATTTCTCTGCATTTTTTGTTATATATTGAAGAAAAGCAAACAAATCCAGAAATACATATTAAAAAAAATCCTTGTATAAATTCCTGATCAGTGCAGTAGAAATGTGCTTGAAAATTTAAGGAAAAAAAAATCAAATTAAAGTTATTATTTTTTTTTTTTTTCCATAATTAATAAAGAAAATATATAAAAAGCCTAATTTATTTGAAGATTTACTTTTGTATTCATTTTGTAATAATACAAGTTTAAAAATTTTCTAAATTTATTTTTATATTGATAATTTTAATATTTTTATGATACTTTTTTATTTTAATTTCTCTTTGTAAATCTACAGATGTTTAGGGATAACATTTAAATTTCTTTTAGTTTTTAAGATATTTCTACTTAGGAAAAACAAAATAAGGTGAATTGTATCTTTCATTATGTGTAGCTTTTGACATTCAGAACTTTCAAACTTTTGAAAGTAAATTTATGAAAATATAAAAAATGAATAACTTTATTATAATAACTTTTGATTAATTTAAGCATTAATTTAGAAGTCAATTTAGAATAACGGGTTCTCTTTTTCAAGAAAACCAACGTACGCGTGTGTGTGTGTGTGTGTGTGTGTGTGTGCCCTTCTCCGCTTAATAGTGTTGTGTTTTCGATCATAGTTTATTCTGGTTCTGTTTTCCCTCAGCTGCTTATTCTCTGATCATCTTTTTTTTAATATGATGCATTCACATAATTGGTGCAGCCATTATTCATTAAATACTTTTAGTAATTGCTCAGTGTTTGAGTTCTTCATGTGAAAGAAGGATCTTCAGAGAATTTTCCAAATTATATTTGGATTAAGGCTATATCTTCCACAGATTATTAAATTGCATATTTACAATTATAATGATGAAATTGTTAAATCTGGATTTACTGCTTTGTGTTTTCTTTCATGAAACATTTCACTTTTGTTTCTGTTATTTTTAATTTACATTCTGTTTGTATGTTGTGATTGATAAATACTTTTATTTAACATAAACTGTAATGATTCCTTTTATAAGTTCTTCAAAGGTTTTAACATTGTTTTTTTGATATTTGATTCTTTTTTTTTCTTTTTTCTTTATTGTTTAAGAAACTGAAAAGATAATACTTTTCAATTATTCTTTAAATAATTGAAGCTATATATTGTTAAACTTAAATCTTTCAGAATTAATATTATTAAAAAGATTATAGTAAATTACATACAGAAAATCCATTTTCAAAATGAACACCTGTTATGATATAAATGAAGGTGCATATATAAGTGACAAATACAAATGATGTCATTAGATCTGTAACTGCTTATAGGGAGATGTCTTTCAAAATTACTTTTCCTTTGAGTTTCAGTAAAAAAAATAGATATAAAAATTCCATTGATTTAGTATGACTTGGTGTTTCTTTGATTAAAGTCTCACTAATCACTACAATCAAACTTTGAGGTAATTTTTCTATACTGATTAATGAAACTGTTGTGCTCATGTTGGATGTTTTCGCTATAAGTGAAGAAAACCAGAGGGTATAGTGGCCAAAATATGACCATAATAACCAACATGAAGATGATGATAATTCATCTCAAATTCAGATGGATGTGCAGGTGATGTAATGGATAAGAGCTCCAAATGAGAAATCAGAGAGCTGAGTTCAAATTCCAGTAGGGTTGTTTACATTCACTTACATGCAAATTATTAATTCAATATGAACTAAAAAAAAAATAAAAAAAATAAAAAAGTTACAATCCAAAACTAAATAAACCACAAAAACCAAATCTATCAATTAATTCCAAATTCAGACAGAATTTATTTTGTTTTGTGTTAACTTTGAACACAGTAATTAATATGAACAGTGATTTTTATGGTACAGTTATTATTTGGTTGTCTCGCTGAGATAAAAATGTACTGAAGATTTCTTGTGTGAGTGTAATGATTCTATTATGGCAGGTGAAAAAAATATTGTATGAGTTTCTGTAAAAGATTTCTTGCAAAATATAGATTGCTACATAATGAATCTAAATTTCTATATATTTATTAATATATTGTGCATCATCTATAAGTATATTATTAAAGAATTATAAAGAAATTCACTATTTTATTGAATTGTTTTTTTAAGAAACTGGTATTTTAGATTTTTGGTATTCCTATTAATTTCATGTTGATCTTACCATTTATATGAATTTAAAATTTTTATAAAAATTAACTATATCACATGTTTTATCATGAATCATCAAAGAATTCAATAAAAAATAATTTCCTAGTTCTTTACAGATGTTCTTTAAATATTCTGTTCAAAAGTTGTGTTTTGTTTTTTTCTTTGTGTGTTTCTCTATATTATCTATATAACACTAATTGCTCTGATCATCAACTACTTTGACACGTCATAGCCTTTCCTTTGTAAATATCCATCATAGGTGATCAGCCTTCAATGTTTCATTTTCTTCATTTGATTATAGTTTTGAAATTAAGATGGCATTAATTCAGTTGCCTACCCTGATTTTCTTAATGGGCAATGTCCTCTAATTAAAATATTCTAAATGTTTTTTTGTTTTTTTTTCCCATGGAAACATCATTTCTTTGAAAATATTTGTATTGATATTGTTTACTTTCCTTACATATTTTATTGGCTTTGAATTCTGATAGCTTTCTCTTAAATATTCCAGGAAATGTGTTTTTTCTTAATTGTCTTGCAATCTTATTTTATCTGTTCAAGCTATTAACATATGTTTATATAAATATTTATTGATAGAAACCAACTTTTAGCAAAAGGACACTTTTTTTTTTTTTTTTTTTTTCATTATAGGGTAGCAATTAACATTCTTTTATATCATTCATATTCATGCACAGTAGGTTTTGGTAAGGGACAGTGAATAATAGATAACTTAATGGGTCTTTTAATTCTACAGTGTGCTTAAAAAGAAAAACAGAAAGATAAAACTATTTTTTTTTTTTTTTTTTTTTTTTAATTCAAATCATATCTGAACATTGAAGGGCATGAAAACATATGCTTTATGCAAATAAAGGCATAATTCAGTTAGGGTTGTTTTGTTTTTTATATAATGTTCAAGAATTGAGGTTTATTACAAGTACCAGACTATTTATCCATTAAGTTTGCTTAAAGTCAGATCTCTTTTATTAATGTAATTAAAATCATTAAATCTAGAATGAAAAATAACAAAGCTGTTTTTAATATATACAGATTAATTCACCTGAAAATAGGAATTGCTTAATCAGCATCATTAATCCCATCTTTGGGGTGACAAGTACAGGAAAATCAACAGCACAGGTATTGGAATTTAATGATCAACACTCAGACTGCACTTTGCTTGAAAGTTTCAGGCTTATCTTTGCAAACATGTCCTGCCAATTTTCTGTTTTCATATTTGTTTTTTTTTTTTTATTTAATAAAAAAACTTATATACACACACATAAGTCTATATTTTCATTTTATATACAAGTGTCAGAACAGTTTTGGTTTATATTGCCGTTTTAAGTTTGGAGCATTAATTCAGCCTCATAAGGCTAATTTTGGAACAAATTTAAATTGAGTCGACTTGTTCAGTGATTTATCTTTTAAAATAATGTTTTGGGTGAGATTGATATTTATTGAGAAGTCATAAAATTAAATAATGGAAATGTACTTAATTTTTTTTTTATCTTCAGAAATTTGGTAAACAATTTTATTAATTAGATGAATTTCAGATTAGTTGAATTTCAGAAGTTTTTCCAATTGAATTTTCTATATTTAATCAAATTTCATAAACAAATTTTTCTATATAGAAGAAATTTTTATTTCAATTTTTCCCAATTTTTTTTTTTTTTTTATAATATAAATTTTATGAAGATTGATTAAACTGGTAAATGAGTAATTTATTTTCTTTTATCAATAGGTGTTAATTTTGTAACAAATCTGTGGTCATTCCTACAAAACACCAAGCTACCAGTTTAGAAAATTGTTAATTTTCTGCAAATAGGATAAATAGTCTTGTACCTGTAGTAAAAAAACAAAAACAAACTTTTAATGATATCATTAAAATGTCTATAGAAATGTCCTTCTACTGCATTATTATTCTCTCGCTCACACATGCACACATTGTGAATATAACTTGGATTAATTGTTAATGATGCAGCCACATATATAAATTGGGGATTTCTCATCAGTAAATAAATCTTTCATCTGTGACGTATTTCTAATATAGATTTTATTGGATTAAGTCAATTCACGGAAAACTATTGATTTTATATCCTATTAGTGGTAATTTCAGTATTTACAGTATATTTGAATCTCGTATGTACACAATAGTAAAAATATATATATATATATATATATATATATATATATATTTTTTTTTCATAGGACTTGCTATCTACTACAAATGTTTTATTCCTATAGGTTAACTACTCTCTGTCTATCTCTCTCATATAATGTCTAAATATAGGTACCTCCAAAAATAAAAAAAGATGATACCTAAATTTTAAAATGAATTTTTAAAAATGAAAACTCACGAGGCTTTTATTTTAGTTTTAATTTCAAGTTAATAAAATAAATTTAATATTTCCAATAAGTAAAATATTTTGTTTTATTTCAAAAACTAATTTAAAACGACTGGAAGGAGGTTTTTGCTAAAATGGCTGATTGGTGTTCTTTTTTAGTCATCTTATTGCAATGTAATTTTCTCTATTAAAAATCTTTCAAAAATATACATTTCTGAAATTTTATTTGAGGAATATTAGCTTATGTAAAGTGTAATTAATCTGATCTGATACAACTTATTTACTTTCAGTTTAAAAGGTGTTCACAGTTTTGACAGCTTGATGAGACATTGATATTTCTCTAATGTTGTTATATGGGGGGGGGCTGCAATAGTAATTGAATTAATGTGAGTGCCTTTTTATATATAATTAAGTATTCAGCAATCTTAAAAATTTAAGAAAATATTCTCTGTAATCTAATATTTTATTGGTTTATTTTTGCCTGCAAATTTACTATAGTTATTGGTTGTATTTTCTAATGTTGTGTATGATTTATACACATAAAAAAATTTCAAAATTCTTTTAAAAATATTGGTGATTTTGTACTAAGCTTTTCAATTTATGATTAGTAAATATAATTTTTACTTAATATCATCTAAAAGGACAAATTAAGGCAATTTTAAAAGGTTAAAAAATAGATTATTCTAATTAAAATGTAAAAAAAAAAAAAAACAAATCTTGTGAAAATGCATTATTCATTGAAAGAAATTTTTTTTTCTTAAGACAATAGTGCTTTTAATATAATAAAAACAAAGGTTTTTCTAATTAAATAATGTCTTATTTTGATAGTATTTTTTATGATTCAGAACAGATTTTCTGTAAATGAGTAATGGTTTAAAAAAAAAAAGAATTTATGTTTTCCAAGGAAACCTGCTTTTAACTAATATAAATATGCAGAGGGATATAAATTTCTGGAGATTTCATTGATTAAATAAGGGGGGGGGGTTATAGATTTAAAAAAAAATATTTCTACCAAGATTTCCTTAAAAAAAAAAATTTCTAAAATATACTTATTTTTGAATAAGTTCTGAAAGTTTCATTAAAATCCATCATTTGATTTTTGCAAGAATTTCCAAATCTGTTTTTTTCCCCCCCCCATAGAACAAATAGGTGCTAAAATTTCCTATATTAATCATTGCTGCCCTAGCTGACACAAGAAAAATAAGATTTTTAACCAAAAATTTCGAATGTGCTAGAAAGGATTAAAAAATTTAATAAAATAACTTTCGTTTTTCCTCTTAATGATAACAAAGATTTTGACAATAAAACTGATTTTTTATCAAGTTTGGGGCCTTTTTCATCATGTATGCTCTTTTTTCAGTGAATTGTTGGAGGTACCTATATAAATAGCACATTTACTTTCTAGCCCTATAAAAAGGATTGGCATATTTCACTAAAAGTAAACAAAAACGTGACTTACAGTAAGTTGCTGAAGACAAGAACTATCATAGAAAGCATTGTTCTGTAATGTTTGGATGCGATAACATTTTCACTTTGAAAATTTTAGTTGTATTTATTTACTGGATAATATTGTGCTGTTTTAAAGAATGTGGTATGCTTTTCTCCTCTTCTTTATTTGCATTTGTTCTGACAATTGGCTAATTGTATTGCAGTCTATGAAAGATATTTACCTTTTTAACTCCTATACCTGTTACACCTCCTTGTCTTTGTTGGCTTTTTGATATTTGTATACTTAATTTTTCTCATGTTCATTCATATATTTTGATACTTGTCATGTAAGAAAATTAAAAAAAGAGTTTATTCAGAATATTTTTTCCTGGTTTTGACTGTTTAATAAGAACTTAATTGGTAGTGATCTCCTGTTAGAATACCTGTAAACCATCAATTCTCTTACACTTAAGTGATGAGACAAGTGAAGTAAATTGAAATGCTTAGTGAATGGATATTATCCAAATTTTTGATTGCTGATCATATATGTCCATATTTTGCAAACTAATTTTCTTTTGTTATTTTCAAAATTTGAAATTGTTTCTTTTAAAAATTTGTTATTAATTACTTATGGAAATGAAGCAATCTGGATTTAAATCTGAAGCAAGTAAAAATTAGAAATTAAAGACAGAAATCAATATTTGCATATTGCAGTACTTCAGATTTTCTGGAAAAAATGGGTAGTCTAATATTTTAAAATCTTTATTTATATCTTATGCTTAAATTCTACTTCAATGATGCAATCTGAACAACTAAATATATATACCTTTATAAGGTATATTGAATATGCATGCAAATAATTGTGGAATAACCAAGTATAAGATGATATAATAAGGAAGTTACAGAAAACATGTTAATGTTTGATCTTTGAAGAAATAGGTGATATATCTTAAATAATGGCCGTCTCAAATTTTCATATCCTTTATAAAAAAAATAAGAGCATTTATTTCACGACCAATGATTTTTTTTTTATAATGTAACTATAATATAGTTTGAAATTTTGGGTTATAAAATTGTGATTTCCCTTTGGAACAACTAACTTGAATATTTTATTTTTTTAATTTTTTTTTAAGGTATCATTTTTATTTTTATAAACCTAAATTTTTATAAAATTTATCTTAATTTAAATACCAATTTTTTAAGATGTATTTTTTTTAATGAGTAAAATGAGTTTATTCATATCTAAAATTTTGTACAAAAATGTCATTGGTATTAATTTTATGGTAGATGTGTATTACAGATTTCTCATTAAAAAGGAATGTATCAATTCAGTTTTTCTATGTATCAAAAATGACTTTTTTTTGTTTGATATGCCTATAATTTCAACTTAGAATATTTAACTATTTTCTTGCTTTCAAAAATCTTCATTCTGTTTAATATGAATGTTTTAATATCAATTTTTTTATATATTTTTATCAAATGTAAAACTTAAAATGTTTTTTTTTCTTCTTAGGAAGAAGAACTGCGAGGAAATAGAAGCTATACGTAAATTATTTTGTAATGAGGTACGTATGTTTCCAAAGAAGCAATGTAGGATAACATATTGGGAATAGAAGTATGAAACAGTAATTGATAATTGAAGATTGTTCACATAAAAAAAATAATTAGAACTGAAATAGTTTTTGGCATAACATTAAACTGTTGTTAAGAGATAGCTGAAATTTCTGAGACACACAATAAGCAAAGAAGGCTTGAGGAATTTTAACTCGTAGAACACACACTGAAGGCAAGAGAAGCAGAGGAAAGCAGTGAGTGAGTAGAGTAAACTATTTAAGCTTAAATGAACAGGTGGTGGTGGTGGTGGTGGTAAAACAAAGGACAAAAACATGGTAAATAGGGAAAAATTTAGTTGAGGTGAGCTCGGATTATCCACACCCAAAAAGTATAGGGTAGTAGATATTTTGATCAATTTTTTTTTTTCCTTCATTGAACATGTATGGAACATGCTAGAATAATGCTTGGCAAGTTACTTACCCACCACAACTCTTGTATTGTATTAGCAAGCACAATAGGAGTGGAATAACCTATTCAATATCTATATTATATGATCATATGCAGGTTTGCTTTTTTTTTTTTTATTTCACCTGAAGCAAGGCAATAAAACCACCAAGAGCAAGGCGTTACTGAGTGTGAAAGAATGTGAAAAAAGTAAAATATCATGAAGAAAGAATAATAAAAGGACAAAAGATAACAAGTGACATTTCATTTAAATTTTTGAAGATCAAAGTTCACTGGAAAGTAAGAAGCTGGAAGAGATTCCCAAAGTGAGAAGTCAAAAAAGCTATTAGAATAGAACTTATGAATACATCTAGGAATTTCTACTGTAAAATGAGCAAACCTAGCTGTCAATCTAGTACTGTGTTTAAATTTGTCAAGTCGAGATATCAAAGGTTGAGAGCTCATCAGAACAATTACCATGAAAATATAGAAAAGGAACAAGAAAGTGACTGAAGTGGACATGTCAGGTCAGGACCAGTAACATTGCAGATACTTTTGAATTTTATCAAGTATCTCTAAATTCATAGCAGAAGCACCAGACTAGATGTGACAGCAATATTCACCTCATGGATGAAGGGTCAACTTATAAATGCTATATATATATATATATATATATATATATATATATTAATGCTGAAGTTAGATTTACAGTGTATTTGTGTAGGGTGTAAGTATTGTTGATACTTCTTAGTGTGCATATTTATTACCTGTATCTTAAAGTGAAGTAAAACATTCAGGATGTTGCAATTTCTTTGATAGTGTAGTGGAATCTAAACTTTTATAAATCTCTTCTAGTTCTGGGTTATTTCCCTTTATCTCCAGTGTGCTCACTATTTTCACTTACTCTTTTCCCATTGATATATTTTGACACTTTTGTTTCAGTGTATCTATTGAACTTTAATAATTTATCTCTATGGATTCAGCCCATATAATCTTGATACAAGATTATGTTTGTTGAATGTTAGTTTACATGAATTCTTTTAAAGTTTTATGACTCAATAACATTGCTCATTTTTGTCTGAAATGAGTACCAAATTTTTTTCTATTATAATCTTGCTTGATTAAAACAAATTTTCTTTAATATTAAAGCTTCCTCTTGGCCAAAAATACATTTTGCAACATCTAATTTGGAATAACTATAATAGATAGGTGGAAACATCTTTTAACATTAAGTTGGTTTTATTGTGATTTTTCTTCAGTTAGAATTTCTTAGAATTAAAGGTTATATTATAAAATGAACTTCTTTACTTTTGGTTTGTATCTGCATATTATTTGATCCAATTTTTTAAGGAAATTTATTTTCTTTTCTTTTAACTTTCCTCCATGTTAATCATAAATGTAAACAATGTTTCATTGTCCAAGAATTTGTACATGTTATTGAAGATCTAAGAAAAACAGATTTACTTACACAATGGCATTGATTATATTATAAAACTTTATTGATGTTTAATAAAACATGTTTTTTGGCATTTGTTTTAAACATGCAAATACATTCAAAAATTTTTTTTCTGTTTTGAACAACTGTACTTTCCATTTTATACATTATTTTTTCCTCTTTTGGTTGCAGGTTTCTGAGGTAGACTGTCGACAAGCACTAGAAGAGACCAAATGGAATATTGAAAGCGCTATCAAGTACATTAAACTGAAGCAGCTTATAAGTACAGGTTTGGCTGATGTGAACCGTTGCAAAGATGCTCTCATGAAATGTAATTGGGATGTGGAGCAGGCAGCTGACCACCTCCTGGTCCATCCTAAGGTCAGCCCTGAATGTGTTGATGTCTAACCAGTAGAGGCTGAACATTTTCTGTATTCATTAAACTTATTACCTAAGTAACCATTAACAGTAGCAACAATGATAAACAATTCTCTGCATTTCATTTAATAAACAAAGCAAAACAAAAGATGTTTTATATTGAGATTTTGAATTCAAATGCAGCACTGGTTTCATTTTTTTTTTTTTTTTTTTTTTTTTATACTCTATGAACCCTAGCCATCTACCCATCTGTTGCTTAAACTACCATCTGAAACTTTTCTTTCTCTTTTGCTAGTTCGAGCTGTCTTTGACTATTCTGTGCTAGCATTAGAATGAATATACAAGTTAACTTTTTAGGGTTTGGCAGTGGTTTTTCTCTTTAAATTTGAAAGAAATGCCTCTTTCTTTTGTGGTCCAAGCTGAGACAATTTCTACTTCTTTTTCCGCCCCTTCCCAATTCCTGTCTTACACTACTGATCCATTTCTATATGTTGCAACGAAGGGGTGGAAAAATGCAAAGTAAGAACTGTCACCCAGCCACTTATTCTACATATTATTCCTTCAATCGGTGACATAATGCTTTGCCTTGTATGCAAATCTATGTATTTTTTTATTTTTTTAAGAAAAATACAATAGACAGTTACAAAAATGTGAAAAAGTTCAAATAGAAAGGGAGGACACTTATAAAAAAGGAGAAATAAAATTTGTCTGTTTAAAGTCTTTATCTGTGACCTATAAAATGGTGGAAAAATGTTAAATGTAAAAAATTTTTAAGAAAATATACTCCTGAAATAGATTGTTTTTTTTTTTTTTTTTTTCTTTCTTTCTTCTGAGCTTATAATTTTCACTTCTATGCACTTCCCTTTTGTATGAAATTGAACCAGATACTATAATTCTGGTACTTTTGTATAATGCAAAACTATTTCTATCTGAAAAATTAAGGTTTATTTATTTACATTTTTTCTTTTTTTTAAAAAAAAAACTTTTGTTCAGCTCATAAGTAGCACATTTTTGCTTTAATTTATCATGTAGCAGAGTTGTAGACTTCTTTTACTTTTAAAACAATTTGCTATACGATTTAGAGTTTTTGGCAGAAGAATCAGGCATTAAAAAGTTATTTATCAATAGATTTTTTTTTTTTTGTATCGCTTTGATATGTTTTTAATTTTCTTTTCACTCTTTAAACATAAATTGTAAGCACTGACCAATAACGGCTCACTTTTTCATCATTATACCTCCAAATATTATACTATTGATTTATACCTGCATCTTATTACAACTACTTTTGAACAGATATATAAAACCTTACCTGTCATTGGTTACTAATTCTGTAATCTTAAGTTTTTAATTTATTTTTAATTTATTTTTTGCATGTTTTGTTGAAGTACCAATGTTTTGATGCAAAACCATGATTCTTCTTTTTATATAAAATATTTCTTAATTTATTAGGATGAATATTATGTTTTGATTTTGGTCAACTTGATCTGTGATCATCTTCTGATGACAGTGTGGTTTCATATTTGTGACCATTCTTGGTTTCAGTTTATTCAGACTTAAGCTCTTTTTCTCCTTGCTCTGTTTAAATTGGAATGTCCAAAATAATGTTCTTTTTCATGCTTTTTGTAAAAACTGGGTTATTCATCTATAACATGTCACTGGAAGATGATCTGAAAATGTTCTTGTTGAAATAAGAATAAATGTAAACAAATAAGATAGATATTAGTCAGTTAATACTTCAGGGAAACCTAAACCTATAGATTTTTGTATATATTTCTTCTCTTCCTGAGTATTATTATAATGATTTCAGACATTGCCCTACTCCCTGTCTTATCTGCAACTACCTGCATCCCAATCCTCCAATATTTGTTCAAAATGTGTGTTGATTGACATAATGAAAAATCTTTCTACAAAGTATATAATGGGAACAAAAATGTAAAATACTCCTCACCATTTTTTTAATTTTAAATCAAATGTTGATTCATTTCAGAATTTTCTTTTGCATTTAAATGTTTTTAAACTATTGCATCTACAAAACAAGGAAACAAGTTCAAGATATTTGTTTAATGAGTGACGTTATTTGTTTTTTCCTGTTTATACTTTTCTGAATGACTTCTGCTGTGTGTGACTTGAATAATAATAAAAAATAAAGCAAACAAAAACAAAACATTATCTGATTATTGAAAGATTTGTCAGTTGTCTAATAGGCAGAATTTCTTTGCCATTGACTGAACTACTTCCATATCAGGTGGCACTCTTTCTCCAAACAGACTGGGAATTTTTTTTTACCTCAATTAAAAAAGGGGTCATGGGAAACGCTTTGATTGTTTTTGGGGGAAACATTTTTGGGTCAGACAAGGATTAGATGGGCAGGGATTTTTTTTTTTTTTTTTTTTTTTTTTTGTTAAGACTGCTTATCTGAAGCTCATGAGTGATAGCACCCAAAGGAATAAAAAAAAAAGTTTGAGCATTAGAATTATCATTTTTCTAGAATAATTATATTTGACATTTATCTTATTTCAGACTAATTTTGGTTAATTTGTCACTATTATTGCATTTGTGATTTTTGGTGATAGTGGTGGCTGAATGATTCTTGCATACATGGAATTAGGGTATAGATTTTTCTTTTAAATGCCCTTTGTTATAAAGTTTGAAAAAGAAAAAAATCATGAGCAGAAAAGCTGCTTTATTTTCTTTTTTTGTTTTTACCTGTTTTTATTTGTTTATATTGTCTTATGTATTTTGGTTAATCTTTTTATTGCTATATTGTCAAAGTTGATCTTTTTTCTTGACCACTTCATTTTGAATGATGAAATAGTATGTACCGTTGAATAATTTTTATGTTAATTTTGCTTGAAGATGGTTGAAGAATATGGCTATTGAAATATACAGACTACAAAATGAATGATTTACTTTAAGTCAAATTCATTAATTCTTGTTATCTATCATTCCATAAACTATTGAAAGCATAATAATAAATTATTTCTTTTCATGACAGCAACAACTTAAGCAATTTAGCTAATGGTAATATTAGCCTTTTCCTTATAAGGGATACTAGATGAAATTGAAAGCAACCAAGGAGTTGATAACATTAAAATAAGTAATAGTAAAATTTTCTTTTTTTGTTATAAATGTGTATAAGGTTGATGTCATCGGTTCCTTTATTTTTTTCTCTCAAAAAAATTCTGATTGGTTGACCACATTCTGATAGCCATACATTGCAGCCTTGATTAACATGGTGAATCTATTGTTTTTAGCACCAGAGAGTATTATGTTCTCTCTCTCTCTCAAAAAAGATTTTCTAGATAATCAGAATTTCTGAAGGACTTGCCTTGTCTTTCAGTATAAAGGGAACTGGATTCTACTATTTTTCTTTATAAGTTTTGTTTTTCTTCATTAGGTTCTTGTTCAAATGATGTTTTTTAACAATAAAATTTTTATTCTTTTCATTACTGAATAAAAAAAAAAAGAAAAGAAAGTTGCCTGGTAAGTCAACATATAGCAGAATTTATATCTACAACAAAATGCTGCTTTTTACTATAATAAAGTTAACCACAATTTGAAGTTTTACTAATCCATTTAACTGACATAAATGTTTATCATAGATTCAGCCAGTCAGTTAAGTGCTAAATGTGATACACACTTGGGCGATCATGTCTTTTTTGATTCATGACTGACTAGGCAGAAAATTTTCACACAGTAGGACCAGATCGAAATGCTTTGTTCTGGTTATGGGTGCTAATTTTCACTTGGAGTTTATTTAGATACTTATACTAATATGCTTTGGTCATTCATTTTATTATAAAATAATGTGTTATGAAAGATTGTTAACTTTTTTCTTCAATTCTTGCTCCTGCTAGACTAAAATAAACTAGATTCAATGCAATTTGGGTATATGTGAGGAGGTAGCTCAAAACTTTTCTTATATTCTAACCACATCTTTTCTCTCCCCCCTCTCTTTCTCTTTCCCTCCTAAACATATAGCTTATTTAGAATGTTTGCATTGGCACAATAAAAAAATTCTCATATAATAAGCCTTTCTCTTTAAACTTTGTGCCAACCTCACTTTAATATATGAATGCAAACTTTAAAGGGACTAATTATCTATAAATTTGTTCCTGTATAAAAAATGTTGACAAAAACTTATTTTTGTGTTAAGCTGTTTTGTTAACTGAATCTAATAGAAAAAATCTCTAATCTTACCATTTCATAAAACTGCTGAAATTTATCAAAAACAAGTTTAATTATCTTTTTGAATGTAATCTCTACTTCACAAAATTTTTTTACAATTATTGCTTTATGCACCTGTGCAGATATATGCAAGTATTAAAGATTTTTCAGAATGTCTTCTAAGCAACTTTAATGAATCTGGTTGTTAAGAACTTATAAGAAAACTATAATTCAAAGTCGCCTCTTTCACAATTACATTAAAAACCCTTTAAAATAACATTTCTTTCTAGACTTATTACTGTATGTAAAATATTTAATTCTTGCTTGTTTAAAATTTTCTATTTAGATATCATGACTTTTCTATATAAATTGTGGAGAGCGAGTGAATTTTAACATTGACACAATTAATTATGCAATTTATGCTAATTTGCAGTTTTTTTGCATATCCTAGAACACTTGAATAATTGAAACCAATCACCATTCAATCATTTGAGTATACAACTTTAGGGACATAAATATTTAGGGAGTTATTCTTTATTTAACTATCAATAATAGGTCAGTAAAATAAAGAATTAGTTATTAGTGTTGAAGAAAGGTAGTTATATGTTAGTCATGAAAATGATCTTAGAATGTATAGAGCCATGTAGTAGGAAGGTCTATTTTATTTCCGGAGCCTTTTTATTAAAACAGTTTTCAGATAAGATCAATTTAGAAAGAAATGTTTCAAATGGAATTGCAGGAAAAGACAGTCTTGTTCTGATTGATATTTTCTTTGTTCTGTGACCTAATATTTTGTGTGTATGTGTGTGACTGTGAAATCTATTTAAAGGTGATTCATTTAATTTTATACCTATTCAGTGTCATTTTTTCTTATTAAAGGGCTATAATAATTCACTATCAAAATAATGCAGTGATTATTTGTTAGTTCATTTGTGTTTCTTTATTACTTGACATTTTCCATTATCAATCAAAATTTCAATAGAAAAAAGCAAACAAAAACTGATTAATTCAACTAATTCATTACATTTAATTGTAATAAAAAAATTTGAAGTTGAAATGTAATAATTTAAAAAAAATGAGTTGGAAACAAAAATAAAAAGCAGTGATAGTTTTGGAAAAAAAATCCTCAAATATTATTTGAAGAAAAAGAAAAATGCTAAAAATAGATTTAAAATTTGTGGTGCAAACAATTAAAACTTGTTCAACTTTGCCAATTTGATACCCTGTTTTTGTTTTTTAAAAAAAAATATTACATCTCCATTATTGTACTTTAATTCTTTGAAATTAATATCCCGATAATGAAATTATAAGATAAAACAATCAATTGGAATTGACTTTAAACTCAATTCTTGTTTTCGTCAAAGTTTAGGTTCTGTTATTTTTTAATGTTTTAACACATTAAAAAAGAAAAATGTAACTCATTCATATATTTAAAAATGATTAAAAAATAAATTTAATTTCACTCTCTATTCGAACTACAGAATGGTGAGTAATGGATAAGTAATTTGCTGGTCATATACTCAAATCATTCACTTAATTTTATAAATGTTTGCTTTGTAAGCACTGAGGGAAAACCAGCAAGCAGGCAAAAATTGACATAGGCTTTTCTGTAATGAAGTACATTTTGCTAATTTCTATATTTAAGATGCAACAAATGCCACAAATATATTAATGCTAACAGTCTTAAAATAGTATTATTGTAAAGTTGCTATACTTATGGTTTTAATTAAGTGTTTTTTTTATTCCTTTTTTTGTCTCTGCTAAATATTATGGTCAAGATTTTGTTTTATTCTTTTGGCATAACTTTGTTTTGTATCATTGTTTTTTGTCAGTAAATGACTTATCAACTGCTGAAGCTTGTTGCATTTTACAAAGACTTTTGTATTATAAATATACAGATTCATATCAATATATTTTTAAGAAATAATTTATTCATAATGGAATTCAAAACCATGCAGAGAACAAATTTTTTTTTTTGTTAGATATTTGCTGATAGTTAATGAATTAAGTAGCTTTAAATAAATTTTAATGCCATTTGAAGCTATTTGATAAGATATCTAAAATCTTTATTTCAATATTTAAAGATAGATTTTTCAAATACACTTTAAAAATATCCACTAAATATTGGCATTCAAATAAGTTGACACAAATGCATATATATGCCTGCACCAATTAGTTTCCATTCTCTACATTTGAAGATTTTAAAAGTAAACTTTCCTTAAGGAATTGCTTAAAAAAAATTTAGGTTAATCTTCAGTTAACATATACTTTATCACTCCTTATTTGAGATATACTTACATATTATGAATAGTATCTACTTCATTGTGGTTTCACTACATTGTGTGTGCATGTATATACACTTCCATTCAAATTTATACATTAGATTGAATCTTATCCAGAAAAACATTCAGTGAATGAAAATGTATGAGGTTCATATAAAAATATAGTTCTTAATTTTACTTATTAGATTCTATGAACAATCTAATATTTTCAAAATTTTTATTTAAAATAAAAATAACAAAAAAAGAAAAACAAATTATTTTGCTTAGGAAGCTTAATAGTGTTTTTTAAATGTGGAGGGTTTTCAGTTCATAAAAATTTTCATTAATTTTGAATTGTTTTGTTAATCATATTAATTTCTACAAAACTCTGAAACAAACATTTGGAAATAAAAAAATCCTCTTCTGACACTTGCTTGTCGGTCTTCAAATCAATTCTCACTTTCAGTTCATTTAAAGACTTGGCCAAAGAATGATAATGAAGCAATTTGAATTTTTTTCTTTTTAGCATAATTTCTGTCATTAACAAGTGTAGTGTTTTTTCATCTCTCATGCAGGCATATTTATAAATATTTGTAAAAAAATGTTTAATGTTGGAGCAAGAAGCCATTTTCAGTTGAGAGTTGCATTTACAGAAATAAATTATTAATTTCTGATATTCTGCTGTTTGTAAAAAGAATATAAAGAATTGAGTACAATTAGAATTTCATTTTTACTTGCTGCATGTTTGAATGGTCCTTATGTGAAGGACCAGCAACAATGTGGATTGAATTTGAGATCTTGGAGTTTATTGCTGTGCAAATTTGTTTATTTGATACCTGAAGCAATTAACTTTGATAATATATTTAAGTTTCATTTACACAGCTTTTCAAATTTAATCTTCATAAAGTTCTGTATTTAAAATATCAACTCCTTGTGTCATTTAACTAATAAATTTTGGAAAATATCTACTTGGACTACGTTTGTTCATAGCATGACCATCCTTCAAGCATATATATTTTTACACTTAGGGTTGTACTTAAACCTTTTTTGTGAGACTGTTGCCTAGATAATTTTTTTTTATTTTATTCAATACTTTATATAAAAAAGAAAACAAAAAACACTAAAATAATTCATTATGATTTTGGGTATTTTACAATCTATACATTTTTAATCTCAATGGTCATCCCTATTGTATCTGATAGTCATTTATGTTACTTTGGCAAATGAACCATTAAATCCTAACACACCTGTTATGTGTGTGATATGAATGTACTATAATCAGAATATTTATATGAAATCATTTTAGAAATGTATCCACACACACACACACACACACACACACTTTCATAATTAATTGCTGGCTTTATCAATACTTTTCACATTTTCTTATGTAGTTATGACTTTAGTGCACTGTTGCTCTTTTGACATATAACTATTGTTATTGCTTTTAATCATTTTCTCCTTTAAAAAAAAAAAAATCAGTACTCTTGAGCAAAGAACAATATATTATGAGCTACTTTGTTTTCATTTTTTATTTTCTTACAATTAAACTAATCTACAAAAATATTTAAGGTGTCAATGTTTATCTAAAGCAGTAATAGACCTGGAAGCAGATGAAATCAATTTTACATTCTTTTGGATAAAGGCCTAAATTTCTTTCTCGCCCACCTTTTAATAAGACTGTGATCCACCATGAGAATGAGGCAGAACTATCCTCTTTACTGTTTCATAAAAATTAATTTTTAAAATCTGTTAGATTTACTGGAATCTTTTTTGTGCATGATGGATGGGTTTTTCTTTTTATTGAACACTTAACAAATCAAGTGACAACTCTCAGAGTCACATCATTTTGAAATAAAAACAGTTGTAAATTATATACATTCCTCCTTTTATAAACAATGCTTAAAGAATTTACCCATGTTTTATTCTTATTACTTAAGGCTGGGGGTTGCACTTTTATCCTGAAAAAAATGTTCAGCCTTTATACTTAGTCTAAAGGAAATCACTTTCTGCTCCAGTAATGCCAGTCATGTGATGGGTGGGGTGGGGGTGCACTATGTAAGTAACTGTTTTAATTTGTAAGGTTTTAAAAAAAACGACAAAAAAAAACAAATGAAAAAGTAAGACTCTTATGTAACTATAGATGTAGATCATTTTGTATTTACTTACTGTTTGATATCATCTTGAGCATTATAATTTGCTTGTTTTATTATTTATTTTATTCCTTCTTGCCAGTTTGCATTTTTAATTTTCAGTTATTCTCTTTATTTCAAAACAATCTGTATTAAGAGCTTATGCACCATGCCTGCATTTGTAGTTGGAGAAAAGGAAGAGAGAGAAAGGGACTCTGAACATAGACTGGAGAGCAAATTGATCATTTTCTTCATTTTTTTTTTTCTTTCATTTTTTTCATTTTTTTTTTCTCCCTCTTTAGTGCTTCTTTGTTTCATTTAAATTTTGTAAGCCAGTCAAGAAAGTTGCTATGCCTGATTGTTTTTTTTTTTTCCTTTTGTGGGGCTGGCAGCATCAAGAGGAAGAAAGGTAGAGATTGTCACGTACATACACACACACACACACACACACATGTATATATATATAATATATACACACACACACACATATATATATATATATGTGCTCATATACCTTATCTTCTTTATTTTGTGTTATCCCACATCCTGCCCACTCACTCCAGGATATTACGCATGTCCTCAGACACAAGTGTATAAAACTGATGTGTATATAAATATATATATATTGTTTCCTTGATCCCAATAAAGGACCCTGAAAAGCAAATTTCTTTCCGTGTTTGTTTACAAAGTTCAATTTCACTGTTTGTCTTTTAACAGGTTTTTCGATCAGATGATACTTATAAATCATGAAAGTATTTTCAAATAATCTGATTTGGAGCAGTAACTCTGCCACTCCTTGCAATGGTTCATGTACATTTAAATTAGCAAAAAAGACTTCTAGCTGTTGAGTTTCTTCCTGCGTAATAATGTTCATTAAATTTATAAATATTGATTGTTTAAAAAGTAATTGCTGGACACTTATTAGCAATGTTGGATTTATGTGATAAGCTAAAAGTAGTACAAGGACATGCTATTAAAATACCTTTGAGAATTGAACTTGTGAAATGTTAAGCTTTTAGAAAAACTCTAAAAATATTTCCATTGGAAACTTTACTGTCGTGTCATGTACACTGATTGTTTGAAGCACTGCTGTTGAACTGAAGACTGAATTACCAACACAATGATATTGAACTTTTTATGCAGTAACTGCAGTTTAAAGGCTGTTATGCAAATAGGAGTTGAGAATATTTGGATTAAAAACAAAACAAAAAACTATTGTGTGAATAGTCTTTTTACAAGATACATTTGTCAAGTTGCCATCTTTTGCAGCCTGAAAGATTTATATAGTGCTGCTAAATTGTTGATACTTAAAGGAGATCCTTATTAGGGAAAGAAATAAAATGTATTTCTAATATTGTAGTTAATTTGACAAGCACAAAATAGTGTTATACTGTGAATTTATTTTATTTTGTTTTTCATCCTACCATATTTAAGATGCAAATGAAGTTTCCTTTTTCTTAACCTATGGTTAGGAGGAGGGGTTATGTTATATCATGAATTGTTTGTAAGCAGAAGACAAGAACAAAATGTCTGATTATATTTCAAGAGACTTGCAATGTTTTGTCAGATGTGACATTTCAGTGGTTTGCATTAGATTTGCAACTTTTGAGATCCAAATATTTATGCTACAATTTTATGCAAGCACTTCACAATTCAGATTGTCTCTAGAACTCCAAATTGAATTGGATGATTATCTTTAAACTAGTATGAAAAATGAGATAAAAACAGACTTTTGTTAGTTTTTTTTTTTTTTTTACATATACACTATAACATTTCTTTTTTTTTTTTTTTAACCAATACATAAGCATGATGGGGGTGCTGAAAAGCCCTTGACCTGACTAAGAAGAGATTAAAAAATCTGATCATTTGGTTAGATGTTTAGGAAGTGAGAAGGGCCAAGAGCATTTCAGCAGCTTTTGTAGATAATCCATATTTGTAGAATGTATAATAATCTTTTTGGTAAAATTATATAATTTTTAAAAAACTTCTGACATCCTCTAATTAAAGACATTGTATTTACATAAGTTAACAATAGATTTTCCTTCTCTGATAAATTTTATAACTGACTTTAAATTGAGAGGAGAAAAAACAAACTGGTCTACAAGTATGAAATTATTTATGCAGCTCATTGGAAGGATTGATTATTTCAGCTTATTAATTTAGTGATTAGTCTCCATTGGAGAAAAACACAAAAACTTACAGGAAGGACTTGGTGAGAAATGCGAATGTTCAATATTTATGAAGTCTGATGATACATCTTTTTAAAAAGAAAAATGTACTTCATTTTTTTTTTTTTTTTTTTTTTTTTAATTCACCTCCAAGCAAGGCAGTAAAGTTACTGAGACACAAGGTGTTACTGAATGTGAAAGAATAAGAAAAAAGAGAAACCTTATTAAGAAGCAAGAACAATAAGAGGAATCAAGATGACAAGTAGACAATAGATTCATTTAAATTTTGAAGATTAAAATTAGCTGGAAAGCATGGAACCAGAAGTTTCACAAGTGAGAAGTGAAAGGAGAAACTGTTAGCATAGAACTTACAGCTAGCCAATTCAGCTATGAATTGATGAGACCTTATTGCCAATCTAGTACTATGCTTAAATTAATTTGTGTATGCTTTAGGAATTCTTCTGAAATCATGTTTTTAAGTTGTTTTTCTTTCTCTCTGTATTAATGTATGGAAGTTTCGAGATGCAAGACTTTCCTGAAGATATTGATATGAAATACTTAAGCATCAATTGATCTAGAATTTGTAATCTGAAGTTGGCAAAGTGTCTACACAATGTGTTCGATAATAGAAAGAAAGAAAAAAACAAGTATTGCAGTTATTGAGTTTATTAAATTCTAAAAAGAATTCACTCCCGTATTATAACAAGCAAAAATACATGTCATAATTTGGTTAATCATATTAATTCATATAAAGAAAACAATCACAAATAGATCAGATTTATACCTATGTGCCTGTACTGATAAGTCTTTTGTTAGTTGTAAGACATTTAATACTATGAAAAGTTAGAAATAACAGTAAATTTATTGACAGTTTATTACTATAAAACTATTTTCTGTTGTCTCAAACTTAAAAACTCTTTTTAGACTGTGTGCACTCATGCATTTGTGGATTAGATAATAATAATAATAATAATAATAAAAGGCATTAAAGTTCAATAGAAAATAAGTGACGTGCAACTTTCCGAGTCATTTCTTGTCATTCTTCTCTTTAGTAGCTTATATTGCAAGGAAAAAAAAAAACCAAAAATCGAGTAGAGGATTTGCTGCTGTTATTTTACTGATGTCACCAAGTGAGGACTAATGGATGGTAAGTATACTATAATTATTTAACTTAGAATGTTGCATGCTTTATTTCAGACTTGAAACTTCCAAAAGATTTCTCTTTGTTTTTCTTTTTATGCGATTACTCTGCAAAGATGTCATAATAATGAAGAGTAACAAGCTTCTTTCATCAAGATTTAATTTCCTGCTACTTTGCAAGTTATAATTTACAACTCTCAAACTATGACTTTTGTCTTGTCGTGTCAATTGACCACTTCAAAGCAATATCGATTATTGAAGGTTTTTTTTTTTTTTTTTCAAAAGATTTTCTCAGTTCATATAATTCAATCTTTTCAACAATGTCTGAATGAATGTAGCTTTGTTTTATTTCCTTTTCTATTTATCTAAGAGAATTTTCGTTTTTCCTTCTATGCCATTGGCATTTCATCGTTTGTTCAATTCAAGTATAAAGAAAGTTCTTGTTTTCAGAAACTTAAAATGTTTTGAAACACTCGGATTTTATTAGTCACGTTGCAAATTGGCTTGTTTGATAATGCTACTACTTTGAACAAATAATGTCGATATTTTCCGTTCGGGTTTGTTATTGATACATGAAAGCCTTGCTCAAGATTTACTACTCACTCATCGGTTCATTTTTTTTTTAATTTAAAAAAAAATTTTTTTTTTAAAGAAATGTAATTATAGGTTGACGTTAGATAATTGATTTAAATTTAGGGAAAATGGAGGCTACAGCTGACGATTTAAAAGCGTCGGTTCTTTCATTACCAATTTGTTGCAGAATGAATGGATGAATTTCTTTCAGAAGCATCCACATTGTTACTCTTATAAACTAATGTTATAGATGAGTGACGATGTGTATTGAAACCACATTTTGTAGTGGAGTCGAATGTAATACTGTTTTGTTTTTCTTTTCAATGTTAGTCTTTTGCACAATTGAGAACATCGATTTTAAATTTGTGAACAACCTCTTCGTTGTTTCGTTTTAAACTTTTTCTTTAGCGATAATTGTTTTCCAACTTGACCAATCCGAATTTTGTTAAGATAAAACGTCGAAATTTTTTAATTAAAAAAATTTTTTTTTTTATTTAATTTTTTTTATATTAATAATTTTATTTCTTATTCATGTGTGTCTGGGATGTTTCAAGATAGAACTGGGGACTGTCTTTCCGTGGTGTGTGGTGGCGATAGCATTTTACCAACGTAAAGCTAATTAACAATGAGGTAGATGTAAAGATCATATATTTGGGTGATATGGCATTCCAAACTAGGAAAGAAACAAATTCGAGGCAAAGTTTTCCCACGTATAAAAACGACATTGTAGTAGTCACTCACAAATACAATACAAACTGACCTTTCACAATAAAAGAGTATTTTGCCCCCAATACTTATCCGTGATTTGAAATAAGGGTTTCCCGCTTGATTCAGAGTAAACAAGAATTACGATATTTTTATGCATTGTGTTTACATTATTATTCAGTTGGAATAAGAAAGGGTTTCAACTACGGTGCACATTTTCGTTTTTTTTTTTTTTGCTCGTATTTATACTTTTAAAGGTTACTCTGTGAATGTTTTCCAAACGAACAGGACGCAACTATTGTAGAAAACTTTCCGTGGATACTTTCCACTCAGAGAGGTTCCCCAGACGCACGCACATCAACAACTCTGCTCAATTTTGTTAAAAAAAAAAAAAAAAAATGTACCATCACTCTTTTATCGTGATTATGTCGTCTGAACTGACCCGAGTAATAACTGCATTACGTTATGGTTGAATATTTTTAATGAATTGATATTTGTATTTGTTTATTTTTTATCTTTGACCTTCAAACATTTTTTGCAAACGCACACAAAGCGTCTTTAACCAGTGACCCAAGACAAATACTTTTTCTTCGGCTCTGACATATTACATCCATTTTATTCGTAAGTGGATTGTTGTAAATATGAATAACTCTTTCGAAAAGTAAACACAGGGGTCGCACTTTAGTATGTATGATATTATTATAGGGAGTTTTTTTTAACCACTGATTTCTTTGTGTACTTCGTTGAGTAGTAAACTTTGCAAGTGCACAATTTGAATTGAAAACATGTTTTTTGTTTCTGCAATGTTAGTCTCTTGCACAATTGAGAACATTGACTTTAAATAAATTTAAACATGCTTGATCTTATTTAATAACTAAGGTTTGATGACCTTTTATTTCGATGGACAAATAATCTTGTACAGTTTATACAAAATTGACCAGTAGTTGTTTGTCGAACTTGTGGTTTTATGCCAAAAAGTGATATTGACCTTTTAATGAAAATTTTGACGTTCTGTCCATAGATTACATTGTACCGCAGTAAGAGTGTCGGAAGTCAAGCAATTAGATTTAGAAGTCGAGAATACCTTTTTCTAAAGAATCAGATTTTAAGTGAGGGAATTAACCCGGGAATCGATTATGAAGCAAATTGTTCTCAAGGAGCAAACTGCCAATTGTAAAGATGTTGAAATATAGTTTGCTTTAAATTAAAAAATAAAGTGGGTTGCATTTTTACTTTTGCTAGTGATTTTTTGTTTGGTCTCCGTCTAAGGTTCATGCAAACTAGTTTATACTTCAAGAAACAATTCCTCGTTCATTTGTTGACATTGTGTATTCGGTACCTTTTGATCGTATCTTTAATTTTTGTTGCGTTTTTCTTCGCAATTATTTATTCGATATTTCCCAAAGACCCTAAAATACTTTTTTCTTTTTACTCACTCATGCGTTTGAACTTAGACTTCATCATGCAGCTAATCATTTTGACATTCATAATATCTGTAGCAGAATTTCAATTTAAAATTTTTAATTCTACCGTTTTGCTGTTGAAATGAGTATTGAGCTTATATGCAGGTAGCGTAACAGATCTGGGCGCGGTGAATTCAAATTACGACATGACCGTTTCATTCACTTGGGAAAGCATGACTTTTTTTTTCTCTCCCAGATAAGAGTTAAATAGCAGGGTAGACTGGGAACTTTTAGCCTTGGATGGCAACCAGTTTAAAAGAAGGAAAATTAAATTCCAAACAGTGGAGACGGCAACAAGAAACTACTCCACTATCTTTCCCAAGAAGTCATGGCAATTCGCCGATAATAAAGGACATTGTTGATAGTCATGATAGCATACGTACTGAAGGGACATGGCATTAAAGAAATCCTCCAAAACGTTATTTTAAAAACTGAAGCCACATAATATTGTTACAAAGCAAGCAAGAGATTAAATCCGAATTACATATATAGCAAGTTAGGTAGTATTTAACTTATTAGGTAACTGCCTATATTCAGTTTAGTTGTATCTAAATTTCTAATGATGATTTTATTAGTTTGGCACTTTGCTAATGTTAACCACCTTGCAAAACGGTCCATATAAATGGCTTGTTTGAGAACACTTCGATTTTTGATCATTTTCAAATACATAGTTTCAAGATATTGGATGTATCGAAAATGGCTGAAGTTTGTGATAAATCGAATCCTTTTGTACTCAAGAATACAGTAGCGTCCAAAATTAAGAAACAAAAATTAAAACTTCGATATCTCAAAAAATATAAATCCAATTTTTCTGAAATTTTTCACTAAATGTAGACAAATGGCAGTTGTGCTTTAGATGTAAGTCATTTAGAATGATACAAAAATAGCTATGAGTTTATTTAATTATTTACTCGAATATCAAGTGTTCAAAATTAAGGAACAAAATTGTTTTTAATAAAAAAAATAATTGGACAACAAAATGGAAAAAAAAGTCTTATCAATATTTACTGCTAAGACCGTTATTTTGAATTACTTCACATCGGTGTCCCCAGGATTTCAATCAATTTTGACATTCGTCAACTGTAATTTTAGCCCATTCCTCCTGTAATTTTTCGTATAGATATTCGACATTTGATGGATTCCTAGCCATGACATTTTGCCCTAAAGTTTTCCATAACGTTTATTCCTTGGTCGTTCTGATAAGCAATAACCTGCGTTGCATGTACACAGGATTTTCAAACCCAGAATTTTATGCTAGTTCATGTTCTTATAAATTCTTGTACATAGCAGCATTAAATCTTATGTAAGTGCACCAGAGTTGACGTACTCAGACTTGAAAACATGCCGAAAAAACAAAACATAACGCTGCCTCCGCCAAACTTGACTGTCTTCTTGGTGTACTTTGAACTCAACCTTTTGCTAATTCATCTTCATATACTGTTTTCCATCAGAACCAAATACATTAAATTTACTTTCATCACTGAATAATACGCTGGACTACTGTCGTTTTTTTTTTTTTTACCACAACACGTGCTTGTTTGAAAATTTCAGTCTTGCTGCTTTGTTCTTTTTGATTATGAGCAGTTTCTTCTGTGGACATAAAGCCCTATTTCTTGCAAGCATCTAGACAGTTTGTCAAGACGCATTAATGTCATTTGAAATTTCTCGTAGAATCGAAAACGGTCCTTCAATGCCAGGCGTTGAACGATCCTGTTATCTCTGGCCATTGTTTTCATTGGTCTACCCAACTTGTTTGGAATGGTTAAGCGACCAGTGTTTTCGTACAGTTTCAGAATTCGGCTCACAACGCTTTTGGAACTATTCACCTGTTCAGCAATGTGGTCAATGTGATTTTCGTTTCGCAGTTTGACAACATCAGCTCTTAGAGACTTGTCAATTTTTCGTCGGTTCGTCATGTTGGAAAATGACGCAGTGATGATAAACAATCTTTTTATCTTAATCCGAATTTCTGATAAGCGAGCTTATGTGTATTATTTTCACAGATTTCCCGACTTGTTCCTTAATTTTGTACACTAGATATTTCAGTAAGTTATTAAATGAATCATAGCCCCCTCTCCGTATCATTCCAAATAACTTACAGATTTAAAGCACAAATGAACTTTCATTTGTCTACATTTAGTGAAAATTTAAGAAAAATTGGTTTTATTATTTTTAGAGATATCGACGTCTTAATTTCTGTTCCTAATTTTTGGACGCTACTGTACTATAATCTTACCGAAATTAATTTATTATTGCTTGATAGGTGGTGATTTAGATGAGATTTCGGCCACATTCAAAATATTAAGGTGTAATGCAAATTTCTTATTTCCACCAGTACTTTTTTCTATGTTGGTTTTATAACGACTTTTCTATTCCCTCGTTTTCCTAGACCAAAATAAACTAGTTTTCAACAGTGCAGCTCAAAATATCTTTTTCTGCTCTTTCTATCGTTGACTGTAAAGGGGTTTTCGTCAAAAGAAATATGCTTGAATAGTCTGGGCTGCTGAATTCACTCAAAAATATTTTTTATTTGAAAACTTTGTCAGTATTTTTGTGGGAATATTTTTTTGAAAAACAATTCTTAGTTTTATTCAGAAAATGGAATTTCTAAAAGTCTTTTGTCCTATTCAACTTGACATGCGATGTTTAAGCAAGCCATTCGTCAACCATTTCTGGTGCAGTGTATATGTTCTACATTAAGTAATTCTGTGCCTGGCAAAAGGTGACCTTAGTAAATATATTCAACTTAATATGGAATAATTTATTTTTGTTTACTTTAAGAATTTGTATTTGTTGAATTATCGGTGTCATTACGAATTTTTAACATTTCAAACCTTAAAACCTATTGCGATGATTTAAATATATTTGGAAGTTTTACTTTTGGTATTAATTGCAAGAAAAGTACTTAAAGGAAGAATTAGACTGTTTTTAATTCCGTATTTCTTTTACATTATTAACATGTGTTCTTGCAATTAACTTAAAAAATCAAAATCATCGTAATGATTTAAAAATAAATGTTCGAGGATATTTATTGATTCCTATGTTTGCATTCACTTTATAAGTTGTGTGATTTGAGATTCTGGATTGGCTTCTGCAGCACACACTTCACACTTTGTGAGCAGTCTTTAATATATTTTCCCGTTGCATCACCAGCTTCTAGATATCGACTCTTTCGCCAGAATAAATACCACCATTACCAGACTAAAAGAAGTTCTCTGAACAGAAAGTTAAGATTTTTTTTTTTTTTTTTTTTTGCTTACTTAGACGGGACTTTTCATATCTGTCATAAGGAGAAAGAGAGAGAAAAATATAAAGAATCTGATTTGTAGGCAGGTGTGATTTATGGAAGAATCACACATTATATCGCAGATGGAAGTATAGGTTGATTTATCTCAACAGTGACCGTCTACAATTTTCAAATGAAATGCAGTTGTCTCTGCTATATAAAAACCATGAGCGTCAGAAATAAAGGCCTCACGTAATGTAAGCATGCTTAAGCCAGAAAGATTCTGTTAATTAGATTCTGAGATTATTTCTTATTTTACAGGCTGTGAAATGGTAGCCTCTCGTCAAGTTTGTTTGTTGCCCCCCCCACCTTTTTAATCCATTTTCTGCACTTTTTTTTTCGGTATCGATATCGGGTTTTTCTACCATACATAAAAAGCAGCATCACATGATCATCTTTTAAAAATCCCTCACCGATGATAAAAACTTAGACATACCCGAACATGAAATATATATTGATAGTAGTACTTGAATCTCCAATATGACAGGAAGGACATATGATTTGATTTTTACAAATTATGTTTTTGAGCCTAGATTTAGGACAGTTAACTCATTATTAGTGATTTGGTGGACTGTTTTTTTAGAAGTAATTAGATATTTCTCACGGCAATAAGTAGAAAATAGGTAAATTGACGGGGCTAACCATAGAAATTAAAGTCGTAGGGATTGAAAAATAAACAGGACGAAAACAATAGCTTATCAATTGAGAATATAAGATAGGGTGCTGGGAGATATAGATATATAACATTTGTTTTTTAATAGTACATTTTAAAGATCGCAATGTGAAAATCGTAATTTATATATGTAACTCTAGAAATATATTTATGCGCAACTTTTCTGTGCTTAGAGTGTAGAAATCGTAGTCTCCATATATGCATGTATAACTAGAATATCTTAAATGCGCATGCGCTAACTATAAAGAGAACGTAGAGCAAAGTAAATTGTTCCACTTTTTGTGAGTGAGAAAATTGCTGAAAATTGATCTGAATAGATCAATGATGGCGAGAAAAATAACTGGTGTTTCCAAATCGCAAATAAATTTAAATTACCCATAAAGATTTTCTGTGCTTTGAAAAATAAACTGAAGTGTATTTAACATAGCAGATGACAAAGAACCGTTTGAATGACAACAATCATGATTCTTTTAGTTACTGAAGATAATCATAACGTTTCGAACACAGGAATAGATTGTAGTTGTTAATGAATGATATTTTAGTAGATGAATGGATTGTCTATTAATTACTATCGAAGTTTTTGTTTTTAGCGACAAAGTATTCCATGAGGGTGAGAAATTTAGCTCTTCCTAACTGATCTTATTCTTTAAGCACTAGCTTAAAGTTAAAATCAGGACAGAAAGGAAATTACTCTTCTCACTGGAAATTGGTGAGAGCTGGCTGAATGTTTCGCGTCTGTGTCTAGTAAATGCTGCTGACTTGGAGCAGCATTTCGATGCCGGTTAGGCATCAAGGATATTCGTTTTCCCGGGGGTCAAACAATGGTGACCCATCCCTAAGGTAGTTTTTCTTTTTAATTTTATAATCAAGTTAACTTGGGTATGAATGTTCGTCGGTCCCGATTATTTTTTTATCCCCTCTTTCTTTAGTTTAATTCCCCTCCGTCCGCTAGGTGACAAGTGTTAGTTTTCCAGTGGATACCGGGCGTTTTTTTCGCATTTCATGTGTGCGTTTTTTGTAGTTGTTATTGTCTGTTTTAGTGCAGAATGAAAGGTTACATATTTATTCAACCGGGTATCATTTTCGTCTGGTGAATTGATATTTCTACGGGAATTTAGGATTGTGAGGGGATTTTACTTACTAACGAAGTGTTTACTTTTTAGATATTTACACATTTTAAATACTCATTAGGAATAGATTTTTATGGCTGTCACACCCACAGACAAAAATTGTACATATGGGAATTAGTTAGTATTTAGAGTAATTGTGGTATTTTGGTGATCGTATTAAGAATGTGAATGGATCGTTATCGGATGAGTGGGTCAATGATTGCGACTAGCCAAGTAAAAACATATGAAAACCAACCTCGCCCTTCGCCAATTTCGGTCTTATGGCACATCTGATGTTTATAAATCAATAAATATTGTTTTTGTTGTTAATGTAAGAATATTTTGTTTGTTAGTAAAAGAATAAGTATTTCCTGTATTTGAATAGATATTTTTTAGCATATCGATCGGCTCAAAATGTTCATGCAAAACTCAACATATTTTACTTGGATAAAATCTCGATAGGTAGCCAAATATAAAATCTTCGGTTTTCAGTTTTAATTCCCCAACTGATATATTCTATTAAGAATGTCAAAAGCTGCGTGCTATAGGCACTACGAAAACGGTAGGATTGACATTTTTTTCTTTTTTTTTTTTTTTTTTTAGAAAATCAAATATGGCTAAGTTTTAAAAAAAATATGTACACAGCACAGATTGTTAGTACATTAAACTGTATTTGAAGATTATTATTTTTAGTCTATCTAAAACTTTTCTTCGGTGAGATTTGATAATCCAATGAAATTACAAATCAGTATATTGCAAAGTAGAAAAACTAAACATAGTAATACGAAGGAAAAACTTTCGTCTCAACCAAAAAGACCTTTAAAAAAAATCCGATATTTGGAAATTTGGCCGCAATTTGGGAAGTGGGTCGGGCTGAGAGATGTTGAAAACTTCTCTCGTAATAAACTGTCATTTATACTTGTGGTTTCCATGGTAATTATAATTTAAAAAATCTCTTAGAGAAGTAAGTTAACAGTAGACATTAATGACATTTTCTTAAGCAGAATTCTTAATACGGCTAATTCTCAGTCTCTTTCTTTTTCGAAATCGGCAATCATCAAGTTTAGTGGAGTATTTAAATTATGGTTACAATAAGGTTCCTGCCAGTAATCTTTGAGACTTTACAATTAAACACTGAACGTTGTTATCGTATTAATGTTAAAATAAGTTTTGTTCTACAACCACAAATTAAAGAATAAATATCAAACAGGACCAAGAAATCGCTATTCACCTTAAAAAAATGTGTACCGAAATAAACTCACACTTACCTTTCTCGTTTTTCAAGTTATTGAAACTCTGAAGAATGAAAGTTTCTATTATTCACACACACACAATTTATATATATATATCTCCAAGTATAGGATTGGTGTATACGGAATAAATTCCAATAACCAAAAAAAAAAATACTATTCTTAAGAGTGCTCAATACAGAGTAAAGCAAATATTATTTATTCGAATAAAGGGTTTATTCTACATTCAACACCATTACTTGATAAGACACCAGAAGTTTTGAAACAAAATGGCTATTTTTGTAGTGATTTTATAACATCTTTGATATAATTTTCGAATAAATTATATATGCAACATCGTAATGTGTATATCAATAGAATTTGATTTTGGAACGGCAGTAGTAACGACTTTGTTCAATCTACAAATCCATATTATGAGTAACTGTTGAAATTCTCATGCAAAAATTGAGAATTGCATACGAATCTCTTGTATTTATTTGTATATGTCAATATAATTACGATGGAGGTTACTAAACACTATCCACATTAAACTAATATTTTTAAGTTCATAATATTGAAAGGAATCGGTTTTCTTCCTCAATATTTGTTCAATTCATTTAAATGTTTCATTTTGATGATATCGATTAATTTGATTCGTATAAGCATTAGATTAACCACGAAAAAGTACTTCCTTTAGTTAACACCAATTTAGCACAAAACTACTCGTTACATTTCATCTTGTGAAAATCGAAGTTATAATTAATCAGATGCAATCATACTGGACTTGCTAATATGTGATAAAAAGAATATCCACTCTGGATAAACTGTTTTGTTGCAACAATTTAAGTTGCATGTGCGTATATATATATATATATATATATATATATGTTCATTCTAACAACGCGATAGCGACAGCCGCTACCATTCATCTCCCACCTCTGTAACGGATTCTAATCTATACACAAGGCAGTTCTTACTACCAACTTTTTCTTGTTAAACATAGAGAACCACCCCCACGCTGTTATAAATATCCAGAAAACGTCCTTTGGATCCGTTTAACTGCACCTATTGATGTATGGATCAGACAAAACATTGTGGTAACAACGCAAGAGAATTTATTTGTCAAAACAATGTTTGGAATTGTCACGTTATTTAAAAGACGATTTTTAAATGATTAGGAAAGAAAAACTTTTATAATTTTCAGGTAAAATAAAATAAATTTTATAACCAGCTTCATTAAAATTTATTAAGAATCGAATTAAATTTACATTATGAAACGTTCATGGCATCACATTTGAAATTATACTTTTTGTAATATCTTCCTCTTTAATATTTCATAAAATGTCACCTTATTGAATAGTTAAATAATTCAGCGGCTGATTTTTTTTAAGAATGATTTTCGTACATTGATATCGAAGATTACGTTCTGTGTTTCAACTTTCCAATGATCGAGCAATGTCCGAATCCATGGGAAATAGTAGCCGGATACGAATATTTGCTAAAAAGAAAAAAAAAAAAAACTACTAAGAAATTAGTTTGTCTTTGAAACACTTGCTTAGCCTATTGAGTAAGGTCGAGACTTCAGTACAGAGAAAGCCTCGCAGAAAAAACTAGTATACATTTCCTTAATAAAAGCATATTACGAAGTTAGCAAATGGCAGACACAAAGTTTATCGAAGGAGGCGGCAAAAGAAAAAAAAAGTTGTTTTTGCCAATCAATATATTGATTATAGGCGCCATTACATCAGGCACGGCATAGACAATTTGATATTGGAGCACTTTCCAGTTGAAATAACAAAACATTCGTCTGCAATAAAGTAAGAGAAAACAAAGAAAAGCATACACACAAGAAGAAAAGAAATATTAAAACAACGATACAAAATACAATAAAAATATATCGTAAAGTCGCTTTTAATCTAAGCACGTAGGAACATATGTTGATCGTGTAATACAAGCAAGTGAAAGTCTGGTCTAAACGCAGCATCAATCCGCAACGGCATTAGCTGTTTTTGCTTAGTTATATCAGTATACTAGCTGTTGAAAGGTCAGCATTAGTTATTTCATGTTATCTTTCAATTGTACTTGTAAAATATACAATACGTGCATAAGAAATTTGTTTGTAGTACATGGTGAGAGAAACTTGCTTGTCTCTCTTAATCACACATTGTGACGTTTTTTGTTTTTTTTCGTATTACATTTAACTATAAGTTGGTGATATTTGTAAAAATTATCTATATTTTATTTGCGTATTTTTTTTTTGAAAAGAAAAAAAATTCCATGAGTTATTTTAAATATTTTTCGTTTGGAAAAACATGTGAAATCACTTCGTGTATTTATATGCCAAAACTTAAAAATCTTTCTGCTTATTATAATAACAGAATACATACAATTCTTATGCCGTTGCAATCTTTCATGTCCTTTCCCAACCAGGGAGTTATTTTGTCTGAAGTGGGAGAGCAAAAGATATTAATTAGACTGGTTATGAAAATGTTTTAATGAAAAGAGCCTTGATAGTTTTGAATTTGTTAATTAAATTAAAATTCTCCGAAAAAAGAGGGCGGTGGGGGATTTGAGGAAATTTCCGGGGAACATTTTCTATCAATAGTAATTAACACAGCATCACTTACAATCCCAACATTAGATTCAGTATTTCAAAATGATATGAGGTAAGATACCAAAGGATGTAAGATACAAATAAATATTGTGGCGCATATAGTGAGGAACGAAGCAGACCAAGAAAGAGATAAGCAGCAGTTTTATTCAGAGTAAGGAACTGAAGACAAAAGAAATGAAGAACAGATAAAACTTAAACAAAATTAAATGGAATACGATTAAATCCAAACGAATGGAAAATTAAAAAAAAAAACTAGTTTATCACGCATAAATGAAAAAACAGTGTAGCGACAAATGTATGTTTTTTTCACGCAAAATCTACATTAGCGAAACAATATGGATGCGATTTCGTTAGTGTTAGATTTAACGAATTAGAAAATTTACTTTGTAACCAGAATTTTATATTTTAATAATTGCTCTCAATTATTCACTAGATGCTTGCAATTCTTTAATGCATCTGATACCATTAACGCCAAATATTAAGTATCATCCACGAAACTTTACATACCGAATTGCTTGGATTTTTGCTTTAAATGAGTGATTTATTTTGTCAGCGGAAGAGTTTAAAATCTTGGAATTATGGTTAGAGATTCCTGTACATAAAACTAGAATGTCTGTTTTAATCAAGCGTGAAAACTTAGACTAAGTATTTTCCTGAGTTACTAAGAAAAGTGTTCGGTTTATCTTTAAAATTGGAGGAAATAAAAAGATTAAACGTCATATACGACAAAGGTATGAAAATAGCAGGACAAACTTCACTAGCCATGACCAGCAACCAGTATAGGAGGACAACTGTGAATTGAAACTAAGATCCAATCAGCATAATTGCCGTATAAATCACAGTTTGACGCTGTAGGTGTTAAAATAAAAATAGTCATGAGCAGATGGACATACTTGGAAATGACAGCCATGCTGAAGAAAGAAATCACACTGATTTATAAATATTTTGATATTATAATATTTGGTTGGTACATCATATTGAGTCAAATAATAGTAGTAAATATTTATTAAACTTAAACTAGTAATAAAAGAATTTTGCATTAATTTACCAAGTTAACCTCCTACTCGCGATCTTACAATAAGTGCTTTTAATACTGCTATTAATGTTGCCTAAGAAGCCAGGTGTAAACGAATGCTAACTCCATCAGACAATCAGCTTAGGGTTAGGGTTTGAGCCACATGACAAAATTTATGATCAGAGTTCTGATGAATAGCGCGTGTAGTACATTTTATACCGGAAATAGGACGAGAACAGTGCGGTTACATAAAAAACAAACACTGGAACAAGGAATGTAATATTTATACTCAAAATGATACCTGAAACTGCAATACAAATGCGAAAGGAAGTATACCTACCATATATACTCGAGTACAGTGCTAGTGTTTTTTTTTTTTTTTTTTTTTTCTTCCAGTTTTTACGCAAAAAATAGCGTTGCACTATACACATTTTTTGAAGAGGTTAAAATCCTGCATTTTTGGTGACCGGTTGCATTATACACATCATTTTTTGAGGGGTAATAATTCAGGGGTTGCATTATACATGAAGCCGGTTTATACGGAATGATTTACAGATTATGCAAAAGTGTCTGATAAAGTACGTCACCAAGAACTGTTTGTACAGCTAAGTAGGTTTGATCGATTCGGGATGGAACAATCGCAAACTTATATTTGGGAACAAACCACCTGCATACGCGTAGAAAACGAATTCAGTGAACACGCGCGCACACACACACACACACACACACACGGACTTATTCAACCTTTGCAGTGAGGAGATTCTGAGAAGATTAGAACTGATACCAAGAATCATTATTGGCGCTCACAATATAAAATATGCAGATGGCAATCTTGATAACAGGCACAGAAAATAAAAAGACTAGCCTTCTCACAGAAGGTAGTAAAGGAAAGCGAGAAAGAAAGGACGAAACATAAGTTGGATGTATGGTTGTAAGCATAAAGAACAACCCAAGATACGGACTACGAATTGATGACACCAAAATCAAGCAATTACAAAAATTTAAATACTTAGGAAATGTAAAATGCAACACTGAAATCCAGAGGTGCATTGGAATAGCGGAAGATACATTCTAAAAATTAAAATGACATGAAAATAGTACTTGACTGTTATGCAATATCAGCCATTCTAAATGACAGTGAATGCTGCACAATCTCCTCACAGATGAAAAAGAGACTGGAGGTAACAGACATGTGGTTCTGCAGGAGGAGGCTGAGAATACCATAGACTGAACATGTGAGCAATGATGAAATAGCATAATTCGATATAGGATTGCATTGCGGGCAGGGAGGAATATTGTGTTGAGCCAACATTTCCAGCAGGAAAGACGAGCCCCCATCTTAAAAGCAGTTCAAATACAGATTTTTACTCGGATTATCAACATCGGTTGGAAAACGCAATTAGCCGACATGAATATTATTTTGGATTATATAAAAATACTTAGAAAATGATGTCATTTAAGATTTCTATTCAAAAGTCCTATAACGGGTACTGGATATTTATTTGATGAAAGGGCAGAGAATGTACCAACTCAGTCAGTTATGTGCCATGCGTGATACACGCTTAGGCGATCATGTATCTTTCGATAGGTGACTGACGAGGCAGATTTTTTCCCGCAGTAGGTTGCCATCCAAGGCTATAGAACCCGGTCTGTCCTGCTATTTACCCATAGCTGAGAGGAGGAGAAGAGGATTCATACCTTTCCCAAGGGTATTAGCACGTAAGTGAATGTAATGGATTTGACTGGAATTCGAACTCGGATCTCTGATTCCTCAATCCACCTAATGTACCAACTACAGAGATGTAATTAAAAATGTTACTGATTGAATCATAAACTGAGTTTTTTTTTACATTGTTTACAATTTAACTCAAGAATCATCTGTAGTACGTACAGGGGACGCGCCAGGGAATTGAGATAAATTATAGTAAAGAAAACACAAAGGTATTCAATACAAAAGAACTCCACCCACCCCAAAATATGCACACATTTTAAAAAAAAAAAAAAGTTAATAAAATCGGTCTCATTCCCAAGGACGAGTTCAGTGCAGCGTCGGATTAGGTAACTCTCTTTACAGTTATCCACGATAGTACTTTACGAGTCATCGGCTTGCTTGTTTGTGTCACCCTTGTGTTCATGTGATAAATGTGACATGATTGTGCAACTTTTCGGGCAGCCACTTTGGGTCCTGTACTTTTTTGATTTCGGCATTTCCAATTCGTAGCTCGCACCTTGGACTGTTTCTCATGATTATCAGCAAGATATAAATTCTGCCTTTTTACAATTAGTCTTTTCTTTTGCTATGCAGTTTTCTTTCCGTGTCTACCATTAACACGGTGTCATCTGCATATCTTCGGATTGTGCCCGTGATTAATAAATCCTGGTGGGCCTTCTAGTTCTCTTAGGATCACCTCGCCGTCAAGGTTGAGTAAATTCGGTGAGAAGACAATTATCATCAATTAAAAATGATTGGAATAAACCTTAATTCCACCACTTGCTGAAACACTTATTATTAAATCAAATCAAAGCTTTTCGAATTTTTCTTTACCAGAAATCTATTCAGATGAGAAAAACACGTCGCATTCTATGATTCATGAAAAAGAAAAAAAAAAGAACGGTTTTCCTGAAAATATTGAAGTTTTATTCTCAGTACTTATACTGTGATTCGGATATAATAGATTCTGTACTTAGTTAAGTATACATGAGTTTCTTCGATTGGAACAAAAATTATTTCGGGTGTAGTCTTGGAGACATTGTTCTATTTCCATTAATTTTTTCAAAGAATAAAATAACATTCGAATTCCTGTAACTTGAGTGGAAAATAAATTAGTCGTTCTCAGATTGGCATGCATAGTTGTAAAAAATATTTAATATGGCAATCAAAGCTGAAAAACTTATTTTTAATATTTGGAGGACCATAACTGTTATAGAGGAATCTGAGTTCCATCCGAATTAAGTGAGAACCACTTCTCAGGAAGATGGGAAATCTTTTTTTTTTTTCGTTCATAATGTAAGTATTCGATTTGTAACTTGAACGTGTAAAAAAGCTGCACTGACGCTTTTATTGAGTACTAACAGTCATAGGAATGTTTTTAAAAGAGAAAGAAACATATAGTCGTTCGTCTTTTTAAGTTAAACTTCTCTTTCTTTATCTTTTCCTGTTTGGATTGAATTTTCATTGATATTTTGTTTCAACTGTTTTTTTTATTTTCTCGTCTAAATCAATTTGAACGTATTATAGCCAATGAATAATTAAGTTACAGAAAGAAAATACAATTTCAGAAGAGTTTTGGAGGGTATATCGATATGGAAAGCGACAAAGCAAGCATAATGATTCATATACAAAAGGAAAATTAATAAAATTCAGATATGCAAATGTATATCAATATATGCGAAGTGGTGCTGCTAAGTTTTTGGTCCGACCCATTTGTCAAAATCAGTATTTCATTGACTAATCATCGGAGTACAGATTTTGGAACTTTTCATCACCCCCTTGTGTATTGTGTGTAACAGTTAACACCTTTCTACATCACAAGATGTGTCTGTTGTGTTGCAGACTGGCGAATGTATTTTGAGTGATCAGAAGGATTTTTAGTGTTGGTGTTCTAAAACATTCGTCCACAACAATTAAAGAAAAATATTAGAAATAAATCATGCAAGATTGAAAGCAAAGACAAACATTAAATGTACAACAATAACATTACAATTCAAGAATACAATTGCGTTGGACTTTGATGGATAAATGAGAATAGAGATATTTGGCTGCGTAGAATATTATTGTGAATGTTTGAACGTGTTTGCAATTGCTAATCAGATTTGTTCACAAAATTAAACAAAGTGTCTAGTTACGTACAAAATTGTCCTTTGTGCTAGTTCAGTTATTAGTGTGTGTACGTAAGTTTGTTTGTATTATTGTTCAGAATTGGTAGGAGTTGCGTACCTTTAGTTGTGTGAGAATTTGATTGTTTGTTTACTAATACTTATTAAGTAGTGAGAAAAATGTCACTTTTTAAAATATTGTAAGTGATGTTTAGATAGCGTTCTTGAGAGATAGAGCGTGCTTGTGGATTGTTGAGTCAGAGATATTTTGCGCGGCAAAGTCGTGGTTGGTCGGAGTTTTGACTTGCGTGGGTCAGTTTGGCATCTCTCTAGGAAGTCTGACTGTTTGAAGCGATCAGGAATTTCCTATTTATAGATATCTGGACAAAAATATAGGCTCCGGTGGCTTGCGCGCGAAAAAGCATTTTCACGTGAATTTGATACAGTTCTAAGGCTTTTGACCAATAGGAAACTTCGTTTGCTGAATCTGGAGTTTTGATTGGCTGATAGATATTTTGGTGTGAAGTGGATTATCCTGGAGGGGTGAAAGGTTAGTATGGATTATTCCATCAGTTGTATAAAGAGAGGCAAATTGTCTAGATTTATATTACGTATTCTACTGGTAACATAGAAGAAGAATTTAAATTAAAATGTTAATATCGAATACCACATTACGGTCATATAAATGCTTTTGTTAACTTTAAAAAAAATTTTTTGCTTCTAGTTTAAACATGTCTGTTTTTATCGTTAAAATTAATTTTGTATCCCAACAAAAATATTTAAATTTTTTTTTTATTTTTAAATTGAAGCTACTGACTTTCAACATGTTTTCCTGACACAACCTGTTTATATTACAAAATATGTGTGAATGGATGGCGGAACGAGAACTTAGCAAAGGGAGAAAACTGCTAAGAGCCACACGATAAATAAAAGTTGTGGAGAGTCATGTCCTGAAGGGACGTGGTACATGGAAAAGGATATATTAAATAAACTTCCGTTTCGTTCATAATAATCTTCATTTATATCAAGAAGATAAGGCAGATGATCAATTGCTATCTTCAATTAATTTTAATTCTATTTTAATTTCATATTTAAAAAAATGTATTCAGTATATAAAAAACTTATCCTTTAGAACAAGTTTTTTGTTATTTTATAGATACAAGCATTTTTTTGACAGAACGAGTTAACTAGAATTAAATAAGAACCAAATATGAAAACTGAAGAGGTGCATAGAAAAAAGCATAAATAAATACAAATATTACATTAGGTTTTATATGTGAAATGTTTTTAAATATTGACGTAACCTTGCAATCTAAAAAAGAAGTCATGTTACACGAACAAAAGAATGAAAATGTTTGATAAAAATATAGAACTGACAGAATATTTTATATATAATATTTTGTATATTATTATTATTCTGTATATAAATATTATTGTATTACTCTATACATTATACATAAAATATATATATTCTATATATTATTGTACATAAAATATATATTATACATATTATATACAATATGTATTTATTTTGTTATATATAATATATATATATATATATATATATATAGCTTGTTCTATATATTCTATACATTATAGGGTGCGATTTTGCCGTCTAAGTTACGCAAAAATGAAAATAATACTGACATCTCATTGTAAAAGATATATCTACTAAATGCTATATATCTATATAATAAATGCGAATGTCAGTGTGTCACTGCGTCACACTTTTTCTGTTAAGGGACACAACTTTCAACAGCACGTTACAGACATTTAGATTTCCCAAGTTTTCATTACTACGATTGTTTTCGGCGTGTTTTTTATGTGATTTTTTTGTGACAAATTTTTTTGTACGATAACAATTTTTATAACTTGGGAATAAATTTGAAAATAATTGCGAAAGCCAGCGAAATTAAGGACCTAAGTACATCAAATTGCCTTTAAATTAAATGGCCACAAGAATTATCGTTACACTTTTAAAAGGTAAGTTTAATGTAATACTTAAATGCAGCGATCAATTTTGTGTTCTTTTGTAGTTTATTGTTGCCTATCGCATCTACTATTCCCTACCTATTGTGATGAAGGTCCAATCATAAGCCCTCCGCAGGAGTTAGCTTAAATACCACCCGATAGGGCAGCTTTTAAGCCAGTTTTTCTATATATTCTGTACATATATATATAATTTACATTATTCTATATATATATATAAAATATATAACTAGATTATATAAAGTATTTTATTATATATAAAATATAAAATTTTATATATATATTACTTTATTAGATATAAAATATATATTAGTCTATATATTATATATAAAATATATTATTCTATATATAAAATATATATTTATATCATTGTATATATTATATTTAAAATATTTATATTATTGTCTTATATTATGTATATATATATTATATTAGGTATAATATATCATTTTTTATGTTATATATTATTACATTATGTTTCAAAAATATATGGTATATATATATATATAGAGAGAGAGTGAGACAGACAGACAGACAGACATAGTGAGAATTGGCAGAGTATTAAATACATTAAAATAGAAACCTAGTAATCGAGTAATTAACAGAATGCGAATAAACAAGAAACATGATTAAATATTTAATTAAACAATCTGATTGATAGAAACCACTTTGGGGATTTTTCTTTTAATTTTTTGCAGCCTGCATCAAAAGCTAACGTCCATAATGTTTTTTTAAAAAATAAGTTTCTTTTTCTTTTACTTGTAAAAAAAGAAAAGACACAAAGATTTATGCTCCCCCCCCCCCCCGATAATCCCAACTGCGAATATCTTAATCCTCGGGTTGAGGACTAACACAATAATTGTATCATAAATTTCCATTTATTAATTTTGGGGGTGTGGAGGATTACAGAAAAGACTCTACATGTGATATGTTTTCCCATAGTTTTCATCACTAAAACCCTAACCCTTAATACTGGAATTGAGAACTACTAAAATAATTTTGGAATAAATTCGTAATGCTTATTATTTTTTTCTGGTGAGAAAAAATGAAAAGTTTGTAAAATGATGCGCTTTATTTGACACTTTCCACAATGAATACCCTAAAGCATAATCCTGGTGTTGGTGAATAACGAAATAATCTTAATATTAATTTGCAATTGTCAAGAAAAATGTCTTTTATATTAGAGATTGCTGAAAAACTCCTAAATGCACGACTTTTTTCGATAGTCCCCAGAACAAAAAGCCCTCCACCTTTACCTTGGTCTTGGTGACTAACAAAATAATCTTCAAATATAAATTGCCACTTGTTATGATTATTTTTCTATTTTAGTGGTAAATTTATATTATCTCCAATGAGAAAGAAAACACCAAAATAATAATCCCTATTACATTTTTTTTAAATTTCAATCTTTTGATAGCGTTAGCCTCTTCGGGCAAAACTGCAAAATTTAACTTTTTTTTTTTTAACCCAATCTGAAAGACATATACAAGAATGAATTTTCAGGACAAAGGTTGAATTATTTTGATTCTCCAAAATGAAACTGAATCTTATCCCAAACTAACATCACGAATTGAGACTCTCGTCGACGAGAGGCTTCTGTACTTTAAAATTATGGAAGGTGAGCTAAGAAAACTTAACCCTAACGGGGCATCTTGAGGGCAAATGAGATAGGGAAAGTCGGCATTCACAAAAAATATAATAACAAATAATTTTTGTAATAAATATGCTCAAAATATTAATAATAATAATAATTAAGAAATATTAATACTACTGATCGTATTAATACAGACTTTGGTAATTAGTAATTCGTTATATATGATTTCTTCATTTCTTTTCAAATGTATTAACTGATATAAAATACAAATTAATTAATATAAACAAGCAAGTGAAACAGGTGAATATTAATGAATAAGCCCTTTCGTTGATAGTCCCTGTTGCACTTCAGCCATACAGACGACCTAATTTAATGAAGTTTCATTCTCTCGCTAACATTTTGGAAATCTCTTATATTATCTGCAATGACGTTTTATTCTGAAGGAAAATCAATTTTTCCTTTTAATTATGAGAAAATAAAATAGAGCATCTGATCGAAAAAATATTGTTTTTTTGGAGTAAAAAAAAAATGACCTTTTAAATGAAACACTCAGCAAGTTAAGGTTTTGTCTGACATTTTTCTACAAATTTAACTGTTGAAAGTCAAGGTAGCAGGTGTGAAGTTTGACTCTTCGGTTTTTGACATCTGTTGAAGGTTTGCTTTCGACTGCACCACGTGACCAGCAAAATCACAGTCAATAATTTGAGGAGAACAGATTCTCATGGCAGAGTAAATCTTTCTTGTTGGTTTTAAAATAAAAAAAAAATCCACTGTCTTCATCATTTTGCTTTTCACTTTCTGTTTGATGTAAAAATAGTCAAATATTTTAAATTGCTATTAATAACATAAACCAATTTTTAAAATAATCTATAGAAGCGTACAGAATATTATAGCTTGAAAAACGAACCTGTTAAAAAAGAAATAAATATCAATATGTATGGTTGCCTGAGCATTTCTGTGTAATCATTTCTGCTAGGGCAGCGATCTAATTCCAGTTGAAGACGCAATTCTCAGGTACATTTTGAATTTGTTCAGCATTCACAGAGCCCACATGTCGTCTATACAGCAACTTTGTAGAGTGGATATCATTAAGAGAACGAGTGAGAGCGCATCATCAGGTGTGATCACTAGTTTGAACAAGGTAAGTACGCTCAAATCCCCGGTTACGAGGACTTGTGGCTTCTATCCAATTTCACTCAAATAGCCTGTGTCAACACATTATACTACGGATTTTTCAGGCACTTACTAACGATACCGTACGCTGGAACCAACTATAAGTATATATTAATATATAATATTATATACACATTAATATATAACACATACAAATATATTACAATAAGGGGAGAATTGACAAAGAAAAATATTTGCCGTAATATGCGAAATCGAAAAATTCCACAACGCAGCTAATCGGTTATTGTTCTTTACTCTTCATTCAGAGCTCAGTCGAGGATAAAAGAATTATAAGTTTATGCACTGTAACTAAAATATAATTACTTAACGTTTTCAGCTGACAGGAAGTGGATACTATGACTACATTAAATCCATTGCTAGGTCAGCTTCCAAGAAAGCTTGTTCACTGTGTCGTGCGAGACAAGTTTTCTCTTCAGAATCTATCGTACATATCTATAAGTCTATCATTCGCCCATGCTTAAAATATGGCTGTCACATATGGCCTGGTGTTCCTGATATTTATATAGAGCTCCTTGATAAAATCCAAAGAAGAATCAGCAATATTATCTGATCTGGCAGCTCGGCTTAAGGTTGCCTCTCTGTGTCTTTTCTATAAATACATTCATAGTAATTGTTCGGATGAGCTCTTCGCCATGGTACCTAGACATTTTTAATTTAAGTGCAGTGCTAGACTGTTGTCGAGATCTCATCAATTTAGCTGGCTAGATGCGGCCGTAAATTCTATGCTAACAGTTTCTTTTCTCGCACTTCTCGATTGTGGAACTCTTTTCCGGTCCCATGCTTTTACTCGCCGAAAATTTAAATGCAATGTCAATCGCTATCTACTGTCCTTCTGATTACTCTTTTCTTTTCCCGCTCATTAGTAATGTTCTTGTTCCTAATTCTTCTACACTCAGTAACTCCTTGTGTTTTAGTGGCTTTACTGCCTTATTTGGGGTGAAACCAATTAAAAAATTACCAGTTACAATAATAAGAGTTACTAACATTTATGAGTATTTGAAATTACTTGCTACCTTATATGTTAAATGTAAGCAGAAGGAGCTGTTATTATGTCACAGTTATTATGTCACAGTTATTATGTCACAGTTATCTATTTGATTCATATTGCTGTTTCTGGCAATTATTTCTCCCGATTATATTTGTGCACAAATTTATAATATTTTTGTCCTTGAAGCGTGAGGAAAAAAAAATAACTGATGAGTTTTTATTTAAAATAATTTTTTCGATTTGTCATTTTGCAGGAAATATTTTCCTTGCTGTTTCTTCCCACGTTTTCTCAGCTTCAGGCACTTTTCCACCGCCGTAACATAGCTTCCCTGTGCATTTTCGATGAATATTTTAATGGTAACCGTTCTGATGAACTTTCCTCTATGGTACCGAGATTTTATAAATTTAAGCAAGAAGGCCACAGCGTTTTACAGTGGCCTAAGAAATGTTTTTTAGTCAGGAGAAATAAACTACATTCAATTTCAAAATTTAATTATGTAATCTCAAATAAACAGTATCTGAAACTAGTATGGAGTAGGTCCTTCATTTGATAATTTCAGTGCTTGTATTCGATTTTTCATGGATTTGATCAAGTTAGCAACAATCGTCTGATCCATATTTTGCCACTCCTTTAGCAATGTTTCTTTAAAGGTTGCCACTGAAGTGATTTTGGTTGCACGCTCTTGGAAGTTTTCGGTCAAGGTGCTTCCAAACGTGCTCTATTGGATTCATGTCAGGAATTTGGGCTACTCATGGCAGTGACTTGATTCCTTGCAATTCCTTACAGGCCTTTGCTACTTTGCTTGTATGACATGACACTCCATTTTCTTGAAAAAGGTAGACATTCTTGTCAATCTTATTGGTTTCAAATAGTGGGAGTAGTCCTTTCTCTAATATTTGACAGTATTTTGGACCAACTGCTCTTCAACAAGAATCAGCTCAGATTTCCCTCTAAACCAGACGGCGCCACACACCATTACTCCAATCTCTACATGTTTCACGGTCGCCTGCAGACATTCAGTGTTTCAAATCTCATTCTGATTTCTCCAAACACAAACCTGTCTTGAATTCGAATAATAGCAGTATTTACTTCTGATCAAATTACGGACTGCAAAAAATCATAATCTTTATTCTCGAATTCTCTCGCCCAGTCCATACTCCTATTTCTGTTAACTTCTGAAATCAAGGGCTTCTTTCTTGCAACTCTTCTTTGATAGCCTAGCTCTTTCAGAATCTTTCTCACCACATATGGCAACATTTCCATGCTGTTGGCGACATCTTTGACGCTCTGACGGCGGTTTTTGATGACTTCCCTCTTCAACGAACCTTTCGTTTGCCCAGACACGATGCATGGTCTTCCTGAACATTGTTCCACAAAGCAATGGCCTTCTTCATTAAATTTCTTGACAATATTATTAACTGATGATTAACTTGGAAAAACCTAGCAATTTCTCTATTTGACTTGCCACACTGATGCCATCCTATTATTTTCCCTCGTTGAAGTTCACCAATTTTCTTAATTCTGCGAACTTTCATTGCAAAATATGTCAACTATCGTTCATAGATGAGAGTAGCTTGATACTAACACAGTATTATCTGAAAAAGAAGAAGAGATGTTATTACACAAGCCAAAATTGCTGTAATCAAGGGTGGCTAAAAACTTATCATAGCCCTCTGTACAGTCGACATGGCTAGATGTAACCATAAGTTCTATGCTAACAGTTTATTCTCTCACACTTCTCGCTTGTGGAACTCTCTTCCGGTTTTCTCCTTTCCAGTCAACTTTCAAAAATTTAAATAAAATCGTTATTTACTGTCTTCTTGATTCCTCTCTTTTATTGTTCTCGCATCTTTTCTTTTTCTGATATTTTTTCAGACTCCGTAAACCCTTGTGTCTTAGTGGCCTTATTGCCTTGCTTAGGGTGAAAAGATTAAAAAGAAAAAATATATTTGTATGAGTTATATATACACTTAAAAAATAAAGATTTACTAAACAAATTCTAAATCTATGACTAATGTCATAACTATTTTCCGTCAAAAACAAATTGGTAATCTTTGTTAAAGTTGAAACATTTTAAAATTTCAACTAAAACCAAATTTTTCTTGTTTCATATTCACTATCTAATTGCTCGGCAGGTATTTTCCTAAGACTTTTTTCACATGTGCAATATAAAGGCTTTCCCATGTATACAACATAGTTTGTACCTATACATATTTTTGTGTGTAAGATTTTTTCCAGAGAGTACTGATCTGATCAGAAAGAGATTAAATATCTAAGAGACAATACGAGGAAAGAGGGTTTGGCGAATTTGATACTCACGGGACAGATTGACGACAAGAAGAGCAGAGGGAGACGGCGAGTAACTTATCTAACAAGTTTGTGTAAATATATGTCCGAACAGGGAATGGGAGGAATGATAAGGAGATAAACATTACTTAAAGATACAAAGGATAGGAAGCTGTGGAGGGTCATACTAGTTCACATCCTGTAAGGAAACGGTATGTAAAAGGAGGCTTATCTGATATCTTACGAGAGAGAATGTGACATATAACGTGTGGCCAAGGGCAAAAATTGTTCGTTCTCGAAAGTATTAAGGTATTCCGATCACCTATGGGACGCTGCAGGATAATACTTGTCTTGAAGACGGGAAAACAACTGAGATAAAACAGATATTACATTCAGATCCCAGTCCGAAGGCAGAGCAACAACATTTTGATATGCTATTTAACTACCTACTTCACACCACTGTGAGAGTCAGTTTTCACGCGGAGTGCGATAAAATAGTGCGCTCCTTTGATGACAAGAAGGCGATGCTGTCACCGGACTGGAATCCCTGGGAACAGACTCATATTGTGTTATGACATAAATTGTTAAAAAAAAACATAATGTGGCATCATACCCGAAGAACGAAAATTGGTGAAGAGAAGAACGGATATTACAATCTGATCGTATCAGAGAAGCTGTTTGGATTTTGTGTTAAAAATATGGATAGGGCTCATAGAGGAGACGATAACGCTCTCATACGTTTAAAGTCTGCTTCAGTGAAATGCAAAACCGTGTTAATTTTGAATCTTTTTATTTATACCATCTCACTTCTTAAAATAATGACCTGAATTCATGCGCTTATATTTGTGATATCTCGTTAAAGCTGTTAAACTGCTGATAAAGCAGAGTGCTTTGCTGGGAAGTTCTCTTCCACCTCCACTCTCGACTCATCTGGAGTATCTTCTATCTAGAATGGAGGCTCTACTGAGTGAAATGCGGATAACTCCGTCATTGGTTTATGCTATCATTTCTAAACGAGATCCCCACATGACATGCAGATTCAATGGTACCCCTGCCGTCATTTTGAACTGTGCTCCTGAATTGGCTCCTGTTCTCTCCAAACTTTGCAATAAATACCACGCTGCTTCTTGCTTTCTAGCTTGTTGAAAGTCCTCCTCTTTAGTTCCTGTTTGTAAAAACTCCTGGAAACCCACTGACGCGTTAAATTATCGCCCTATTCGTCTTATCTCTTTTTGGCAATGTACCCGAGGGTCTAATCAACGCCGAATTGGTTCAACATCTTACTTCGCACGGCCTCCTTTTGGACAATCAGTATGGCTTCCGTTTCGCCAGGTCTACTGTCAGCGTTTTAACGGGCGTCACTGAACATGTCTATCAAGTGTTAGATAATAATGGTGAAGCTCATGCTGTGGTTCTAGATATCTCAAAGATTTTGAACAGAGTTTGGCATCCTGGCCTTTTCAAACAAAAAAAAAAGGACTTGTGTCAAGGGACGAATATTTGGCTTAATCCAATCGTTCGTAACAAATCGTATACTGAAGGTTGCGTTGAACGGACACGCTTCCAAATCATTTTATACTCTAGTGGGAGTCCCCCAGGGCTATATTCTTGGACCTACGCTGTTTCTGATCTTCATCAGTGACTTACCCGATGTTATCTGTTCCCAACTAGATATCTATGAGGATGACACAACAATTTACTCCTGTCTTAGTAGCAAGTCCGACAGATCCGACAAACTAAACCTGGCACCTACTCTTAAAAGTCTCTCCAATCATGGGTTAAACGGAGCAAGAAATGGCACCTCCAAAACAAAACTGCTTTCATTTAATCACTACAGAGAACCTTTTCTGCTTTCTATTAGCATGGCTGATGCTAAACTCCAGGAGAGCAACACTATTTACCTTCTAGGGCTCACGTTTTTCACCGACATGAAGTGGAGAGACTATATTCAATCAATTGCTACATCTACTGCTAGGAAAGTTGGCTATGTCCTGCCAGATAATTTTTCTTGTTAGTATCCATCTTGCATATTTATAAATTTACCTTTCGTCCGTGCATTGAATATTGCTAACATATCTGGCCTATTGTATATCTGTAAATTCATTACAAAATTCAAAGAAGGTCTGTAATGTGGTCGATCCTGACTTGGCACCTCGACTTCAGTCGCTTTCTCACCGACGTGATGTAGCTTCCCTCTGTCTTTCCTAGAAATATTTTCATGGTAACTATTCTGATCTGCTGTTCTTAGTGCTTTTACTGTATGAATTTAAGCATGCTACTAGATTGGCAGCTAGGTCTCACCGTTTTACTGTTGAATTAGTTAGATACAGCCGTCAGTTCTATTTTAACTGTTACTTTTCTTGTACTTCTCACCTGTGGAATTCCCTTTCGATTTCTTGCTTCCTTGCTACCTGTTATCACCAAAAATTTAAATGCAACGTCAATCACCATCTTCTGTCTTCCTGAAACCTGTTCCATTATTGTCCTTTTCTCATTCCTTCTCACTAAAGTCTTCTAATTCTCTTTCACTTCTTGTAACCACTTGCATCCTAGTGACATTATCGCCTTGCTCGAGGTGAAACGATTAAAAAACTCAACCATTTAACGATGTAATTGGGGGATTTTCACGGACATTTTAAAGACGTGGAACTAGCAAGGAGTTTATTAAATTATTAATTTCAAAATTATGATTCATCAGAAAATTCAAATAAGAATACCGTGAAATTTTCACGGATACATTGTACGTAAATAATACTTTTTTTTTTATCTATTTGAACTGCTAGGAAATTTTTTATTTATTTGTAAAAGATAAAAGAATCCAGAATATATACTGAGAGCAAACCGCTTATGTACGAATAGAAAATGAATTGAGTAAGTACACAAAAGTAGAAAGGGGCATAAGACAGGGATGTGTTATTCTGTCAGATTTACTCAACCGTTATAGCTTGGTAATATTAAGAAAACTAGGTCCAATCAGGATGTATTAATCGTAGTCACAATCTGAACAACATAAGATACACAGATGATATCGCGTTGATGGCAGATACGCAAAGGAAACTAGGAAATCCTAGACAAGGTACCAAAACAAAGCAAGAACAAAGGATTAATCATCAATTGTAAGAAGACAGAATTATAGTTGGAAGCAAGAGATAGAACCCAAATTACCAGTTATGAATTGAAGATATCAAAATCAAGTAGATACAGAAATTTAAATATCTGGGATGTGCTTTAACAGATGACGGAGAATGTGATACCGAAATCCGAAGGCGCATTGGAATAGCAAAAAATGCTTTTTAAAAGCTAAACAAAGTATTAAGAAACAGGAATATTTCGTTAGTAGAGACAAGGAAAAGTATGATGAACTGCTATGTAATATCGGTCCCCCTATATGGCAATGAAGGCTAAATTTCCTCACAGACGCCGAAGAAACTTGAAGCAATAGAGATGTGGTTCTACAGAAGGATGCCGGGAATATCATAGACGGAGCATGGAAGCAACGAGGAAGTTATCGAAAAATGGAACCAAAAAGGATATTAAAAGAACTGAAGAAGGATTTAGAAGATTTGAAATTTCTAGGATACATAATAAGGAAAGAATGCTTGGAAAATTTGATGTTCACAGAACATATTGAGGGAAAGAGTGAATAGCCTGCCTAACGAGCTTGTATAAATAGATGGTAGAACAGAGATTGGGAGGGATAGTAAAAAGTCAGACATTGGTAAGGACTACAAAATATATGAAGTTGTGGAGAGCCATGATTACTCACGTCATGAAAGGACACAGTAATAATGTCAGTTTTAAAAGAATAATCGTGGAAGTCAAACTCTGAAGGCAGCATCATTGTTAACGAATTTGCGTGCTATGTTGAACCATCTCAAATTTAAAGGATTTTACTTGACGATAATTTGGTTGTCTGATCGATGCTCTCTCGTGGTCCAGTTACAACCTTGAAAATATGGAGAAACGTAAAGATGTGCCTATGACATTTCTCATGCCAACAATGTACTTCGATTAGTAAACCGATACGTTTTTCTTAGCTCCAACACTGAGAACAGGGAGGCACAATAATTTGCTCTCCTGAAGGTTAGCATCAATTTACGGGGAAAATAAAAATGTTATTATCTAGGTATTATAAATCATAATCCGTTTAGGCATACAAACGTATTTAAATTCAATAGCAGAACGTTCTTTCATGACTGGTTCATCAAGCGTTTTCCGATTTAACTTTTGCTTGAATCACATTAATCCAGTGACGCCGATTTGATTTTTTTCTCTTGCTGTCAACCCTATAGGTTAAACCCGAAAAAGAGAAAAGAAAAAGAGAACTTTTCGAAGTAGTTTGTATAAATTACGGAATCGCTTTGAACACAGTATCATAATGGAGTAACCATCATTTATAAGAAGAGAAAATTTATGGTCGTTGACAAGATGGACAACACAAGATGTGATCTAAAAATTAAAGAAGTCAAAAATCAAGTAAGTACAGATATTTAATAAGTGTTATAACAGACGGTAGAAAATATGACACCGAAATTCAAAGGCGCATTGGAATAGCTAAAAATACCTTCCAAAAAGTAAAAGCATTAAGAAATAGGGAATTTTCATCAAAAGCAAAGTGTACTGAATATCAACCCTCCTATATGACAGTAAATGTTGGGTAATTTACTTCCAATAATGCGGAGAAGACTTGAGCCAACCGAGATGTAGTTCTACAAAATGGCTCGTATTTTTCAAATGCAAATAAGTTTCGTTCCATAAAACTGTATGCCTTTTCCAATTGGGTTGAATGGCGTAAGGTGAGCTACTCGAAGCAAAGCACGGATCTTGCGCAAAAGTTCACAGCAGCATACAAGTAGCCAGATTCAAAATATTCTCTATGACATCTGTTGTGTAATTTCACATTCTTTTACTTTTGTTTGATATTTCCAACAAAACATTTTCTTCTGTCGATGTGAAATAATCGCAACGAAATTTGAAAGTCTAATTAGGAATCGCCATTTTTCTGTTAAGCTATTTCCTGGTTCCGTTGTTTTTTCTCAACTATTTTTATGGCTATTACATATAATAATCACTTTTCTTCATATTACCTCAAGCATTTAGCTGATTTATTTATAAGTTTCATTAAAGACGACTGACGGAGTACTGAGAATTTTCTTGCATTCGTACAATTGTTTTCTCTTCTTGTCGTAAAGTGTGTAAAAACTGTTCAAATGCTCTATATCCAAGCGCTTTCGACTATTCTATTAGCCATTTTCAGGAATTAAAAAAAATGTTTTTAACTGAATATGTAGATTTTTATATATGTATATCTATAGCGAAGGGAACATTTTTTATTTTGAAACGTGGTTTGTTAGCACCTTGTAACATCCACAATTTGTAAACGTGCTAGATGGATTTGGGCTCGAAAGATCGTCTGACACGACACTGAGTCAACTTTCCATTTTTTTTTTACAGTAAAGTTCACCCTGTACAAGATCCGGGGGCCATTTGAGGTAGAGTGTACTGTTACTGTAAGAAAAAATCTTTCTGTAGAAGTAATATAAATTTCTCTGATTCGAGTGTTTCTCTGAACTCCAAAAGTATTGAATGACGATAACTCCAAACTGTTTTCTTACATATTAACCGAAAGCGTTTCAAACAAAATCCAGCTTAAAAAACTGAGCAAATACGGATTCATTTGAAAAGATGACTATATAAAAATTTGAAAACCATTTTAAATCTGATGACAGCAACACGAGATCATTGGAGTTTTGAAATTTGAATTTGGGAGAAATTTTCCGAAAAAGGTTGATTTTATATATATATATATATACATATATATATATATATATATATATATATATATATATATATATATATATATATTACCACCTTGAATAAGTTCTCGCTAATTTTTCATGGAAAGTAATGTTTTATTTACAAAAATTAGTAAGAAACATGTCACTGAATGTATCGTCCATCGCTAAACACTATTTTCTTTCTGGCAGCATTTGAATTAAACATCGGAAAAATGGCACTTCTTTTGAGGCTAAACACGAGTCGACCCATTTTTTAGCATCTTCATAAGAATGAAAGTGCTGCTTAGCCAGGCCATGTGGCATCGATCGGACGGGGCAATGTCTGGTGAATACGGCGGGTAGGGTAAGACTTCCTATTTAAGCGTTTCCAAGTAGGTTTTCACCCATTTTACAACATGTTGTCTAGCGTTGTCATGTTTCAAAATCACTTTGTCGTGTCTCTGCTCGTGTGGTGGCCGTTTTTTTTCTTCAATGTTCGGCTCAAACGTATCAGTTGTAGTCGATAGAGATCTCCCGTGATGGTTTCGGTCGGTTTGGGTAGCTCATAATAAACTACACCCAGTTGATCCCACGAAATGCAGAGCAGAAACTTCGAACCTAGATATTCGACTTTACCGCCGATGTTGATGCATAGTCGGGCTTACCCAACGATCTTCTACGCTTAGGATTATCGTAGTGTATCCACTTTTCATCGCCGGTCACGATACAATGCAAAATAAATCTTTCCTTTTCTGCCGTTAAAGCAGCTGTTCACACGTGACAAGACACCGTTCGACGTCTCTCGGCTTCAACTCGTACGGCACCCTATTGTCCTTGCTTTTGAATCTTTCATAATGCTTTCAAACATTTAGAAACTATTGTGTGACCAACTTCTAACGATTCTGCAAGTTCAGCTTGCGCCTGACACGAGTCTTCATTAAGTGATGCCTCAAATTCTTCGTCTTTTTTCGGTGTGGCAGATCATTCTTTATCTTCAACATCAAAATCATTATTGCATGGTCGCCGTAAGTCTCAACAAGAATTATTTGTGCTTCAGTTGGAGTTTTTTTTTTTTTTATAAAGTAGTGCAGTAAAATTCCCCACAAATACACTTTCTTTGGCACGAAATCCGACATGTTTAATGCTATGAAAAACAAAGTTGTTTACACTTCGGCGAAATGATATACATTGAATTTCAAGCTCGCTCATTGTACTTCCTTAAAGATCCGTTACCATCTGAAAATACATGCACACAATTCTGGGAACGCCATTTGTTGGAAAACAGCGAAAACTTATTCACAGTCCTAATATATATATATATATATATATATATATATATATATATATATATATATATATATATATATATATATTCGTTGAAAATAGGTGTCCTCTGACAGAAATCGAAACTGTATCCTACACGGAACTATCATTTTTTACGATGTTTCTCGGACATTCAGGTCGGTAAATGTAGTTAATACTGTTTATTATAAACAGAGCATTTACCTAAATATTTGTATCCATAAAAATAACGTATAAACAGAAAATATATTAAAATAAATGTCGGACTTAGTCCATTTCATTCTATCTATCTATCCATCTCTCTCTCTCTCTCTCTCTCTCTCTCTCTCTCTCTCTATATATATATATATATATATATATATATATATATATATATATATATATAACCCGACTAGAATTCGAACTCTACTCTCTGATTTCCATTACACCACCACGCATCCGGAACAATAGGGTAATTTTGTTCTTTAAATAAAATATGATAAATGAAAGCCTATATATTTAGCAGTTAAAAATCTTATTCATGTAAGATAGGGACTTAATTTAAACAGTTTTCTTTGATCTTTTAAATTCAATGAAAATATATCCCTGGTTCTTTATACAGTTTTCGACCTTGCCAAGCAATTTCTCACTCCAAAGTAATATTTCATGTGCAGACACCGTATGGAACTATTCATGATAAAGTGTTGCTGAAGGAAGTTTTATCAGCGGTAAGAAGAATAAGAGGTAGAAAGTATAGTTTATGTGGATATGCTAGAAAGATAACGGTTAACCATATACTTGAAGAGTTTAAGAATGTAGTGGTCGGAAAAGCATTCTCTCGGAAATTTGTTCCACAAAGTAGCGGTTCTTGGGAAGAAACTGTTCGAGTGAAACTTCCTTCTTACTGTTGAAATACAAAGGATTCGTCCCTGTGGGTCTTAGTTGTGAAGGTCTGACCTGGTGGAACTAATGAATATAGATCATTAGAATCTTTAATATGGAGTAGCGAAAGGCTGCGGACGTTTTGCTTTTGGGAAGGGGATTGTATGGTGGAAAGTAATTAGTCAACCACAAGGTTGCGTTAGCCGCTTTTGAACTTTATCCAGATTGGAAAGCAAAGACTTGGCAGTATGACAGGTCGATTTTGGAACCCTGGTATTGCACTCAATTTGAAATTTGGGGTTTCAGATGATAAATAATGAAACCAAATATTTTTCCAAATCGCTACCATTTTTTAAAGAAACAAAATTAACTCGTAGCACTGGAATTTCATTCCGGTGATCACCGAAATCCTTAGCAAGCTAGTAATGCCTCTAAAACACAAGAGAAGAAACTGCTAGCATAGAACTTACGGTTACATTTAGCCAGCTCAACTGTAAAAAAAAACTATAGAGCCGTCAGATCAGGACCAATAATATTGCCGATTCTTCTTTTGGTCTTATCAAGGAGCTCAAGGTAAATAGCAGGGACACCATACCATATGTGGCAGCAATATTCTAAGCATGGACGAATGGTAGACTTATAATAGTGACATAGTAATGGATTCAATATAGTCTTTTTACTTCATAACAGCAGAGAACGTGAGCCCGATAAGGCGCAACGAGTTACTTTCCTGGAGGATAGCATCAGCCATGTTTATGGAAGGCAGCAAGGGGTCGCTAAGATGATTAATGGTGAGAAATTTAGTTTTGGAAGTGTTAAAATTAACAAGATCTCTTTTGCCTCAGTTAACTACGGAACTGAGGATTTTGGACATCGGCTGCCATTTTGACCTTGTCAGACTGATAAGCTTTACTTTCGAGGCAGGAGGAAATTGTTGTGTTTTCAGCGTAGATACCAAGTTGAGAGCTGATGTCATCAGGAAGGTCATTAATGAAAATTAAAAATAGAGTAGGACCAAGGATAGAGCCCTGGGGGTTAGGGTTAGGGTTAGTATGATAGAATCTGGGTGAGTGGGTATTCAGGGTAAGTCTTATTTCACGATTTGGTAGGAAGGGGACTGGATCAAGTAAAAAAAGTGCCCGGAGACATAATTTACCGAAGCTTTACAAATTGTATATGGACAAGATGCATAGCACAAGAGAGAGTATTACTAAATAAGTGTGTATCAAATAAAAACTTCATTTACTTCAAAGGGAAATTATACTGAACAGTTCAGATATATTATGATGTAATATATTATATAGGGTGCGATGGATAAATTGTCGCACAAATTACGCAAAAATAAAAATAACACTGACATCTCATTTGAATAGATATATTTACCAAAATTACACAGAAATATTTTGAAATACTAAAGAATAAATCTATTCAATAAGATCGCAATTCGCTTCAACCATGGCCTCCAGATGACATCGGAATCTCTTGCACCTCTTCTGGACGGTATCCTTGTTTAAGTTGTTGAATGCTGCCAGCCATAACCCATGCCTTCAGTTTATCTTTGGTGTTACAAGGAGTTTTGTTGGTCGCTCACTCAACTGCGTCCCACACATAATAACCAACGGGGTTGCAGCCTCGGGAGTTAGGTGGCCAGATGTGAGGGGTGATGTGGTCGCAAAAATTGTCTGACAGCCATGACTGGGTTCTCATGCTTGTGTAGTATGTTGCAGTGTCCTGTTGCTAGACGTAGGGTCTTCCAGCAGCCAGCTTCTTGACCCAGAGTAGCACTACCTCCTTAAAGCACTTTATGTAGTTCTCCGTGTTGAGTTTGAGGCCCTGTGGAAAGATGGATGGAAGCATAATGTCTCCATCACTTGTGATCACTCCAAATACCTTCATAATCATCATTAGACTCATCCAACTCTTTCCGAATCCTCTGCAATGTCCACAGATTGACATCCAAACACTCTGAAATGTTCGTATTGGCGATTCCGCCGCGAATGCCAAGCAGTACAGAATGCCGTTTCCAAATTTCTGGCGGAGTAAATTGCGTCATGATGCTCTTCTTCTTACAGACGGTGCCCAACTGACCCTACTATACTGTGCAGTCAACTAAAGGAAAACAAACTATGTTCATGCGCGAAATTAGAAATATAAAATGGCGACAATTTACCCATCGCTACCTGTACAGGGCAGTAGTTCAGGTGCATTTTTCAATAAACAATCTAAATTTAAAAGATTTTGTCTTATAATTTTTGCCTAGCAGTATTATAGTATTATATACACGCTTATTTATTTTTATTAATAAAATAACAAATGATCTTATTTATCGACTATCGTTTTTTTTGTAATCATTTACAATTTTTTTACACAGATTTTACTTATCCAATAGACTAAGAAAATGCATATTTTTCTTGTGGTGATTCATAATTAGAATTTTCGTTTGAATATATTTTCCGTTCAATGTATCTAATACAAAAAATATCAACTTTATTTGGATTTATTCATGAAATAGGAAAAATTTTGAAGTATTATTTATTTCTATACATTTTTATCAGACTATATTTAAAACTAAATGCTCAAAAAAAAGCTATGAATCTAATTTTTGGTGTCAGTACTTATCAGCAACAGTAACAAAGGCAGTTAAGAGGTGGTTCAAACCTTCAATCACTCGATAAACTACATCCTGTAGTTTATCGTCATACCCAGAGCTATCGTAATATAAGACGCACTCTTATTCTGAAGATAAAATTTTGGAGAAAAAAAACAAACTACAATCGTACTTGAAAGATTATCACTGAAGAAAAATTCAGTTTAATACTTTAAAAATGATTATATACTGTACTAGGCGTAAAAAGCTTCAAACGTCAAAATTAGAAAATTAGAAATACCACAAGTAAAAAAAAGTATTTAATTTTGCAAACCCTATAAAATCCTCATTGCTTTCACTGTGACTTGGAAAGGAATATTTCATCATTGGATGACAAAAAAACAAAAAAACAAAACAAAACAACAAAAAAAACAAACAAAAAAACAGCAAGACAGTCAAACAGCAAATGACAAAAAAGGATTTTCGAGTTGGAGGATCCACGCATCCTTCCGGTTAATAATCTAATCCTTTGAAAATAAATATTTAATATTTTTCAACCAACATCTCGCGTTCACATCGACAATAAAAAAAAACATGCTTTGTGATCCATTTGAAGATTATATAAGCAAAACTTCTATACGAGACAAGCCAGTAAGGAGAAGAGCCGGCAATATACGGCAGCAGTTCACGACGTCGCGGTTTAAAAGAAATTTCTTTACTCATTCAGCCGTCTTCTTCTCCAAGGTACGTGGCACTTACACTTTCCTCCTCACTTTCACCCTTGTCCTTTTTTCTCACACATACATGCGAAGAAATCACATTTCTTTTCATCTTAACAAACAAGGACTTAAAGAACGAAGTACTACGAAACGTTTAGTTGTAAAAACACATCAAAATATTTTATATTTAAAACTCTTTTTCGCCTTTGGATTGAAACAAATCCACAACAAAATTTGTGACCAAACGACGTGAGAAACGAGCACACACGCCGTAACATGCAAAATATTTTTATTACTAGAAGGCGAGAACAGAAACAACATTTTCAACATTACCCACGAGAAATTCAATAACGAACGAAAAAGATGGCTACAATGACTATCAATTTGCCAGTTTACAGCCCTATTAATGTAAAAACGTGGTTTTCACAGTTCCGTACAATTTTCAATGCTAAGAAAATCACGTCGCAGAGATATAGATACACTTATGTTGTAGAAAAACTTACACCAGAGGTGGCAACTGAGATGGCTGGTTTATTAGAAGAAGTGCCAGAGGAAACACCCTATGATACTTTTAAAAATGCTATCATTCGCAGCACAGGCAAATCAAACGAAAGAAAACTGCATGATCTTTTCAGAAACATCAATCTTGTTAACATGAAGCCATCCCAGCTTCTGAGAAAGATGAGAGCGCTGTTGGGTAACAACTCGATATCTGACAAAGTGCTAAGAACTTATGGATAGACAAACTTTATACTCATACAACACAAATTTTAGCGTCATATCCCGAAGAGCTACACCTCGATCGCTTAGTAGAAATCACTGATAAGATCCATGATGATGACAACAACAACAACAACAACAACAACAACCGAGATAACAACGCATACTACACAAATGAACTACCACCAAACAGAATAGATTATCTTGGATAGAAGAGAAAATGAATGAGCTGACATTTCAACTTGGTGAAGCAAAAATGTCAGCCTTTTCTTCGCTACGTTCTCATGATAAAAACCGCTTTTGGTCACGACGTCGAGGTAGCTAGAGGAGACCCCATGAGTGACGTCACTATGAGATATGTTGGTATCACTATAAATTTGAAAAAGATGCACAAAAGTGCGGCGAGGCATGTAATTTAAAAACGTAAACCTATAGTGTATTCCAGGAAAACGAACTTTTTAACCCGTAATAATGACGGCTGTTGCTGGAAATAAACACGGTCGTCTATTCCACATTCGTGACAAAATTCACGGATATCTATTTTTAGTTGACACAGGAGCAGAAGTCAGCGTCAGTCTCCATACATTTCTACTGGAATTGGCCGAGAAAGAAGCATACCAAAAACTTCTTATAAAATTTCCGAATATCACAACTCCTTTCAAATACAACGCGTCACTCATATAAAGCACTATATAAAGACAACCGGACAGCCAACTCATACTACCCCACAGAACTAGGCAGATTTCCAACATTTAACATGTTGGAATTCTGCCTAGTTCCGGTATAATACGTCCATCTAAAAGCTCATGGTCATCACCACTATACATAGTGCCAAAACCAGACGTCACTGCTTGGTGCCCATGCGGAGATTTCCGCCGTTTTAATGCAGCCAATACAGCAGATAGGTATCCGATCCCACATATCCATGATTTTACCAGGAGACTACAACACGGATTTTTACAAAATTGAACTTAATAAAGGCCTATTATCAAATTCAAGTGGCAGAAGAGGACATACCAAAGACAGCTGTGACTACTTTGATTTATCTGAGTTCCTTATGATGACATTCGGTCTACGCAACGCAGCACAATTTTAAGAATTAATCGAGGAAGTTATACGTGGTTTACCTTTTACTTTCGCATACAGAGATGATGTCTTAATTGCGAATAAAAATGATCAGGAACATTATGACACCTTGAACTAAGTCTTCGAATGGCGACAATACTTCGGATTCAAAATACACGTCGGCAAATGCGTCTTTAAAGTCAATAAACTCACTTTCCCCGGACCTGAAATAGATAAAACAGACATATGTATTTCACCAGAGAAAATCACTACAATACAAAATTTTCCACAGCTGACATCACTCAGGCAAGGACGTCGATTTATTGACTTGATTAATTATTATCGTTAATTTATACCGAAATGTTCAAACATGTTACTCCCTTTTATCAATTTATTAAAAAACATGAGTAAACATGCGAAAATCATATTACAAGGTCCTACTCTAGACGCTTTCAATGAAGTTAAAAATGCCCTAAAAAATGTTACGAAATTGTGTTAAGTGAAGAAACAGACACTCAACTCACACTCAAAACAGATACATTGTCAGAATCTGTTGGGACTGTCATACATCGGATTAGAAAGGGTGAAGCTAAACCCATTTCCTTCTTTTCTGTCAAGCTGAATACAACGCAAAAGAAATACAGTACCTTTTGAAGAGAACTTCTGGCGATTTACCTGTCACTAAAACACTTTCGGCAGATCTTAGAAGGTTGACATTTCTTTTCATCTTAAACAGTTACTGAGTCACATATACCTTGCACAGTGGCTCGGACAAATATTCACTACGCGAGATGCGCGTCACCTTGATTATATTTCACAATTCGCTCCAGACGTTCTTTATATGACAGGCGATGAAAACATTGTAGCCGACACTCTTTACAAATCAACAATTGCAATAGTTGATTGAAATGTGCTAAGTTACGAAGGAGAACAGAAGAAAGAATTCTACTTTATTAAACATTCAGAATGATACATCACTCCAGTTACGTGAATCACAGGTTCCTTTCGGAGATAAAACTATTTATTGTGATGTGGCAAAAGGTCATCGCCGACCTTATATATCACCATCATTACGCAGACAAATCTTCCATCACTTTCACGGTTTCTTCCTCCCAGGAAGACGAGCTACAGCCAGAGTCATCAGTGGTCGTTTCGTTTTGCCGAACATGTGCAGAGATATTCAGCAATGGACACAAAATTTCAGAAACATTAGATATATAGACATAGGAAATCACTAGTGGGACATTTCAACGAACCCGACGGAAGATTTGCTCACTTGAATATTGACATTGTTGGGCCTCTTCTCAATGCTAAAGGATTCAGCTACTTGCTAACAATAATGGATCGTTTTAGTATGTGGCCTGCTTCATTTCCAACCAAGGATATTTCAGAAGAATCAGTTGCCAGGACCATCCTGAAGCAATGTATCACAACATATGGTGTACCTTTAGTCATTACAATTGACAAAAGAACACAATTTCAATCTGTGTTGTTCCGAGAATTTCTGAACTTGAAACTACTGCATATCACCCACGAACTAATGGTATCGTAGAGCGTTTTCACAGACAATTAAAAACGGCTCTTGCAATTAAAGTCAAACCATATAACTGGGTTGATCCTTTTCTACTGTCGCTGCTATCTATAAGAAATGTAAGACTTAGGCTGCATCCCATCAAAAATGTTTTTTTAGTACTATTATGAATTTACCTGGTCAATACTTCTCGGCCGATCATACATCCCAAACTACAAGTTTTGTTCAACCTTTTAAAGATAGAATGAACAAGTTAACATTCACACCACCAAGGCGTTGCAACAAACAATCAGACATTCCAAAACAAACTACAGTCCTGTGAATACTTTTTTCTACGTAACGACATGATAAAGAAATTCCCAAACTATTCTGGACACATCAAGTCATTGAGAAACATGAAAAGTATTTAAAACGGTAAAAGAGACACAGTGTCTATAGATAGAACGAAAGCGGTATATGTTCATCAAGACGAGTACCCTTTTTGTACAGAACAACAAACTTCAGCAACACAATTCTCAGACAATACTACACTACATGATCAACCAACCAACCAACCAATACTACAAAATGATCAACCAACCAACAAACTAGGTCAAATAAGAACTCTATAAGAGATTCACAACAAATAACAAATAATTCAATAGCTGAAAGAAAACATTGAACAGAGTGATAAAATCTGGAAGGAAGGTCACTTGGCCTAAACATTATAAAACATACATAACATCTTAATAATAAACTCATTAATATCTCTATCTCTTTCTCAACTCTCAATCTGAGTGGGGTATTTGTGGAGCGAAGACAGAAATAAACAGCAAGACAAATACCAGATGACAAAAAAGTTTCTTACTCGGAGGATTCGCACATCCTTCCGTTTAATAATTTAATCCTTTGAAAATAAATATTTAACATTTTTCAACCAACGGGTTCGTGAGCAACATTTCTAGACCAAATAAGCCATTAAGGAGTAGGGGCGGCAACATACGACAGCAGTTCACAACGGTACGGCTTAAAAATGAATTTCCTTATTCATTCACCTGTTTTCTTCAACAAGCTACGTGACACTTACGCTGTACTCTCCACTTTCTCCTTTGTCACTTTTATTTCGCGCATACACGCGAAGAAATCAGATCTTTTCATCTTAACTAACAGCTACAAACACGGACGTAAAGAACTTTAATACTCATACACGCTACGAAAAATTTAGCTGTAAAAACATGAAAATAAAAATATTTTATGTTTAAATATTTTCTTGCCCTTTTCTTTGTTGTGGATTGATTCAAATCCACAACAGATCTAATATTATGATCCAAGAGAATCTCAATTCCATCCATTGTGTTACACCCATGATTTGTTAATCACTATAATACTTATTTTTTTACGAAGTTTTTAACTACATACACATCTAAGCAATCGTCAGTCATTTGCTTTATTTAGTGGGAGTCGTAGGAAAAATCTTCCTCATGCAACCAGTGGTACTGTTCCATTAAAGTCTTAACGAATTTGCTAATACAAACATCGAGAGGATGAAATTGACTTGTTAAAAATATTTACACATGACATTATATATATTTTCAGACTTTCTTCCTATAAGACAAAAGCAGATTCTGACATCAGATTTTGAGATAAAATTGCGTCTTATACATCGAATAATATGGTAAAATGTTCCCAGTTGATACAGTGAAGTTTGCTGTAAGTTTTGAGGGTTGGAAATAAGTTTTTACTACAGCCTTCAAATTTTAACAGTGTGCGTTGTTTCTAAACTGAAATTGCCATTTTTAGAATCAAATCCTTATTGTCTATTTGATAAAAGTATTAACTTCTGAAACCAAAACACTTTATATTCTTCAGATTTGGCTTCATTATAACAGAGATTGAACTCTTGCATAAAATAGAAAAAATAATTAAAAATATAGATTTGGAAGACACTCTATATTTCTTCGAGTGTAGCAAAAATGAACTGAATATAATTATTTTTTATCTGAACAAATAATATATTTAAAATAAAATACCAGTTGATGTATTATTTTCAAGAAAACGTCAATTATTTATAAAATACGGATAAAAATTTTAAATGGAGTTTAGTATATCAGGTAAGGAAATCAGCAATGTTCTTTTTTTAATATAAACTGTTATATTAGAGAAAGGTAGACGGCTAAACATTTACGGTGTTATTGGGGGATACTTCGCTCCTTCAGCGTTTTCCTAGAACTAAGAACTAAACAGAAGACTAAATTTGTCTTCATGACTTCGATCTATGGCAATACTATTGAGAGCAGCTGAATCATTCATTGAAAATCATTGCTGCCATTAATCCTCAAAATAACTCAAAAAGCTTTCCGTTTTTTTTTCTTGAAAAATTAGTTTCTAAAACTTCTATGAAAGTCTTCTGTGCAGGAAAAATTGTACTGAAATCATTCCCGAAAATAAGTTCAAGAAAAAAAGAAAAAAAAAGTGTATTTGAAATCAAAACAACAAAAAGTGTTATACAGTTGGGTAATGTATCTCAAAAGTTCATTTGATGAGAGGATTAGATAAAAATATAGAATCGGGAATCTTTGAAAATTAATATATAATTTAGCCCCATACTTATATTTGTGGCGCCTTGCTTGTTATAATTTTGAAGCTGTGCGTAAAAGTGAATTTATAGTTCCAGCGTAGCACAAAAACTAAAACTCTTTGACAACGATTGCAGGAAAAGCCATTTACAGCAACATAAACAAATTGTGGCCATTCAGTTCAAAATTTGTACATAAGATCACTTAAAGATGTTATGATTGAAATATATTTGCACTCGAAAATGTCGAGTGAACGAATAGAAGCGACGGTACGAATGCAAACAAGTTATGAAAATGTAATGGAAATCTCGAAGAGAGGGAGTAATAATTCTGCCAAAGTCATTAAAAAATGAAAATGAACAGAAATTCAAATATTTGAAGCATTCAAATTGTCAAAAAACAATTCTCACATCAACATGCTAATCCCAAAATACCTCTTGTCAGTTTTTTGAAAGGAGTTATTTTTTATTTCTAAAATTATTTCGTGTTAATATAACAAGTTATCATTTATACATTTTTGTAAAACAGAATTGTTATAATCGCAAAAGAATGCAAGAAAAAAAAAGTATATATTCGTCAAGCAATCATTTACTCTGTTGGGTCGTAAAATACAAACTGAAAGGGAAAAGTCTCATGCTCAAACGGTGTTAAACTCCAAATGACGCAATTATGGAGTTCTATTTCAAATCGCTAGATTAAATTTGCAGGCAAAAACTTATAAAGTTAATCTTAATAAACAAATTTTAAAGAATTAAATAAATAAACAACATTCACAATAAATCATTCCGACAAGAAACAGGAGAAACACCATGAAAATAAAAATAAAATAAAAACTACTTTAAAATTACAACTAAAAAAGGCCACATACACACACAATTTATATATTGATGAACACATTTTTGCACATATGCACACATTATCTCATACAAATCATGTACCCACGAAACAGTTATTTGAGCCAAGTTCAGTGACGTCACTATTGCACGTAGCTACGGTTGCCATCTTCGTATGTGACGACAGTTGATCCTCTTTCTACTTCGACTGCCTGGCATTGACCTACATTGGATATTTTATTGATTGTTGCAAGTCAACTGTCGAACGCTTTTTCCCAGATTCTGTTCTTTCACACTTTTTCTCTTCACTGTCTCCGCTGCCACGTTCATTTCTTTCTTTCTTTGTCTCCATTCGAATCTGTTTTAATTGTACTTCCCAAATTGAAAAGTACTCCTTTTTTAAACTCCATATTGTGAAAATTACATAAAAATCAAAACAAATGAAATAAATAAAAGTACAAAAGAAAGAGAAGGAAAAAAAATGATCAATTGGAAAAGAAATTTGAATAAGTTTTTTTTTTCTACATAATCGAATATTGCCGAGAAACGTGCCTTGGCAAGACGGAGATTTTCAAACCAGACAAAGGCTAGATTTTGAATATTTAGTAGGCTATGTCCATTTGCCTCCGAGAGACTAAAGCAAAAGAAGAAGAAAAGAATAAACGAATATATAGACACGTGAGGCAGAGTTCCTAAAAATTTCTCGGCCTGTCCAAGAATTGATTTAAAAAAAAGTATCTGATGTTTGGTCATTTGTTCAGATTTTGAGAAGTGGAGCGGGGCGAGAAATTTTCGCCAGCCGCTTCGTATATATCTTAAATTAAAATAACAGCTTCGTGTGTACAATCCCATTGTCTATATTTAATATAAGCACAGAAGTGTAAACAAAGAAACAGTATTATATCAAGATTTAGAATCGTTTTTCATTAAGATTTTAACTAAGTGCGTCTGTATGTAAAATATTTTTCTTTCCAACTCGCGACATTTTCCCAAGTTTTGAAATCAATAAAAAAAATCATTTTCACCCGCAATGCATTGAAAACTTTAATGAAAGTCATTTTTATTTGTAAAAGATTTGACTGTTTTGTCCAGAGTTCATTCTGTTTATTAAGTAAAAATGAAAGACATTTCTATTAAGTTTTCTAAGTTAACTTCAGTGAATAACATATTTTCTATCCCTCACACTCTCTTCTTTAATTGATTGATTCGTTTTGTACGGTTTATCAACCCATTTCAGGTTATTTAAATCCAGAAAATAGTTTTAGATTCTAAGAATTATTTTTTGGTTGTGGAGATAACAATGCTTTAGTGATACAAGTCTTCCGTATTAAAAAAATAACTGAAGCGAGAAGAGGTGGATTCATACCTTTCCCATATCCAAGCTTACGGCACCTACTATTTCCAAGCGGTCACCCATCTACGTACTGACCAGCTTCGACGTTACTTAACTTCTGCGTGGAACCGGTGTTTCAACGTGATATAGCCGTAAGTCTTTCAGGCAACTTTATAAATCTTTCATCTTCTCAGAACTTTATATCTAATCTAATCGTAGTGCCTTTTGCAGTCCTTCAGGGAAGTTAATTTTTTTTTTCAGTAAGAAAATCTGAAACTGCGGCACCAATAAATTCATTGTGATGGGTGGAACCTCTTCTAGTCAAGGTTTAACAAAGGAACATTGTGAGCTTTGTCTTAATCAGCAGCGTACCTAGTTTGTTTGCCGCGCTGGACAATCACATAATTTGCTACCTCTCTAAAGACATTTCCAAAACTGGACAATATCTACAAAATATAAAGAATAATTACAATTACGCCATTTATTTTGTTCTGATAGACAAAAAAAAAACAAAAAAAAAAACAACAAAAAACAAAACAAAAAACAAACAGAAAACAAAACAAAACAAAAAACAAAAAACAAAAAACAAAACAAAAAACAAAAACAAAAAATAAACAAAAATAAAAACAAAAAATAATAGCAACAATAAGGAGATGGAAACTCGTTTAAAACTAATTTGATTTTTAGGATAAAATTTGATTACATTAACAAAGGTACTATGAAAAAATCCCTAACAATAACTGACTCATAGTGTAACCCTCCAAGTAGATTTTCAATAAAATGCTTCACTATATATATATATATAATGTAGGTAAAATGGCACGAATTGAATGAAAGAAAAAAAAATGATACAACTAATTTGGCATGGCGCTTTATTATACTAAGCCACTTTGTGCAATTCGACGTGGTGTAATGGTTAAATCAATTACGACTGAATAGTGAATTCGATTCTCACTGGGTGCTCCATACTTTCGGCCTTGGACAACATCTAAGCTACGCTTAGAAAATCCTGGAACTTTTCGACGTCGTGTAATGGTTAGCAAGCGTGTCTCTTTAGATCAATTACTACTGAGTAGTGAGTTCGATCCTTACTAGGTGCTCCATACATTCGGCCTTGTGCTACATCTAAGCTAAACTTAGTAAATCGTTATTTCGAAGCATGGAAAACAGAATGAGCACGATCTACCCACGTGAATTGAATAGACGGTTTCGGAGAACCGCGTTCTAATTCCAGTTGGGTTCGTTATATCCACTTACGCGCAAATACCCTTGGGAAATCCACCTCTTCTTCCCCAGATATGGGTTAATTAATAAAACTTGCTAAATGATTATTATCTCCAAAAAATTCTCTCATTTAAAAAAATATTTTCTGGCTTTAAATAACAATTAATTTAGGTGCTTTCAAATAAAACGACCGAAGAATCGACAACATCGCATCGCACTTAATTGTGAACTCTTCAATGGCTGGATAGAATGCGCTTCTTAAGCGGTTTTGAAGTTCAGAATTGTCTAACTCCTAGAGTGGCTGCCAACTGCGTCTAGAAAACTTAGTCTGCTATGCCCTTACTGGGGGTGGGTAGAAATGGATTCATACCCTTCCTAAGTCTATTTCTACGAAAGTGAATGCAATGAACTCGGTAGGAATTCGAACTAGGATCGCCGTTCTCACTTTTCGATTCCATAGCAGCTAGACTACCATCATATCAATTGCATTATGTGCATTAATACAATTGAGCTTACCGTTAACTTAATTTAGTTGTAGATTCCAAGAAATTAAATAACCGTATAAAACTTTATGAATTCTATGCAAACGTAGGATTCTATTGATTCAGCTGTTTATTGATCCTGTGCATATTCTTTTAGAACTGGTTATGGAAAAGGGAAAAGTAATGTGAATATAAAATAGTATTTACTCTTAATCTGCGAAAAAAATCTCGAGAAAGTTCGGTAATGTATTGTGATTTTGATTGAGTGATTCATTTGTTTCTTATGGTTTTTAAAACCTTTGTGGGTTATTTAAAGCCGAAACATCTTCACTCGTAAGAATAATTCTTTTTTTGGCGAGTGAATATTGAATTAATAATTCTTTAATGAGTTTTTTTCCCAGATGCAAGTCCCATTCTTTAACCCATAAGAGAGAGAGAGAGAGAGAGAGAGAGATTCCACCGAGTATTTGCACAGAAGGTAATGTAACGAACCCAGCTTTCCGAGTTCTCATTTTCAGCCCAGTACAATGCTTATGGAGACGTTTTGCAAAGTTTAAAAAATGATACCGAATTGAAAGACAAAAATTCACTTTGAATAGCTTTAGAATGTGAAAACTGATAAATTAGAAAAACGTTTAACGGGCGAGAGATCACAAAAAACATTTAAAGACGTGGAAGAATTCGAGGCGAATCAGTCAATTGTCGTCTGTCGTTTACAAACAACAGAAATCATTCAGTAAAATACAAAAACAGTTAGAACTTACAGAACAGAGCAGCAGTTATCATTTACACACAGGCCTTTCATTTGTTGCAAGATTCAAATGGAATTCTTCATAGCGAATTTTTGGAGTCAGAACTAACTGCTATTGTAGCATTGCATAGTGAACAATTGTATTAGAAAAGATGGATGAGGCAACTGACGACCGCTTAATTTGCTGCATGACAATGTCCATCGTCAAGTGATAAATGTTATGCATCACAATGATCAGAAAGCTGGAGTGGGAATTTCTTCAATATGTCGTATATTTTTCAGCACTGTCAGTTTCAGTCTATTGTGCCTGGTTAACAATTCTGGTAACAATTCCAGACATCGCCTTCGAAAGATTCCTCGGATAATCCATCGTCTCAAAACGAAAATTATTCTTTTATGAAGAAAGGCGCAAGGTGGCATTAATTTAAAAAAAAAAAGAAGGAAAATGGCTGATGATGGTGTATATATTTACACAAAGTAAACATTTTATCAAAAATGCTAGATAATTTTCTATGAACCTAATGCTGTATATCATTTTATAAATTCATGACAATTATGGATAGAAAATAAACAAAAACATACACAACTAGTTGCCTGACTACTTGTTTACATCATAAATACGCATGCGCACATATGCGCGCGCACGCACACACGCACACGCACACACACACACACACACACACACACACACACACAGAGCATATGTATTTTTACAGCAAAAAAACAAAAATTACCTCAACATAGAGATAGTCTATTTCAAGCCGTTCGGACTTAGGGACTGAAGATAGCCGTATACAGAACGGCTTGAAATAGACTATCTCTATGATGAGGTAATTTTTTTGCTGTAATACATATATATATATATATATATATATATATAATGTGTGTGCGTGCCTTTGCATGTGCGTATGTAAGCGTGTGCGCAGTACTAGGTTACGTTAAATTACGCGTAATTAACTTTGGGAAAGGTGTCAATCCATCTCTTCTCCCCCAGCTAGTAGGACAGACTGAGTCCTATAGCCTTGACTGACAACGAGTCTACCATAGAAAGAAATGCCAACTTACTGCTGGAAAATTTTCTGCCTAGTCAGTCATGAATCGAAAAAGACATGATCGCCTCAGCGTGTATCACGTATGGCACTTAACTGACTGACCTAGACTCTATGAATACAAACGCATTACTAGATTGGCGGAAAAGTCTCATCATTTTACAGCTGAAATGGCTTGATGTGGCCGTAAATTCTTTGGTAACGGTTTCTTCTCTCACACTTCTCGCTTGTAGAAATGTATTTCAGCTTCTTGCTTCCCAGTCAAATTTGATCTTCAAAAAATTGAATGCAATGTTAATCGCTATCTCCTGTCTTCTTAATTCCTGTTCTTTCAGTGTTATCTTTTCTTAATAAGTTTTTCTTTTTTTCATATTCTTTTAAAATCACTAACTCCTTGCATCTTAGTGGCTTTATTGCCTTGTTTGGTGAGAAAATATTAAAAAGTAATGCCGTATGTTTTACTGAAATCATTTGGGACAAGGGCAACTTATCGAAAGTTCTTAACATGAGATTTTAGTTCAAAAGCAGGTTTTCGGTTCACGGCTACCCATCGGTGGTACCAGGTCACTGGAAGATGTAATTTGGGCGTTAAAATGCTCGTATATATGTGGGTGAGGAGGACTTAATGGTGACACGTGTGATTAGTATATTTTTGTCTTTCAACTCAATAAAAGACATGCTTGTCAATAATTAATATCGACAGAACCCCCAAAAGTGCCAGTTATCATGTGTCCCTGTTTCATAGATAAAATTATTATCATATTAAGGAAATCACGTCGGCATTTCTGACGAACCTTTATTGATATAAACTGTCATGACTAGGGCACTGACCATTGTCATCAACTTCAACATTGTTGTATTTTTTCTTCGATTATGCGGACACCTTGAGATAGGTGTTGAAAAAGTATGTTCGGATAATTCAAAATTCCGGATAATTGAAAACCTAAAGTATCGAAAAAGAATGGAGGAAAAAGTAATTTTCCGAAAGAAATTCAACATTTATATCAGCAAATAACATTTTCAAACGCTTTGTTCAAGATTTTTAATTTATCTGTTTCCGGCGACGTTCGTGTTTTTTTTTTCTGCAGTTAATTCTCGAAGCTGGATTAAAATAGTTGTATTTGTAAGGGTACCTGTACCTGTTGCGGTATTCAGCCAGTTGGTTAGAGTCAAACGAACTCGCTGCACGCCAACGACAGCTGGCCAAGCATAGCAAGAGGTCGTATTCATTAGGATGCGCTCATCTATAGTAGGAGTGTCAGTAGGAACTTGGATCCATAAGCGGTCCCCAGCCGCATGTATACACACTTTTAGGATAGTGCGATCAGGTTTGAATTCATGGTTTCCTTCTAGACTAGTTGCCACCCAATTTGTCTTGCTATTTAACCCTTAAAATGGGGGAGGGGCGAGAGAAGAGATGGATTCATACTTTTCCCAATGGAAAGGTATGAATTCACGGAAGTGAATGTAATGAACTCGACTGGAATTCGAACTCTTTTCTCCGATTCCTCAATCCGAGCCGTTAACTCCGCTGTACTTCCCCTTGTAAGGGTAGCTTCTGCTTGAAAGCTCAACTAAAACATTAATCAAACATAGTCATCGCTTCGATGTTAGAAATTGGGCACTTGAACTTTAACATGACCAATATCATTATCATCCGATTTTATCAAACTTATGGTTTTCTAAAGTCTCAAACATGAAACATTAGAATGGATTTCATTCGGATAATTGAAAAAGGTTTGAATGATTTCAATTTTTCTCTTCATTTCACGTCCGGATAATCGAAGTCTGAACAGTCGAAGTACGTATTCATGGGAAAGTACTGTACATTTTAATTTATTTGAACTATTGTTTTCCTGTCTATATTTCTGAGATGAGGTATTATGTACAGTATTTACATTAGTCGGACTATTGTCCTCATCTTTGTCGCCAATTTGTCACAACGTTTCGGTATATTTATTACTTAAACATAAAATATTTTCCTCGTTAACCCCCCTCCCCCCGCAAAAAAACCTTCTTAATTCATTTTGTAATAGAAATTCTCAACACACACAAAAAAAACAAAGTATTGGATGATAAAAGAAATTCTTTAGTACTTGCTCAAGTCCGACTTGCTCAAAATGCTTGGTTTAAAGCTGAGAATGGGTGGGTGCTTCGCCGTGAAGCAATGGTTAGAAAACAAGCTTTCTTGATTACTACTAATATAGTGAGTTCGGCAAACATGGAGAAACGCGCCTGCAATAAGACGGAGTGTCGAAAGGACGGTTTTTTTCATTGACACCGCTTTTTTAAACTACTTTTAACAACTTTTATTGTTTTTAAAAAGGAATAATTAGAATTAGAACAAAATTTGCATAATATGAAAGTGAATTTATACATTTTCTTTGTTCTTGAGAATAGGCAAAAATAAATAATAAACTCTATTTATTTCTTATATTGTTTCTTTACACTATGTATTATTATATTATTTATTAGAATGCTTGGCAAAGCTAATTGCCAATTGATTCGAACTTTATAAAATGGTAAATATATATTTCCTTATGATTGGTTCACAAATTTTAGTAATTTAGTAAATTTATGAATTAAAAATTGTTTTCAAATTTATTGCTTTATACATTAATAAATATAGCATTGCATTAGTTGTAACTGTATTAGTTTTTAATTATTCCTGTAAATAAAGAATCTAATAAATAGTGTTTGTATTAAACACTATTTCTCAGATTGTTTATTTACAAGAATAATTAAAACCTAATAATTAAAAAACTACTTCTGTCGTAAATTCTCAAGAACAAAAAGTATGTTAATTCATCTTCATAATATGTTTAGGTTTTATTCCAATTATAATCATCGCTTTTTAAAACAATAAACATTGCCGAAGAGTGATGTTAGTTACAAAAGCGATGTCAGGGGAAAAACCGTCCTTTTTATACTACGTCTTATTGTAGCTACGCTTGTCCATGCTTGCTCAATTTTTAACCTTCCCCCAGCAATACCTGATGAATGTTTATTGGATTCGCTGGTAGCCCTGACTAGTATGTCTATACATACGATCTGGTGTATCCACTTTGAAGCTTACTTACTGGGTGTCTTGTATTGGTAACCTGATTAGCCTTTTCAAGTCAAGGGCCAATCGTCATCTATATTCATCTTCATAATCGTCATTTGCTACCACCTCCCCTTTCAGTTAATATCACAAACCTCATTGATCGTAACCATTTTAGCAGTAACTCTCTTCCTTGAGTGTCTTTCGAGCCTTGTATTGAGTGAGATTTAACATAAACATATCTGTAATCGCAAATGATAAGAAAAGTGACTAAATGTGAAAAATGTGTCATCAGTTTCCTTCAGGAAGGAAAAAATTAATTTCGTTAATTCTCATTAATCAAGATGGATTTCAATTACACAGATTTACAGAGATCTGAAATTGAATTGAATCAGATAGTTTTTTAGGAGTAGAGAAATTTATTTTTTCTCATTAATCATCCTAGTAAATTAATTAGTTTCAGAACTTCGTGTAGCTTATTTATAAATGGAAAATTTAAAACGCTATGGCTTACAGTCAGAAAATATAATATTATCAGAAGAGTTTAAACATTTACAATAAAAAATCATCTGTGTGTGGTTACGCAAGCTTTTGGCAAATCTTCCATGTCACATCCTCGTTGGTTTCAGTAAAATTAAAGACGATTAAGATAATTCCATAAAAACGCGCACATGCAATCAATATTAAAAATATTAAAATCAATTAATTAAAAAAAGAGTTGATCTTTGCCAGTTATTTAAATGTTTGCAGCATTAACACAAATTACCGAATGTATAAAAAATCCCCTTTCATTTACTAGGGAAATACTATTTTTGACATGTTTCTTCTTAGTCGTCTGGTGTTTCTGTTATATATTTAAAGATGTTTGATAAAATTAAAAGAAGAATCTTCAATGTTATTAGTCCTAACCTGGAATGTCGTATTCAGTTACATTCCAACCACTGCACAGTTACTTCCCTGGCCCTTTCCCATAAATAAATGTTCCTAAAATGAAAAAAAAAGGTCGTTTTTTTTTTATTCTGACAGATGCCGTAGCTTCAGGATGGTCTACTGAATGGTATTCTACAAAAATATACCCTATTTTTTTCAAACGGACCAGACAATTTAAGTCGCATCTGTCACATCTGGTCTGATGCTTCTGCTATATATTTAGAGATTCTTGCTAAAATACAAAGTAAGTATCCACAATATTACTGGAACAACTACCATCTCAGCTTCAGTCAATTTTTCCTTGCCTTAATTTAGCTGCTCTATGCCTTTTCTATAAATACTTTCATGACAATTATTCTGATAAACTTTGCTTTATGATAAAGTTGTTATTTTTATTCCCCACTCCACACAGAAAAATTGTACAGATGGGAACTAGTTAGGACTTTGTAGAGACTTTGAGGTATTATGTTGGCTGTAGTTAGAATGTTTAGTAAGAAAGTGTTGTTTTGGTATGCTTGGGTTAGTAATTGTGGCTAGTTAAGTTTAAGATAAGACAGATTGAAGAACGGCCTTCCCATCTACCGCAATTTTGGCTTTGTCACATTTTTTTTTATTTTCAAAATAAATATTACTTTCCTCAATTGTACCTAGACTTTATGAATTTAAGCGTACTACTAGACTGGTCGCAAGGTCTCATCATTTTACAATTAAAATAGTTAGATGTAACCGTAAGTTCTATGCTAACAATATTTTCTCTTGAACTTTTCTGTTGTGGAACTCTCTTCCGGCTTCTTGCTTTAGTCAACTTTGATCTTCAAAAATGTAAATGCGATGTCAATCGTTATCTTTTGTCTTCTTAATTCCTGTTTTTCTTTTTTATTGTTCTCCATCCTTAATAATGTTTTCTTTCCTCATATTATCCCACAATCATTAACCCTTTGCGTCTTAGTGGTTTTATTGCCGTTGTTGGGATGAAATAAATAAAACATAAAAGTAAATAAATTCCTTTATTTTAAAATAGACGCTATAAGATTGATATGAAATATTCAAACCCACTATCAACCTTTGACTGAAGATCGCACTTCCACGTGTGTTTGGATGAGTTTGATACTCTTTTTCATCTGGATCTTAATCCACAGCTTATTTTCCAAATCGCATATATCACATAGAAATACACAGAAAGTTAAACATGAAAGAAAATCAAATTGGATTTGTGCTTGTTATAATAATAGTTTATTTCGCTACCTAGACAAAACGCTCTTTTTTAGTTATGCTTATCAGACAGCGTCAACCATTTAGTTATCCCTTTTTTCGGACAGATACTAACTCCGGTCGAGAGGTAATTTGACTCCTACAATACTAGATTTCTTTCGTTATGCTTATAATATAATTTATAATTTCGAACAAAATCCACAAACCTTTCAAATTTAAAACATCTGTCATAGCCTGTGACCATTTTCTTGTCATATATCAGGACAAACTCCCATCCACTCCCAACAAAGTTTATCCAAATTCCTAATTGAATTTCAACCGAGAATTTAGGTCATATTTAATTTTAATTTTTTGCTCATGGCTTATTTATCTCACTGATGAATACGTCTTTGATCTCATTCTAAAATATCATGCAAATATCGCCATATAGGTATGAAGTATTTCTCTAAAATGGAAATAAATCACCCGGTAACATTTTTTTCTAGTCTTTGCTTCCACTTTGATAGTTTTCTTTTACCTTAAACCCTATTACAGTGGTCAGTGAGTCGATAGGCAACGGGAATTTTCTGTAAAATATTTAGCGATCGGAATGTCAGAACTTCCTGCTTTTAGCTTTCCAAATCGTAGTTACCCGAAATAAAAAGCAATTATATTTGATGGATTTTATCAGACCTATTAGAAGTGTGTCAAGTTGGCTATAAATTTAATAAAACTTGATGTAACTTGCCTTATCAGATGACAAAATCTCAAAAGTATTAAATTTTCCACAGAGCAAATGTTAAATATTTTTTGTTATAGTAGGAAAACAATACTGACACTATATTTACAGAAAGAGAAAAATCAATAAAAGTGTGGTTAGTATCAGGTGTTACTTATTTTTCTTTACAGACATAACTCAGTCAATATAAACTCAGCTTTATTTGGTTTAAATCTACTTTAAATCACTGTTCAACGCAGTTTTGACGCCTCTGATCCTGATTTCTATTACAACGCGTTGTATTTTTCATGCCTGTAAAATAAAGTGTGCGATCTTTTCCTTTTTTTATAGACCGATCGTTAAGATGGCCGACTTGAAGCATTTTCACTTTGTTTACAATTACAATTTTTCTGGGTTTTGTTTCCAATGCAACTCATTGCCTTTGTTGCTGCTAGAATTTGCACTTATTAAATACAAATGAAAGGCCTTTTTAGTTACCCTGATACAATAACTGGACTTGTTCCTGCCAATACATTAGGGGAAGTCATATGCAGATAGATATTTACAGTGTTGGCAAGTTTTTCCAACTCTTTCATTTACCTGTTGTCATTCTTCGTTTGAATCAGGGTTGGGAGAAGAAAAGAAAAAAAAGAGGTTCAAAATTGTTACTAGAAATGGATTTTGGTGTTTGTAACATAGCTTTACTGGTTGGGGGTTATTCCAGTTTCGAAACGTTTTTATTCGAGCGATACAAGCGGCAGAATATTTTGGTGTTACATCTGAAAGATTTTATATTCTTTGTAATCCGTGCGTATATATGTTTTCACAGAGTCCAGAAGTTGATTTTCTACCAGTTACTACCTATCTCCGACTATTGACACCCAAAATGTTAGGTATAACTTTTAAAATATTTATAACAACACGTATTCCCCCGCACCTGCAAATAGAGTATATCGCATCAAAAGTTTCTAAATTGCAGGAACTATACCGCTAAATGTTCCCCAATTATTCAGGCACCTTGTATATTGTTACATTGGTTTAGTATAAAGGATCAACTTCTTTGTGTCGATATCCCTTTGAGTAACGGAGGACAGGGGACAATAATCGTTTTCTAAATATTGATATTCTTACTTTTGGAGAAAATTGTTCGGCGGTCATTTAGTTACTATGGCTTTAATAGATTTGGTAAAAGATTTTGGTCAGAAGAAAAAGGAAAATCCTTTATAAACTGCGGGGCCTATTTGCTGTCGTTTTGGCAAACATTTTATGCTGTTATTTTTGTGACAGTCAGAAGATAAAACAAACAAGAAATTCTAATAAAAATAGTTAAATTTCATAAGGAAACGTTTATAATATATTATTAAATATAGGTTTAGCCAAGAGGCAAACACTGCTAAAGGCTACAAGTGACAGGAGGTTGTGGAGAGCCACCATCGAGTACGTCCTGGAGAGACACGGCCCGTAGAGGAAGATTGGCAAAGTATTAATTTTGTCTACCCTTGTCAAACTAAAGGACTACATTATTTATATTATTATAGGAATCAGAATGTCTTTTCAGTAACTGCTACTTTTTCATGTGTAAATATATTTTCTGTGTTATATAAGAAGAAATATATTACAGAAGATATTCTCTCCCTTATTGGGCTGGAACAAATGTACGTAGCGTTTTTCAAAAGGTGTAGTTTGAACACGTGATTTTGTTTCATACATAATTTAAATTTATGGCATATACATATTTCAAAAGATCACTTTTCCGTGCATCATTCTATAGAATTTTTGTATTTATTGTGAATATTGAATATTGCTACCACATCTGGTCTGGTGCTCCTGCTTTATATCTCGAGATTCTTGACAAAGAAGCACCTGTCAGTGACTTTGATAAAGTACGCCACAAAGAAGAAATGCTAGGAAAGATTGATTCATTTAGGAAGGATATTAGAATAACCCAGAACTTATACTGGGAGAAAACAGTCTGCATACGGATAGGAAATGAATTCAGTAAATGCACAAAAATAGAAAGGGGCGTAAGACAAGGATGTATCTTCTCATCAGACTTATTCAATCAATGAAGTAATTGTGATAGAATTAGAAGTTCTACCAGGATTTATTATTGGCGGTCACAGTTCTAGCAACATTAAGATATTAGATATGCAGATGACACATATTGATAGAAGACACAGAAAGGAAACTTATATCTCGATATTTTTGACAAAGTCCAAAGAAGAGTCTATAATGTTATTGATCCAGATCTGGCATCTCGGCATAAATCACTTTCCCACCACCGTAACGTATCTTCCCTGTACTTTTTCTAGAAATATTTTCATGGCAATTGTTCTAATGAGCTTTCCTCTTTGCTACTTCGACGTTATGCATTTAAGTGTAGTGTAACTAGGTCTCACCATTTTACTGTTTAAACAGCTAGATGCAACCGTAACTTCTATTCTAACAGTTTCTTTTCTCGTACTTTTTACCTGTGGAACTCTCTTCTAACTTTTTGCTTTCTTGTCAGCTGCGACCTTGAAAAGTTTAGATCACCATCTTCTGTCTTTTTGAATCCTGTTCTCTTATTGTCTTCATTAACATGTTCTCAATTTCTTTCACACTTAATAACCCTTTGCGCCTTAGTGGTTTTATAGCCTTGCTTGGTGGAAATGATTTAAAAAAATAAAAATGGAGAAAAATGAATGTGTTTGTAATGTTTTTAACCTTTTGCCAGTATGTAATGTCTGTAACTTTTTATTTCCAGTGCAAGAGATAAAATAGTTATCTTCCTTAAACTAGCGACTCCATGTGATTGTATTTTGCTATTGAAAAAGTAGATTTTTGAATATATTATGCAAAGAGAGGATATTTATTGTGAAATCTTGAAAAACCGACAAAGAAAAAAACTGGATCCCCGCTCGATTGGCTTGGAAAACCCATATTATCAAGTAGGCCTTTAAATTATTTTATGTGAGCTTGAAGCGAATCGTATTTTATGACAACCAGTAGTAAAATCTAGAGGTGATATCAAAGCAACTGTCTCTAGTCCACAAGTAGGGGAAAATGAAATAAAGCAAATAAATAAATAAAAATAATTTGGGATCAAGTGCCACTTGGTCGGAAGGTAGGAACGTCCAGATGTAGGCCTATATAGTCAGGCTGTTTTCTAGCATAGGCGATTGACAAGCCGTCCGTCGTCATGTAGAGATGAGCAGAGATGAGGCAGGCGATAGTAGGTTGTTAGAGGCAAGTCATGAACTGTCGAAATGTAGAAACAGTTGCACACAGAGATGGACAATCAGAGTTCTCGTTGGACAAAGGCCTGTTAATCTATCACGAGAAAAGGTAGAAGTAATAATGAAGATGTTGCAGGTGTCAGGTGAATTTATGAATAAAGAACCCCATATACTGAAAATAAGATCTGTATTTTCCTTTCTCACCGTGGCGATATGTAATTCCCCGTTCCATTGTTGAATGTACATTGGGCCTTTCCGATTTTTTTTCGTACTGGGAATCGAAACGCACCGTTGAGTAAAGCTGTCCAGTCGGTGAAAAACTGACCGAACGCCGTGGTTGTATGCTTACGCAACAGCACATATTTACTGCGCACAAAAATTGAAAGAAATAAAAAAAAGGTCAAATCATCGAGAGTAAAATCTAAATGTAAAATTAGTAGTTAAAATTTCAGTTTAAGATTTTAATAAGAATACACAAGAAACTCTATGGCCAGAAACTTGAAAATAAATATCATGCTAGACATTAAAATGCAGGCTTCTATAATGACATATCAATAATATGTAAAACATTCTGTATGCGCGAAAAAAAGTGAATTTATTAAGGTGTTTGAAAAACAAATACGTGTTTCACCGCCATGAATTATATGTCAACCAGCAAAGACAGCATCAAGTTTGGAAGATAGGCAGTTGCGTCTAGAATTAATTTATCATTTCTTCTACTCAACAGTGTGTCGTTTATAGTGCATTTCATAATTTAATTAGGAAAACTTAAAAGGAGGGTATTTGGATTCCTCAAGAGAAACGAAGGCAATTTACAGCGGTCGTTTAACCAGGAATGCCAGGTTTTCGTTTTTGCATTGCATTGTTATAGGTGATGAAAAATGAGTTTTGCATGTCAACAGAAAGAAAAACAAACAAAAAAACCCAATAAAACAAAAACAGTGGTCATCACAAAATATGAAACCAGTGAAAACACCAAAACCAGAACTCCATCCATTATGTCGAAAGTGCCCTGCTCTGTTAAACAAAGTCTTATTTCCCAGCATGATAATGCAAGTGCACATTCTGCAAAAAATTCAAGAAAAAATAAGATCGTTAGGATGGGACATTCTTCCGAATCCTCCATACTCATCAGATATAATCACTTATAAATGTCCATTTCTTTCGATCACTAAAACAAATGAAATAAAATTTTCAAAACAAAGAAGCAGAAAAGAGTCTTTCAAATCTGTTTCGAGGAAAACCTCAGATGTCATTATACGTGGTTTGAATTACGAATTGGAGATGTCAATATCAAACAAGTGCAGAAGTTTAAATATCTGGGAATAATTTTAACATAGGATGGAAAATGGAACACCAGTGTCCTATTTATACTATTTACATTTGTTCGGATTGTCCCAGTGACTTGACCCAAAGAGGTGTGAGTTCAATATTTGGCCACAGCAGAGGTGAACATAAACTTGGGGAGTTGAGTTACTAAAGAGAATTAAATGAAACTGGGATATCCAGAAAAGGCGGACTAAATAAAGGGTTCGATTTGAAATTCTAACCTGTATCACTTGAAGAAGGCCGGAGCGTACAACAGCAGAAACGTCGTAAATATCACAATAAATATGAGCACAACAGTCTGGACAATGTAAATACGGACTGATGTAGTTTGAATAACTTCCAATAGCTCTTCTGGTAGAATGCAACCTAGTGAAACCCGTCGCAAATTATCTACAGAGGAAACTGGCGCTTTCAATTTCCCGAGAAATTCTACAGCGAACCCTGCATATCACCAAGACATTGTACCAGGTAGTGGGATAAGTTGAATTTGTTCTCTCATGTGCATGGGCCAGATACGGTGACAAAGTAATGAAATTGTAAAAAAGATTGAAATAAGCAATGCTATGAAAAGCATGTTGATCGCAGAGTAATTAAAAAAACATGAATTTGCGAAACAAAACGCAAGAGAAAGGTGTAACTGGCTCAATAAAAATGCCAACTCTTTGTTTATCTGCTTCATTGCAACAGATAGCTTACTGGTCTCGTAAATAAAAGTTTCACTCTCACATGTTGCTCTTAAATATGTTATTTTTACAACATTTCCTTCTTACTTTTTGCTATTTTTTCTACTATAGGAAATCTTTATAGAATAAAAAGATTGTAGTCTAGCTATGTTTTATGGATTATGCAAAGGCGTTTGATAAAGTACGTCACAAAGAACTGTGGGAAATGCAAGGTAAGATTGATTTATTTGGGAAGGATATTAGAATTATCCAAAACTTATACTGGAAGAATGCATGAGCATAGAAAATTAATTCAGTAAATACCTAAAAATAGAAAGAAATAGATTGATTCCACCTTTACAGTGAAGCAAGTGCTACCAGAATTCATTATTGGCGGCCACAATCTTAACAACATAAGATATACAGATGACGCAGTGTTGATAGTAAACACAGAAAGAAAACTAGAAATACTCCTACAGAAGGTAGAAAAGGAAAGCGAGAATAGAGGACTAAACGTCAATTGTAAAAAGACAGAATGCATGATTATCAGCAAAAGAAACAGCCTAACATGCGAATTACAAACTGGAGAAACTAAAATCAAGCAAGTACAAAATTTAAATATCTAGGGAGAAACAAAGAAATGAGTACTGGACTGTTATGTAATATAAGTTCTAAATGGCAGTGAATGCTGAACAATCTCATCACAGATGAAGAAAAGACTTGAGGCAACAGAAATCTAGTTCTGCGGAGAAAACCATGGATGAACATGTAAGCAAAGACGGAGTTTTAGAGAAAATCGAAACAAAAAGGACACTTATAATTTGGACCCCCCCAAAATTCTAGGGTTTATAATAAGGAAAGAGAGCTTAGATAATTTGACACCCACAGGACATATTGAAGGCAAGAAGAAAAACAGCGCACAACCTACCTAACGAGTTTGTGTATATGGTTGGCAGAAAAGGAATTAAGAGAGACAGTAAAAAGACAAAGTTTACTAAGAGCTACAAAGAATAGGAAATTGCGGAGAGCCATGATCACCCACACGGTATACAGAAGAAGTCTAGAATCGAAATTTGTTTACAAGTATCAAAACTCGCTAACAGATTACGGTTCATCTTGAAAATGAACGAGAACCCAACCGACTCATCTCATTTAACGATAAATATCCACACTTTCTGACGACCACGCATTCTGTCTTCTTATTGCTAGTGATTAATTTTTTCTCTCTTTCTTTTGCTGCCTTCTCTAGGAGATTTTGTAGCTTTCTTTCTGAGCACAACATCAGCACAGTGTCATCCACGTATCTTATAGATCTTCTTGTTATCTTAGAATATTCTCGTTGTATTCTTGTCTTACCACTCCTATTTTTGTGTGCATGCTTAATTAATTTCCTATTCACATGCATAAGGTTTGTTTACAGTAACGGTTACAGATTATCTTAATATTACTCCCAAGATGAGCTTACCTAGTAGTTCAAACATGTTTCATGTTGTACAATGAGCAATGATAAGTTTTTAGCCACCCTTGATTACAGTAATTTTAGCTTGTTTAAAAACGTCTCTTCTTTTTTTTCAGACAATACCGTGTTAGTATCAAGCTACTCTCATCTATGAACAATAGTTGACTTATATCTTGCAATGAAAGTTCGTAGATGTAAGGAAATTAGTGAATTTCAACAAGGGCAAATAATAGGATGGCATCAGTGTGGCAAGTCAAATAGAGAAATTGCTAAGTTTTTCCAGGTTAATCATCAAACGGTTGATAATATTGTCAAGAAATTTAATGAAGAAAGCCATTGTCGTGTGGAACAACGTTCAGGAAGACCAATCATCATGTCTGAGCAAACGAAAAGGGCGCTAAAGAGGGAAGTCATCAGAAACCATCCTCAGAGCGTCAAAGATGTCGCCAACAGCATGGAAATGTCGTCATATGCGGCGAGAAGACTCTGAAAGAGCTAGGCTATCAAAGAAGAGTTGCAAGAAAGAAGCCCTTGATTTCAGAGGTTAACAGGAACGGGCATATGGACTGGACGAGAGAATTCGAGAGCAAAGATTATGAATTTTGGTAGTCTGTAATTTGGTCAGATGAAATTAAATTCTGCAATATTCGAATTCGAGGTTTATGTTTGGAGAAATCAGAATGAGATTTGAAACACTGAATGTCTGCAGGCCACCGTGAAACATGTAGAGATTGGAGTAATGGTGTGGGGAGCTGTCTGGTTTAGAGGGAAATCTGAGCTGATTCTTGATGCCGAGTGCTTGAATGGTCCAAAATACTGTCAAATATTAGAGAAAGGACTACTCCCACTATTTGTAACCAATCAGATGGAAAAGAATGCCTACCTATTTCAAGAAGATGGAGCGCCATGTCATACGAGCAAAGTAGCAAAGGCCTGGAAATAATCGCAAGGAATCAAGCCAGTGCCATGAGTAACCCAAATTTCTGACATGAATCCAATAGAGCACATTTGGGGGCACTTTGACCGAAGACTTTGAGAGCGAACAACCAAAATCACGTCAGTGGCAACCCTTAAAGATACATTGCTGAAGGAGTGGTAAAATATGGCTCAGGCGATTGTTGATTTGATCAAATCCATGAAAAATCGAATACAAGCACTGAAACTACCAAATGAACTTCATATTAGTTCCAAATACTGTTTGTTTATGTTGAATAGGTATTACGTAATCACATTTTCAAATTGGATGTATTTTATTTTTCATGGCTTAGGCCACTGTACTGTACCAAATATTTTTGTGTAGTCTACAGCACCTACGTGTAAATATTTTTGCATGTAGTTTTCTCGTTCTGACGGCATTCTGATCATGAAAATAACATTTCTTGTTCCAGTGTCAAAATCGCATTGCTCTTGTCTTATTTATGGTTTAATTACGCTATCAGATCACTGTTCTTGTCCCATTTTCATTGTTAACATAATAATTCCGACGGAAGAGATTGCTAAGAGTTTATAAATGCATATCTCAACTCCCTTTAGCCATTTGAAGAATCTTGGCTTCAAGAAAAACGGTAAAGTTTGGCAAATCGAAAAGGTGTCACAATAATGTATGTTGAAAAACAGGTCTTGCAGAAGCTTAAAAAGCTGAAATGGGGGGAGCCTCCAGCCCTCACCGTATTCTGATTTGGCTTCTTTCGATTTTCATTTTTTCCGGTTTCTACAGAACAGTTTAAATGTTAAAAATAATTGTCTCTCTACAGACAGTTGAAAACTACTACGCTACCTTCTTTCAACAAAAACACGTTTTTCTAGAAAGATGACAACAAATTTGTAGAATGTTTGGAGACTTGTTAAAAAACAATAGAGATTATGCACTTGAGTAATTATCGTGTATGTAAAAGTTTGCTTTTCCATTTTCTAATCGGGTACAAACATTTGAAACGATCTAAGAGTTTATAAATCGATATCTTAACTCCCTTTCGCCATTTGAAGAGTCCTGGCTTCAAGAAAAACGGTAAATTTTGGCAAATCGAAAAGGTGTCACGATAATGTATGCTGCAAAACAGGTCTTGCAGAAGCTTAAAAAGCTGAAATAAGTTTTGTTCATTAGAATTCTAATTTTAAGCTTAATTCTATTAGTCATTAAGCTTTTTGTTCGAAGGAGCACATATTCATTTGCACCTGGTTTCTTTGCTATGAAGATATATTTCCTGAAATGTTCTGGTATATTACCTCAATCGTGTATTCCTTGTTTCCACCAGCTCTGACCATTGTAATTGAAACCCGCCATACCACACACATAAGTATGAATCACTTCGTATTCCATTGGTAAGAAGTCAGTTCCACTCGGGCAGTTTCTTCCCAAGACCTGCTTCTTTGTGTAACAGACTCCCAGCAGAATGTTTTCCCAATCACTACAATCTTGACCTCTTCAAATCTAGGATTAACAGTTATCTTTCCTGCATAACTTCACTTTTTGCCCTTTCTTAGGTGCCTAGAATATCACAGAGTAACTACCTTGAGTGGCTCTTGAGCGTTGTATTGAGTGAACATTAGTACAAAAAAAAGAAAAAGAATATTTCACACTTTGAACCTTACTAAATAATTTTGCCATTATATGAGCCTTGTCTTGATAGAGTGAAAAAGTGCCTATGCCGCCTTGTGGGTGATTAATTATTTTCCACTCTACAACGCCTTTCCTACAGATGAAATGTTGTGCGCCTGCTCTATCGCTACTTCCACTGCATGTATTCTGACGAGTTGCATCTTTAGTTCCCCCCCCCCAACCTCTACAACTGGTAGCCGCCATGCTACACACATAAGGATGAATCATTCACATTCCGTTTGTATCCTTATAGTAAGATTTGTTTGTTTGTTTGGGGTTTTATGGCATATCAACCACTATGGGTTATTTAATGCCAGATCCAGTATTTACTAGATATATCAAAAACGTATAGCTGGCAACATCATTGTTTCAAAAACGCATAGCTGGCAACATCATTGTTTCAAAAACGTATAGCCGGCAACATCATTGTTTCAAAAACGTACATCTGGCAACATCATTGTTTCAAAAACGTATAGCCGGCAACATCATTGTTTCAAAAACGTATAGCTGGCAACATCATTGTTTCAAAAAAATGTATCCCTGGCAACATCATTGTTTCAAAAACGTATAGCCGGCAACATCATTGTTTCAAAAACGTATAGCCGGCAACATCACTGTTTCAAAAACGTATAGCCGGCAACATCATCGTTTCAAAAACGTATAGCTGGCAACATCATCGTTTCAAAAACGTATAGCTGGCAACATCATCGTTTCCCATCACATTTTAGGGGTAAGGTGTTAGTATATTTAGTGTAGGGTTTGAGAGGGAAAGTTAATTGTAAGTTGTAGTTGTTTTGGGATGGGTTAGATGTGATGGGGCATGACATGACCAGCCGATTGATCGGATCGACGGCCTTTTGGTTGGACGTAGTTTATCGTTATACCGAGGACGCGGATGTAGTTTATCGTCATACCCAGGACGCGGATGTAGTTTTTCGTCATACCCAGGACGCGGATGTAGTTTTTCGTCATACTCAGGACGTGGACACACCTTGGGATTTCACTATTTTCCCATAGCTGGGACCCTAACAGGTGCTACCACCCCGGGTCAGGGTGGACCTGGGAACATCAGCAATTAAGAGGTGGTTCCACGCTCCTCAAGACCTCCTGATCAGAGGCCTTGCTGTTGGATGTAGCTTATCGTCTTACCCAGGACTCGGATGCAGTTTAACGTCATACCCAGGACGGTTATAGTAAGAAGTAACTTCCATTCAGACAGCTTCTTCCTTAGAACTGCGGTAGAACAGACTGCCAGCAGAATGTTTTCCTAACCAGAACAATCTTGACCTCTTCAAGTTTAGAGTTAGCTGTTATCTTTTCCTGCATAACGCCATGAACTTCACTTCTTGCCCTTTCTTAGGTGCATACAACACTCGACCTTGAGTAGCTCTTGGAATTGGATTGGGTGAACATTAGCATAAAAAATTTGTTTATTATCTGTCTATTATATCTTGATATCGTCTAAGGCTGACAGTATTTTGATTACAATTCTCGCTGCTCTCTCTCGGTTTATTTTGGCCAGTGCCGATCTTATATAACAATTGAATAGGTTCATATTTTTATGCATTAAGAGATTCTTTCTTCTGTTGGAAAGCTTCTCTGATATATTCGCTAGCAAATTAAGCCGCATTCATAATAATAATAATAATTATTATTATTATTCACTTTTTCTTGTGTTTGTATAAGTGATTTCTTTTCTGGAAATAAAGTGTGTAAAAGCTGTCCGAATGTTCTATATATCTGAGCGCTTTCTGCTATTCTGTTAGCCATTATCAAATATTATTTTTTTTAACTGAATGCGTGGATTTTTCTATATGCATCTGGAGTGATACTTTTTTCCAAACTGGGTCAGCACATTGTGGCCGTGTTCATAATTGATGTAATTGAGTGAGGCTTTTTTCTCTTTCTTTTAGCATTAGTGCTTCTATTAGCCTCTTTAAGCTTTTTTACATGTGGATGAGGGTATTATATTTGTATTTTCTACGAATATGTTGCTGATGGAGTTTGGTAGCTTTCGGACAGTTTTACACAATTCATATCCAGAATACGAACACAAGAAAAATTGAATAAAAAGCTCAATACCAACCGTCTTTAATGAAACTTATATAAAAGGATTGTTTGCCAAATACACAATTATATATATATATATATATATATATATATATATATATATATATATGTGTGTGTGTGTGTGTGTGTGTGTGTGTGTGTGTGTGTGTGTGTGCGTGCGTGTGTGTGTACTATCGTCATCACATGAACAAATCTCATCAAAAATGTTCCGAGTAATACTATTTAGAAACAGTAATAGGATATGCGAAAAACTTTTTCCGATATTGTATAGTGTGATTGGAGTCCGATTGAAATAGCAATAGATCGAAACTTTTATTGATCTTCTTGCACAATGCATTACTATACTAGCATCTTAAGACGACAAGAGACAAATTAAGATGCTAGGAAATCGATCAAAACAATGCTAGCATACTAGGAAGAAAATTTCTGAATGTCTTTTCTTCCGCCTCGTTAGATGGCTCGAATGTCGTAGGTCGCCATTTTAACTAACTCCATTACCATTTCGTTTCAACTTCATTCTCAGTTTGATGCCGTAAAAAAGTTCGAAAAAGGAAGAATACTGTCCATACACTTTATTAGATTAAAATAAAGAAAAAAAAAGAAAAGGACAACTTTCAGGCGGCAATCAAATCACGAAGAAGAGATGAACGGAAAAAAATCAATTAATGAGAAAAAGATTAAGAAAAGGAAATAAAACAAGAAAAGCCAACGTTAGGAAAATTAAATTTAAATAGAAGCATAAAAAAACAAACAGGCCATAAAAAAAGCTGACAAGTATCAAGGAAATAATGGGAAAATGGAAAGAGAAGGAAAATTAAAGAAAGGAAAAAAAGAAAAAAATATTTATAAAAATAATAAAACATACACATCTGTTAAAATGAAAATAAATGAGAGCAAATTACTCGAAGTCAACAATTTTGTATCTTTTATTCACTCAATATATATATATATATATATATATATATATATATATATATATATATATATATAATAAATTATAGTTTAAAGATATGCTATGTTTACAGGTAAAAGTGCTCAATATCAGGGATAGAGCGTATATAAATATAAAGTAGACACACACTGGGTTCAACACCGAGCATCTCTTTTATATATATATATATATATATATATATATATATATATATATATATATATATATATATATATATCAATTATTTATTTATTTTTTTAATCATTTCACCCCAAGCAAGGCAGAAAGGTGGACTACAGGGAGTGAAAGTCAGAGAAAAGAATGAGTATAGGATTGATTGCGGAAAGGACAAAAGATGAACGTGATTCAAGAAGATAGAAGATGGCGATTGACATTGCATTTAAATTTTTGATGATTATAGTTATCAGAGAAACAAGTAAATGGAAGGGAGTTCTACAGGTGGAAAGTGCGAGAAAACACACTGTTAATGTAGAAGTAGTGGTTGCATTTAGCTATTTCAACAGTAGACGTGTGGGACCTAGATGCCAATCTAATAGCGCGCTTAAATTCATGTAGTCGGGGAACCAGGGAAAAAGATCGTCAGAGCAGTTGCCATGAAAATATTTGCAGAAAAGACAGAGGGAAACGACATCACGTCAAGTGTGAAATTGACAGTCAGCTTGCTGTATTGATTCCTATTTCCACATTGTCTATCTCTAAACGCTCTATCTCAGATATTGTGCACTCTTCTCCAGTAAATATTGCAAATTCTCAACATTATACATACATACATACATACATACATACAGATTTTGCAGTTCACGGAAAACATTTGCCAACTGATTTACAGTAAGGCCTGAAATCACATTAGTTATTTTAGCTATACTTAAAACTAGGTACATTAAAATTTATAACATTTTTTACAGATTATTTCTATCGCAAATACAAATAAAGTTATAAATTTTTTAAAGTGCACACGAACTTTATGTACACCCTGTATATATATAATTGATATTTCTTAAATAATGGACTATTCTATGTTGATTGCGTGGAAAGACGCTTCTTGGTTTCTGTGAAAAAATGAAAGGAAAAGGGAAGATAGAAGTGTTTTAACATCTATTTCAGTGAAATGGAAAAAGATGTCAGTTTCAAATCTTTTCATTTCTACCTCCTTACTTGTTAAATAACGACCATCATTCATATTTATTATTTTTATTCCAATATTTTGTTAAACTTGTTAATCTCAAATACTTAACAATGTGACAGAGGAATTTCTACGGATATTTTATTGTTGTAGAACTCGCCATGAGCTTATTCAATCATTAACTTAATAATTAAGATTCACCAAAAAATTCAATAGGAAAACCGTGTAATTTTCACTGGTTAAAACTAGTATATATTGTTGGTCCCTTACGAGGGAACAGTCCGATTAAAAACTGCATCGACAACATACCATGAATATGTAATAAAATATATAAAGAAGAAACCAGTGGTGCACTTACTCGAGAAATATACGAAAGCTATAATCAAATGTCGGTGTTGAAAAATCGGTTATAGTGTTGCCTATCTGTCGGGATAAGGATACTCAATGCTACCTCTGGGATGACGTTCAGAAAATTTAAAGGCAGCATTACTGAAAAGGAACGAAATTGTAGGCGATATATCTTGGCTTACCTGCCAAGTGAATTAGATCGGGTTAAGACGTATTTCAATATTACGGATTTCTTTCCATAGCAAAGTGGGTGTCGGTATAGTTTGGAATTGTCTTGCTACTTGGTTTACCTAGGGCTGCGGAAATGGATCGGTCTATCAATTACCACTTTTCATCACCATATTTACCCGTTGATTAAATAAAGGTTTGAAACCCCCTGAAAGTTACCTGGCTCGAGAGACGCTCGATGAGAACTGGAAGACACAGCATTGTTATAATAACAACAAAGATGCGCTGCAAATACATTCCAAGAGTAAAATATAAACAAAATTACGTAATAAATGATCTTCCTGATGTCATCAGTTCCCAAGTAGGCATTTATGCAGATGACACTACTATTTACTCCTGTCAGAGCTGACAAAGTAAACCTTGCCTCTTCTTTTCAAAAGGATCTCCAGTCAGTGGTTAACTGAGACAGAAAATGGCGTGTAAATGTTAACGCCTCCCAAATGAAACTGCTCTCATTTAACCACCATAGAGAAACTTTTCTGCCTGCCATCAGCATGGCTGACGTTAGATTCCTGGAGAGCAAAACATTGAGCCTTCTTGGCCTCACGTTTTCACCTGACTTGAAGTGAAGCGACTACATCGAATCAATAGCTGCATCTACTGCAAGGAAAATTGGGTCATTGTGTCGTGCCAGAATATTTTTCTCATCAGAGTCCATCTTGCACATTTACAAAACTACCTTTCATCCGCGCATTGAATACTTCTGTCATATCTGGTCTGGTGCTCCTGCTATTCATCTCGAGGTTTTTGACAAAATCCAAAGAAAGATCTGCAATGCAATTGATTCTGACTTGCCACCTCGACTTCAGTCACTTTCGCACAGACGTGATGTCGCTTCCCTCTGTCTTTTCTACAAATATTTCCATAGCAACTGAACTCAAACAGTTTCTTTTCTCGCACTTTTCACCTGTGGAACACACTTCTGTTTACTTGCTTCCCTGATAACTACAATCTTCAAAAATTTAAATGCAACGTCAATCGCCATCTTCTATCTTCTTGAATCCCGTTCACCTTTTGTCATTTCTTCAATCCTTCATATACCTTCTCTTCTTTCACTCTCTGTAACCCCCTACATGTTGCGTGAGGTGAAATGAATAAAAAATAAGCAAAAAAAAAATGTCTTTATAATATTTTTGAAATATATAAACTCTTTGAAAATATAAAATTAAACAATTTAAATGTCCCCAAAGCAATGAAAGTTTGCATCATTATATTCTATAAGCTAGAGTTTGAATTACTAATACTTAAATAATTTTTTCCTAATTCATGTTATTTTTACATCTGGTGTGCCATGCAAGATAAGTTTACAAGTTTTCCCGAAAAGCTGAAGAGGAGTTTAAAATAAATAAATAAATCATGTTTGGTTCATTTGGTTAAATTTTAGGAGGTGGGTCAGACCATCATTTATTTAACTATCCCTCGTAATTTAAGTTGGGGTGATTATGCGGCTTGTTTAGTGTCCAAAAATATTTTATTTCCGTTTTAACGTGCTACACATATTGATGATTGATTGCCTGATTCAGATTTATATTTTTCTGTTATGAACCCGACACAGATAATTTGAAGCCACATCACGTAGGACCCCCACCCCACCCCGGTTCTCTTACGATCACCGAAGTTAAGCAACGTCGAACCTGGTCAGTACCTAGACGGGTGATCGTATGGGAATACCAAGTGCTGTAAACTTGGATGCGGCGGTGGTGTAATGGATAATGGTTCGGAATTTGTAATCGAAGAGCCGAGTTCCAATTCTCGTTGTGTTCGTTATATTCACCCACGCACAAATATTCTTGGGAAAGGTATGAATTCACTTCTTTTCCTCACAGCTATGGTAAGACTTGTATGGTATCTGTAATTCTATGGTAAGACTTGTATCAATAAAACCATTATTATTTCAAAAACTTCTTACAATATTTTATGGCTTTAAATAACCTGCTCCTACGACGCAAGGTGTTACAAGAAGTGAAAGAGAATGGGAAAACCTTAATGGGCAGGAAGAACAGTGAAAGCAGGGGGACAGGAAAACAGAAGATTGCGATGGACGTTGGATTTACATTTTTAAACATTGTAGGTGACAGGGAAGCAAGAAACCAGAAGAGAGTTCCACAGTCGTGAAGTGCGAAAAAGAGAAATGATTAGTATAGAACTTGAAGTTATATCTGAATAATTCAATATGAAAACGAATCAATCATTATAAATTCAAGATCACAATAGTAGATTTAAATTTACACGTTCAAATATTACGTTTAGTCACGAATAAACATTTTTAATATCAACATTAAATCGATTGATTTGACATAATCCTTACTACAATTTTGAAGATAAGTAGAGAAAAATTGTGTTCTGGAAATTATTCGTGAAATATCACATCCAAACATCAAATCAAAGTTTTCTATTAAATTGATGTATTTATTCGTCAACAATTGAAAGTTAAATTATGCCAACATTAAACAACAAGTGAAAACTATATTATTCGTCAGCAATTGAAAACTACTTATTCCTCAGTTACATTATTTGTTAATAATTATGTACTGACTAAGAGGAAGCTAATGTTTCGTCTATGATTTAGTCCAGATTTTATGTAATTGATTTAAAGGAAGTATTAAGTGAGAGACCAAAACATGTATTTGTCATTAGAAAGATTAAATAATGCTTGTCATTTCATATATGCGGAAACAAAAAATACACTATAGACATTAATGTATTTTTCTTGTTTTACCTTTAATAATACCTTCTTTATCATTCTTGACACTCATCAAATCCAAGTATTTAAAAACAATATAGAAAACAGCTATAAGTCATATACTTTTATATTTCTTTTTAAAATCGTTCTGTTTTTGCATAATTCATTTTCTGTCCGCATACAAGCAGAGGCTTACGGTTATATCACGTTGAAACACCGGTTTTCGTACGATCATCGATCCTGGTCAGTACCTAGATTGGTGACCGCTTTGGAATACCAGGTGCGTTTCGTGTAATGGATAATGGTTTGGAATTGGAAATCGGGGAGCCGAGTTCCAATATCAGTCGGGCTCATTATATTCACTTACGCGCAAATAATCTTGGGAAAGGTATGAATCCACCTCTTCTCCCCAGCTATGGATTAATTAGTAAGACTTCTAATAGTAAAATCATTGTTTCAAAAAAAATTTTTAAATGTAAAAATATTTTGTCTTTAAATAATCTGCAAAAGGTTGATAAACTGAAAAAAAAAAAAAAACTCAATCAATCATTCAGGCAGTTTGTTCCTAGTAAATATTGCGGGATTTTCTGTTTCCGTTCTGAGTCGAGTTTAGCTAGTAGTTCAAGTATGTTTTCATGTCGTACCTTTTCAAATGCTGTACGAAATATAGGTATAAGTATTTTTTATGTCAGGACATCACGGAAACTAAAATATTTGTGTTTTGATTCTTATATTGTATAATATATTGATCCTAATGATTTTTTCTGTGATGACGTGTGTGGACGGATTAAATGATAACACGAAACTTGAATCTTATTTACTTAACATAACATTTTAGTCAACACCTGACTTCAGCCAGTATGCGGCCCTGTGTTCTCGCCCGACACGCAAACCCAACTCCTTTAAATGTCTTTGTATAAATAACTAACTCCTTTTATTAGATAGTTATTTATATAAAGACATTTTTGATATGTTTAACGTTCTTTTTATAGACACAAGTATTTAAGTAAATGCTCTGTTTATAATAAACAGTATTAAATAACATTTACCGGCCTGAATATCCGAGAAATTTTCATAGAAAATTTTCGTTCTCCGACAGGAATCGAACCTGTATCCTATACGGAACCGTCATTTCGCGTGATGTGCCTTAACCGTACGGCCACGGTCGATTTTACTATCATTAAACTTAAATCTTCCATGAATCTCTTCTATTCATATCTGCTCTTAGCGTATCAAATGTAAACAAATGACGTCATATATTTTTTAATTGGACAGAGTCCGACAATTTATTTAAAGACATTTTTGATATGTTTAACGTTCTTTTTATAGATACAAGTATTTAAGTAAATGCTCTGTTTATAATGAAAATTTCTCGGACATTCAGGCCGGTAAATGTTATTTAATACTGTTTATTATAAACAGAGCATTTACTTAAATACTTGTATCTATAAAAAGAACGTTAAACATATAAAAAATATCTTTAAATAATTGTCGGACTCTGTCCAATTCAAAAATATAGTTATTTATATATCCATTCTATCCAACAGTCTAGTTCCTACGCTTGCAAAACAGGATGCAGGTCTCAAACGAGCTCACGTATTTCGGCATTCGGTTGACCCCTTCCTCCCCAGCTGGTGCCCTGGCTTCTTTGGTCTGTTTTATATACTGTACCTATGAACACTAATGGGTATATCCCAATAAATGCGTTGGACACTATTGTAAGTGAGGGTAATATACTGTCTAAGTAGTCCACCACTAGCAGTGGTTTACCTACTTCACGCCGCTGGCGAGTATTGTATTTTGTTGATGTTATAATTATTACCTTTTCCTTTCCAACCTCCGTTTTGCTTATTCCTCATTCAGTGACCTTTTCTAGGTTACAACAGAGTCTGGTATGAAATTTGAGTGCAATGTCTATTCTGGCATCATTCTTCTTCTTCTTCTTTATATCTTGCCCTTCAGAACGATCGTAGATCTCCACAATGTCCCATCCTTTGTAGCTCTTAGTACTGTTTGTCTTTTTGCCATCCTGTCCATTACGCGTCATGACATCCATTAACACAAACTCGTTAGTTTGGTTACGCGCTGTTCTCCCGTCTTTGTCGAATTCATTATGTTCTTTGAGTGTGAACTTTTTTAATCCTTCTTTTCTCATTATACGTCCTTGAAGTTTCAACTCTTTCTGATTTTAAGTGTAAATTAATGACATGTAAAACGAATGTCATATTTTGAAGCAAGTCGTTTCCAGCGTTGGATCATTTCAACTACATTATTCACAATTGAATATTTTTATTTACTTTTTAAAATTTTTTTTATTAACAATCATACTAATTCGTTTCCTTTTCAGTTGTTTTCCTCTTATGAAATAAATTATTTGACGACGGAAGGATTCCGCAAAATGTCAGGAAAAAAACATTTCCCTTCATTTCCGAAAAAAAAACAAACCCCGATGGGAATTAAAATGGCTTTCGCGTTATCGGAAACGTGCAGAACCAGTCGTTGATTGACTAATGAAAATGACGAAAGCTACAAATGAGTGGAGATCTGTAATTCTGTGAGCTGATGTTTTTGTAGTGAAATTCAACGGGGTGGGGATGGAGAAGCGAAATAAATCAAATCATTTAATTTGCCCAAGATGATGAGTCATAGAACGACTTTCACGCTGAACAGATACATTTTATGTAAAAAAGAAAGACATGATTTTCTCGCGTGTAATAATAAAAAAAAACAATTCGCAAGCAGAAGAAAAAGAAGAAAAGAAAGTAAAAAAAGTAATGAGATAAAACGTAGAAAGAAAGATAAAGAGAAACGTAAACGAGGAAAGAGAAAGATGAAAAGAGAGAAGGTGAAAAGAGAAGGGATGAAATAAAACAAAACAAAACAGAAAAAAATAATAAACGGAAGCAACAAATGAAGAAATCCAAAGAACAACGTAGATAAGATACGAAAAATCATACCTCTGAAAATATTTGAAAGACAGGATGACAACAAATAAAGATTAGAAATGGCATTTATTAATTTATTGGATGGTTGGTTTTTTTTTTGCAGCATATCAACCACTATGGATTATACAATGCCGAAATCTAAATATTTTGTACGCAATTCTATTTTTTTTTAGATAATAATAGTTAACAATGGTTAAAGTGTTACCAGTATTACTAATTAACCATAGCTGGAAGAGAAAAGGTGGATTCATGCCTTTTCCAAGGGTATTTGCGCGTAAGTGAATATAACGAATCCAAACTGGAAATTTGCGATTAACAATTTCGAGCCATTATCGATTACACCACCCGCGCATTCAAGCACCTGGTATTTCCAAGCGGTCGCTCATCTAGGTACTGACCAGGTACAACGTTGCTTAACTTCGGTGATCGTACGGCAACCGGTGTTTCAAACGTGATGTGGTTGTAAGCTCATTAATTTTTGAGGGATTGGAAATATTGTGAAATGTATAGATATACTATGTAATGAAGTCGTTGGGCTGTTTAATGAAAACACGAAACTTATTTAACATTATATTTTATTCAGCTCCTGACATTGTCAGTTATCATAGGACAGTTTGTCTGTGCGATGCCCCGGATGTCCCACCGGAGCACGGACCTTACATTCTCCTGTGCAATGTCTGAGATACTGACATATCAATGCGGATCTTCCTCGAGCGACGCATTGCAGTGCCGCTGTGTCGATTACATGGCGCTGCCTCCGGTGGCTAGGAAGTCACCTCTTATCTGGCTTCTCTGAAGGACATTGAGTGCAAAGTATTTTATGCATGATCTGAGATGAGCCACATACTACATTTGACATACTGTATCGTCTACTGACATGTTTTTTGCAAAGATCAAAAGGAAAAGGTTCAATCGAAAATGACAATGAAAACTGAGAATGACAAAGTATCGACTGTGAATGACATTTTAGAAGACATAATACCAACTTGTATGAAATATAGAAAAAAATGTAAGTCTATTTTCGTCTCATCTGTATTTCAACTTAGCATAATAACTAAATATTTGCTTGAGTAATATCCACAGGATTGTCAAAAATCAAAACAGAAAAAACTACTGCGAATGAGAAAGTGATTGACAATATGTTTCTTTGAGAAACCTATAATAGCATTTGGTTCCCAAGTTTGTAGCTTCCTTGTCACGTTTGTTGAACTGAGATATTTTGTGATGTTGGAGGGGCATATATATATATATATATATATATATATATATATATATATATATATATATATATATATATATATATATATATGTAAAATGAGAACAAATGGAGTATAATTCCACTGTTCGTAATATTTCATTTAAAAGAGGGCACAATGCAGAGTAGAGCTAAATATTATTTATTTTAGGGTATTAAAAAAAAACCATGTTAAAAATCGCTACACAATTGCAATTATGTTTCAACACTACAAATGTGTAACCTCAGGCGATGGTTAACTACTGGGGAGTGAACGATTAATTTAATTCCAAAAGCAGAATGCTTCCTCTTTTTTCGTGAAAAAAAAAACAGAATTAAAAATAGACTCGTGGTATAAAAGGTATAAGTTATATATATATATATATATATATATATATATATATATATATATATATATATATATATATATATATATATATATAGAGAGAGAGAGAGAGAGAGAGAGAGAGAGAGAAAGAATATTAGTGGTAAATATACACATACATATGCAATTATATATACACATACATATATGTATAGAAATAATTCCAAGAGGATATGATCCATGTAGAACTCGATGTCCAGGACAGAGTAAGGATATAATAAAAAGACTTAAACACTAATATTCCATGGTATTAATTTATTCCATTGGGATCGTAAAAACGATCCAATTCATCAGAACTATAGTGGTCTGATGAATTGGATCGTTTTTACGATTCCAATGGAATAAATTATGACCATGGAATATTAGTGTTTAAGTCTTTTTATTATATATATATATATATATATATATATATATATATATATATATATATATAGGTATAAATGTGGATATAAAACAAATAATTAGATATTAGCAACTCAATATACGTACGTTAGCGTTCATACACAGGTAAGCGAATAAATATTTACTTAATTTAAGATATGGTGTAAAAAAGTGGTCAATTTGGTTAGACAGTGCTAAGAAGTATATATTAATAAATATACATATACCTACGTTATGTATAGAGAGAGTTTGTCTGACGATCACAAGGGCGTGAAACCCAGGGTCACAAACTCACATCAGTACAACTAAGTATGTTCGCTCTATCACTGATATTGAGCCCTTTCCAATAAGTACTACGCATAAATAATATATAAACAATATATATATATATATATATATATATATATATATATATATATGTGTGTGTGTGTGTGTGTGTGTGTGTGTGTGTGTGTGTGTGTTCTTCTTCTGGTATATAAATTCCAACTTTAGCAGATGCACTCTAATATGTAATCAGACATAGATTATATAAAGATAATTCCGTTAATCGTTCCAAATCAAAATAGTTTGTGCATAACACTAAACTGTACATATATTTTGCAACATTCATTTCATATCTACATTGCCAACTACCGACGTACGAAGTGGGGACTGAAAGATTTGGGACCCGTCACACTTTCTAAAATCTGACAACCGAACGTTATTGTTTTCGCTTCAGATTTTGTTTTGGAAACTCTTTCTCCTCGGGTCGAGTACATTTCAGCATCTCCTCATACACACACACACACACACACACACACACACACACACACACACACACACATATATATATATATATATATATATATATATATATATATATATATATATATATATATATAGGAAGCATCTTTTCATTGAGGCATGTTTCATTGAATATATTACACCATACTTATTTTTATTTGGATCCTTTCATATTTGCGGACAAGATTTTTGGTGTCATTATTAAAGGAAGGGAGAAAATCGCCGTGTTGATGCATATTATTTTATTCCGAGTACTTTTGACATAGCACAATGTCAGCATCAGGGTGTTAACGAATAAAATTAATTATATACTACACTAAATCTAGTATATCCAATTAAATCATTTGTAACCACTCTTCCCAACCTACTAACGTGTTGCAGAAAACCAACATTCTATATAAATTTAAATATCTTCTGGAAGATTGTAACTCCAACGGAAAAAATAATATTTATGTTGGACACACTACGACGAAGTTGTCTCGGCGGTTGTGTTTACATTTGAATGATATGTCCAACATTTCCAAACATTTACAACAGCATACCTATCCACATTCACAATTCAGAAAATTCTTGTTGATAATATATTTTATTCCATGAAAATAATAAAAATAAACTAAAAATTCTCGAAGCTCTCTCTATTCGAAAATTGAAACCAAACTTAATAAAATTAATTATGAATATTGCACAAATGTTTTAAAATGTGTACAATAGATAGTTTAAAATATCAAGGTTTGCACCAATAGTTTCAATACTTAATTCTTAAAAACTCTCGACGCACTATATTTAGTTACATCCCCACTCAGCGGTCTTCACTTCACAAGTAAAAAAATTTACTTTGAACACTACAATATTTATCTTGAAATAAACAACACATTGATGATGACACTGTGCTATGTTAAAATAATAAAATAATATGTATTAACACGGCGATTTTCTCTCTTCCTTTAATAATGACCCCCAAAAGCTAGTCCGTGAATATGAAATGATTCAATGGAAGATATACAAAACTTGTATAAATTTTTCAATGAAACATGTCTCAATGAAAACATATTGCCAACACACACACATATATGTATATATATATATATATATATATATGAGATGCTGAAAACTTCTCGACCGGATGAGAACTTGTTTGTGTGTGTGTGTGTGTGTGATATATATATATATATATATATATATATATATATATATATATATATATATATATATATATATAGGGAGAGAGAGAGAGAGAGAGAGAGAGAGAGAGTGTGTGTGTGTGTGTGTGTCCGGGAAGATGAGCTGGGGTAATTTCACACTATTTTTATCGACTAAACTGATACTATTTTCTTCCAATTAAAGCTAAACTTATAGCTTCAAAGAATATATTTCAGTTATTGCAAAGTGTTTTACAGTTTTAATTAACAAGTTAGTGACCATTGCTACGTACACATTTTACGACCGAAAATCCTGTTGGAAGCAATAGGTAATTTTCAGACAATACGGAATTTAAGTAATAATTTTTAACATGTCACTTTTAAAAGCGTGGCTTTTCAAAATATATAAATATGAATTGCACATAAACTCTCTTTGCTAAGGAAATTAAATACAGTTGTAAATTTACAGCATTCTCAGCTGAAAAAAACTGTCATAAGAAACCTATTCACGCTGCTCGATGACACAGTTTTCTTAACCTGTTAGAAGTTAAGAATTTACGAGAGGTTGGTGACATTTCTCGGCTCGACCAAGAAAGAACTTTCAAAATAAATATGATAGATTTTATAATAGTTTCACCTCAAGCAAGGCAACAATACCAGAAGGACTCAGTGAGGGTTACAAAGAGTGAAAGAGAATGAGAAAACTTTAGCGAGGAGAAGTGAGAAAAGGAACAGGTTTTAGGATGACAGAAGATGGCAATTGACGTTGCATTTAAACTTTTAAAGATTGCAAGTGACAGGAAATCAAGAAACCGGAAACGAGTTTCACAGGCAGGAACTACGAGAAAAAACTATTAGAATAGAACTGGTGTTTGCCTCTAGCTAGTTCAACAGTAAAAAGTTGGGACCTAGTTGCCAATCTAGTAACCCACTTATATTTACGCAGTCGAGTCACGAGGTAAAACAGCTTATCAGAACATTGCCATGAAAATATTAGTGGAAAAGATATAGAGAAGTCATATCACGTCGTTAAGAAAGTGACAGAAGTCGAGATGGCAAGTCAGGATCGAATACATGACTGACCATTCTTTTGGTCAGATTCTGGAAAGTTGGTCGGGTTGAGAACTTTTCAGTTTTTCCTTTGTAATATTTTGCAGTAAAACATACACACCAGTCACTAGGCCAGGCAAGGATGGTTTGTTTAGTAAATTCAACCTGAAGTTTTTTTTCTAAACAAGTGAGCTTTTTGAGAATGTAACTCCTAGACTGTGCGTGTTAAACCACTTCAGTGACCTTTGGCATCATACATATGAGGTCATTTAACATAGTTGTTGTTGTTGTTCTTCCTTTATATACCATGCCTCTCCACAATTTCCTATTCTTTGTACCTCTTAGTAATGTTTGTTTTTTTACCAGTCTCTGTTCAAACATCTAGTTACACAAGCTTGTGAGTAGCTTTACTAACCATTTCCCTCTTGCCTTTAATATTTATTTTGAGTGCATAATTCTCCAAACCCTCTTTCCTCATGATGTGACACAAAAATTTATACTGTTCTTTTTTCACAGTCGGACTCACTGCTAGTAGCTTATGTCTTGTCATGAGTTCCATAACCGATTAGGGTCGTAATGGCATCACATGCCATAGCAGTAGTTGTGTATCTGTAGCAAAATAGCTTGACAGACCATATCTTTTATCTAAGATGGTTTTCAATTAATTCCTTCTCGTTGACTGGCTGACACCTCAAGGCAAGAGAGCTCAGTCTGCCTTGCTATTTAACCCATAGCTGAAGGAAGATGAACACAAATAGCTGAAGAAAATAGTTGAATATTTTTCCTAAAATTATAGTCACTAGAAGCTTGATTTGTGTCTTTTCCAAGGGCATCAACTCTGAGTGAAAGAGAATCGATCGGAAATTGAACTCGGCATAACAAATTCACTTTCTGTGTCGATAACAGTTACACTATTTGCCCCTTCTAGCAGGTTACGAGACCAGATTAATTCCACCTAAACAACGAACGAAATTTTAATAATATTAAGTTTAATGTGATTCCAGGTCATAAACATGGAATCCCTCGTATCTTAAGTTAAAATATAAAACACTTTATATTGGTTGAACTGCGCATTTCTACCTTGTAGGCAAATAGTAATGTCCACAAGATCGTTAAAAAACCCACTGCGAATGAGAAAGTGACTGACAATATGTTTCTTTGAGAAACCTGTATTAGCATTAGGTTACCAAGTTTGTTACTGTTTGTAATAACGTTGTCTCGTTTGTTGAACTGAGATATTTTCAGATTATGGAGGGATATATATATATATATATATATATATATATATATATATATATATATATATATATATATATATATATATATATATATATATATATATATATATATTCTTCTACAGGTGTATAAATTTCAACTTTTGCAGATACATTCTAATCTATAATCAGACATATATGATATGCAGAGATATTATTGTGGTCGTATGAAGTTTTTCGAACAGGAGAAATTATATAGTGTATTGGATGCGACATGTGGTTTGCTTGGGGGTTAAGAAACCTCCCTGGAAGGGAAACGAGACGCATCTTGAACTACGGCATCTTGTGGTGTAAGGGATAGATAGATAGATAGATAGGTAGATAGATGTTGTCAATTTCTTTTATACTGTTTTATACAACGCCACCTAGCAGTGTTGTCGAGTCACCCAGGAAGATGAACTGGGGTAATTTCATAATATTTTTGACGATAAAATTGATAGTATTTTCTCTCAGTTAAATTTAAAATTAGAGCTTTAAAAATATATTTCAATTATTGCAAATTGTTTTACAGCTTTAATTAAGTTCGTGACCATTGCTCCGTACAGATTTTATGACCAAAAATAAAGAAAATCCAATGTATTTAAGGTTGATAGATCATACCGTGAATTTGTATTGGGAATTGACTTAACATTTAAATATGCAAAAGGTAATTTAATAATATTTGTATTAGAAAAGCCGACAATTTGGATGCATTAAGGAGCTTTACACAATAAAACATTTCAGATGAAAATTCAGCTAGCAACTTTTGTCACGCTACGGAATTATTGATACACTTATTTTAACGCCATGTTCTGTCAGAACGTAGGCAGTTATAGCTCTTCAGAGATCACAGTTTATTATTTGTTATAATGAAATTATACTATGCTATTATGTAATGTTCTTATGGAAATCGTAGAGTAGTTGTCTTTCTTTTCTCCAAGATTTGGAATTTCTTTTTTCTTAGACTAGATGCCACTCACGGCAGGGGACTAGTCTAACCTCATATTTAACCCAGAAGTATGTGCGGGTGTGGTAGTGCATGTATTTTCTAAAGGCATTTGTGCGAAAGTGAATGCAACTAACTAGGCAAGGATTTGAAATCGAGGAGCCGATTTCAGTTTTCTCGCTCATAACCGCTACACCATTCGCACATCTTTTTACATTTTTATTTAATTACAAAAAACAGTTTTTTTTTTAGCTCTCAATCTCCACAATTTCAATGAGCTGGGTGTTTAAAAATTCATGCTGAAAATCAATCGTTGCTTTTTTTTTTACTCCTAATATTTTCTCGTTTCACTTCTTACTTTATTTGTGAAATAAATTATTGCTTGCCATAACCAATATTTATTTGCAAACAGCCTGAAATCATATTATTTGCAATTTGCAATAATTGCATTTACATAATTACATTCATTGGATTTATTAATATAAATATTTGAAATGAGCGAGACTTCAATCACTGTTAAAAACACATTACGCGCATGAAGGCAGGCAGTTGACAGAATCGATAAACTTTATTCCTTTCGCTCAACACCAAAAGCCGAGGAAATACTTCAGTATTTCTCCTGAAATTATAGACTCAAAAAGAGATTAGAGGCTTGTAAAATGATTACAAGGAAATCGGGTTTGAAAATTACCGTATATTCAGCTACATAAATCTGTTAAGAGTGGATTTCAAGGAATAAAAACATTACGGTTTACAGCAAAGATTATTTCTTAGAGCAGACCAAAGAAGTATTTAATTTTTAATACTTATTTCATTTGTTTATCATTCTAAGTATAAACTATTGGCTTTTGCAAAGATTAAATCTGGTCAGATGGTCTGCATTGGATGATTCATTTGATTTTGAAAGTCCCAGAGAAGTTTGTTGTCTTATTCTCTATATTTCTCGGTTCATGTCTTTCGTAGATGTTTACAGGTCATAGGCAAGCATGTTATAGATCTGTAATTGCTTTCAGTTATTCTTTTCGGTGTTTTTTTTTATCAGGGTCAGCTTTCCTTTCGCCCGTCACGAGATGATTCTTACTTATATCAGCATTTGCACAATTATTAGACTAGTCTTTCATTTACGTCTGGGAATCTCATAAAACACAAACCACGATTTCCATCGTTACCTAACACCTTCCAATTTGATATTTTCCTAAGAATTGTTCTTAACCTCTCAATATATCTATTCCATTTCCTTTTTTGTCTTTGATTCTATGTAAATCGTTTTTGCAGGTCGAGCATCCATTATACCTTCCTAGAATGTTCTAGGAAGGCATATATGCATTAGTATACTGTCCTCTGAAAAAGTACAAGTCTCATCTAGTTCTATTTTATTTCAATAATCAAGTGTGTCATCTGCTTTGCTAAATTCATTCATAGAATATTTTAAGCTTACTTCCCAGTGACCATTTCTTCTACTATAGATTTTGGTGTAGATTTTTGGTATATTGTCAATTCGTACCGTGTTTTGATTTTCCCTTTCTCATTATATCTTTTAGGACGCTTGTTTCTCTACGTATTGTTTGTTGTTCTAGTCTCATCTTGCATCATGCTTTATCTCTATGTTTCTCCTTTCTGAGTTTTGTTTTCAAATAACACACTTTTAGGCAAATACTTTTGCGTTCTCATATCCAAGTATTTCAGTTCGTTGTTTTTAGTTTTATGTATCGCAACAGTTTAATAAACTTCTTTGTTTCAATCTATTTTTAAGCGAATAATATAGAGAGATTAGCGTTTTATTATCTTCTAACATTTTCTCAAGCATAATGATATAAAAATGTAAGAATAAATATATACCTATAAATGTACATATTAGGGTATGTATTTACATTTACAAGTATAAAAATACGTTAATTATATATATATATAAATATATATATATATATATATATATATATAAATATATATATATATATATATATATATATATATATATATATATATATATATATATATATATATATATAGATATATATATATTGATGAATAATAAAAAATGTGAGGAATAGGCTATTTACATGAGGTAATTTATTTTTGATTAGTCATCATTTTGCTCTGTACAAATAAAATACCTTGAGCTATCTTTTTGTGGATCAATTTTTCATATTTTTATATTACTAGGACCCACTTGGATCATAAACCCACGGGATTTTTTTAACCTTTACTATATATATATATATATATATATATATATATATATATATATATATATATATATATATATATATATGTTAAATAGATAGGTTAGTTAATAAAACGAGGAGAAACGAATATAATCAGTACGATAAACTTTTATTAAATATTAATTACTAACCATATGACAGAAATGAAGCACGGAAAGAAATGTTTTATGTTTGAATTTTCGAACACGCCTGAGTCATTCATCAATGAATCGAGAAATAAACAGAGAAATTACTCACCGACAGATGTTTTTGTAGATGGTGTATTGTCTGGTGGAAATCATATTGTTAGCAAAAACCCGATCTCTGTCTGATTCCGCTATGTGCGAAATTTTAATGAAAATAACCTTAAATTTAAAATTTTGATCAGAGTAAAAGCGTTAGGCATGTCTATTATTACTAGTGGCGGAGTGGGTGAGTGAAATTGTAAACATAGATGAAGAGAGTTATAGGTTGAGGAGGAGGAAATATGTCTCATATGTTGCAAGTTGTAGCCAAAATGCTTAATTTCTGTTATATGGTTAGTAATTAATATTTAATAAATGTTTATTAAACTGATTATATTGGTACCCTTTGGTTTGTCCTTGTTTTATTAACTAACCTATCTATTTTACACATTATAAGAAGCACAAGTGGACCCTTTTTTCTAATCATATATATATATATATATATATATATATATATATATATATATATATATATAATTTAAATGATCGATTTGATGTTAGCGGTCTGAGGCCATCTCAGCGCGTGGAACATTTGGAAAGTTCCTGAAAACAATGTCAAGAGTTGATCCATGATTTGTGAGTGAAATCGAGTAGCCGGAACTGTTTGAAAGCCGTCGAGTGTTGTGCTAGCACGAAGTCCTAAGTCATCGTGATCGAGACTTTGAGCGTACTGGTGTCTTTCAATATGCTGATCATGACAGATTATACACTATATCTCAGAAATTGTGACTAAGGTCCGCTTAGCACAATTGCAGTGTAAACCACAGGTCGGATATATGGGTGTTTAACTAATACAAATATATCTGAGCAGGCGTCTGCAACAGGGCGTGGCTAGCCGTCCTAGCGGAGAGGTGTACACGGAAAATGAGACTCACCGGCCATTATAATTTAAAGAAAGTTGCACAAAAGCTTACCGATTAGTCATTTTTTTTACTGCTAGGTTCTTCAGGCCGTAAGTGTTGTTATTATGAATAGACGTTCACCTATTGCAAGAGACGCATTTAAATGATCGGTGCATTCAAATCGTTGGGGTTAATATCGCAAACTGTTTAATATCGTTATATTTTTTTTGCCTCTTGGAGGAGTGAGAGAAAAATAAGGGATATGATAATGGAACTATATATATATATATATATATATATATATATATATATATATATATATATATGATATACCAAAAAAACTTTTATAAGCTTTGGGGTGTGTTTCTCACACCAAAGCAAGGACAAAAACATATGTCCGCAAATCCTTCGTTTTTGAGTTATTAAGTTTACGGTAGACGCTGTTAAATGTTTAATCCAAGATACAATCCCAAAATACCTTAACAATATTTGAGAGTGGGTTCCTGACATCAAAACAAGGTAAATTATCTATATAAACATATGTCCAAAAGGCCATTGGTGTACCTTAACACAGCAACTCATAACAAATTTTCAAAATGTCCCCTTCATACTTCTACATACGCACGTACTCGTAGTCATTGACTGGCGGACCCTTTCAAAGATTCCTACACAGTGTCTTGATTCCACAGGCCCCCATGACACCTTGATGAAGCGTCTCTGCATTATTAATATCTGCTGCATAAACCAATTGTTTTATGTGGCCTTACAGATAAAAATCCAAAGGATTTTGGTTGGAGGAACATTTAGGCGATGGAATCGATTCTTTCCTACCCATCCATCTTTCGTGGTAGATGTCAGATAGTGCATCCCTAACAGTGTGACTAAAATGTGTTGAAGCCCCATCATGCGTAAATCACATGCGTCTTCGTATTAGCAGGGTTATATCCTCTAGTAGGTCTGGAAGTGTTTTCCCTGTAGACAGCTACTGTAAGACGTGCTGGGAGAACATATGGATCTAACAGATAGTGACCTTAAATTCCAGTCCACACATTAATTGTAAAGTAATACTGGATCTCGCCTGTATTGTACCCATCCGCCAAAAATGTTGGTTGTGTAAATTTGTTATTCCATCTCTTCTAAATGATGCTTCATCCGTAAACAAGACTGAAGAGACAAACAACGGATCGACAGTTTGTGCAATGAACCATCGGCAAAAGTTATCCCCTGGCGAGTGGTCAGAGAGTGCAAGACACGACACAAATTGCTCTTGAAGTACTCTCCATGCGGTACTATGAGATGTACGACATGCTAGGGCCACTTAACGTATGTTGATACCTGGTTCGTCTCCGACAGCCTGTAGATTGTGTTCTTCGTGGTCAAGCGTACGAGCGGATCTCGGTTTTCTTCGATCCATAATTTGTGGTACCACGGATCCTGTCTCAGCAACGCGACTATAAACAATTGCAGGTTGGACGACTAGGCTACCTTCGGTCTGGAAACGTAATCTGTTACAGCTGTGCAGCCACGCGTCCATTACCATTCGCCTGGCCGTATGTAAAAATCATATCTGTCTGCTCACGATATGAATATCGAGTCATTGTAAAACAGAACACTTCTCAGTTAAATCACGTTAAATGTTGACGACAGATTAGACACAAATGACAAATGCAACAGAGTGCCATCTACCGTAAACTTTCGTTAAACTTAATCACTCAAAAATGAAGGATTTGCGGACATATGTTTGTATTTTGTCCTTGCGTTGGTGTGAGAACCCACCTCAAAGATTGTAAAAGTATTTTTGATACACTCTGTACACACACACACACACACACACACACACACACACACACACACACACACACACACACACACACATTTAATCATTTCACCACACGCGTGGCAATAAACCACTAAGATGCAAGAGGATTGTTAGAGAATATGAGAAAACACTACTAAGGAAAAAGAATAAGAATTAAGAAGTCAGAAAATAACGATTGACACTGCATTTACATTTTTGAATATCAAAGTTGACTGGGAAACAGGAAGTGAATTTCACATGCGAGAAGTACAAGAAAAACGTGTTAGTATAGAACTTACGATTACATCTAACCAATTTAATTATAAATTGACGAGACCATGTTGCCAATCTAGTACTGCGCTTAAATTCATAAAGTCTAGGTACCATAGCGAAAAGCTCACCCAAACAATTACCATGAAAATATTTATAGAAAAAGGCAGAGCGAAGCCACTTTACGGCTCTTGGAAAGTGATTGAAGCCGAGACGCCAAGTCAGGACTAATAATATTGCTTTTTCTTCTTTTGACTTTATCAAGAATTGCCAAATAAACAACAGAAGCACCGGACCATATGTGACAGTAAAATTCTAAGCATGGTCGAAGGATAGACTTATAGATATGTAGGATAGACTCTGGAAAGAAAAATTGTCTAGCTTGACATAATGAACTAACTTTCTTTGCAGCTAACCTAGCAATCGATTCAATATAGTCTTTCCACTTCATGTGAGCAGAGAATGTTAGCTCGAGAAGGCGTAACGAGTGGCTTTCCTGGGTGGTCAGCATCAGCCATGCAGATAGATGGCAGAACAGGTCTCTCGGATGATTAATAGAATGCAGTTTTGTTTTGAAGACGCAAATTTGATCTTATCAAACTAAGCACACTTACTATCAAGGTAAGAGTAAATGGTTGTCATCAGCATATATACCAAGTTGAGAGCTGATGCTATCAGGAAGGTCTGTAATAAAAACAAATCAGGACCAAGGATAGAGCACTGAGTGACTGCTACATTATTACAAAAGGACCTAGAAGAATGGCCGTTCAGAACAATTTTTTCGCGATTAGATAGGGAAGATTGAATCAATTCAAGTGTGGATACACCATGAAAAAATAAAGGAAAAGTGAAAGAATAGCAAAATATATGAAGAGATCATCATTATTGTCTTACTATTTTTCAAACACAAATTGCAAACGGAAACATGAAATTCGCTTTTAATTAAAGAGAAGTGCAAGAGGAGACATATATCATGTGCTCATCAAATAAAAGCTCCCCAGATACAATACGAAATGCTCCCTCAAAGTTCAGCGAGTTTAAGTAGTGCGTGCGAATCGAGTCTAGGACAGATTTTAACCTTTAACTTTTCAGAACAAATGTGCAAGCAGGAGGCAAGGAAAACGGTGTGACGCTATTTCTTATGATCAAATTCCATGAATATTTTTAAATAGCAGCTCGTATTTTCACTAGCAGAGAAATTGAGCATAATAATCATAAAATTTGAACTCAGTGTAACTTGTAGGTCGAAAGAGATAAATGTGCCTTTCTTATTCTATAAGGTAACCAAAAAAGTTCTGTCCGTTTTTTGATTAGTCACTGAATGAAGTTGAAATATATACGAAATGCGTGTAGCAATTGTTTTCAAATTCGGACAGCCGGAATTAGGAACATCAGACGTTATAAAAAACACGCGCACCGTTCCCGGCCATCAGTTATAAGCCGGACAGCTGTGAGAAGGATGGAAGTGTCTAGAGATATCGTTCGGGGTTGTTTGCTTTACAACTTCAAAGTGGGCTTATCAGCAGCTGCATCAAGTCGCCGCATATGTCAAGCGTTTGGGGATAGTGTTGTGGATGAACGTAGTGCAAGGCGTTGCTTTCGAAAATTCAAGTTGGGAGATTTGTCTCTCCATGATGAGCCTCGCAGTGGACGACCACAGGTCTTGAACGACGGAGTCCTGAAGGCGGCCATTGAAGAGGACAATAGTCTAACGTGTGGTGAACTTGCAAGACAGTTCAACGTTTCCTATGAAACAGTTAGACTTCACCTGAACCGCCTAGGTAAGACGTACAAACTGAGCAAGTGGGTTCCGCAAACGCTGTTGGAGGTCCACAATGGACAACGAGTGGCAGCCTGCTTATCGCTGCTTTCTCGCCACCGTACCGCATCCTTATTCAATCGAGTGCTTACCAGTGATGAAAAGTGGGTTCTGTACGAAACTCCCAAGCGTTCCAGACATTGGTTGTCTCCTCAGGATGCTGTCCCTCACACCGCAAGACCGCCTATGCACCCACGCAAGATTATGCTTTGTGTCTGGTGGACAGGTCGTCAAGTGGTTCATTATGAACTGCTACCAACGGGCCAAACGGTCACTGGAGACCTATACTCGCAGCAATTGAAACGTGTGCAACAGGCATTGCGCCAGAAGGAGCCAGCACTGGTGAATCGCAAAGGTGTGCTTTTCCTCCATGACAACGCCAGGCCGCATGTGGCGTGAGTGGTCAGGGATACCATACAGCAACTTGGGTGTGAGACTTTGTGCCATTCACCTTATTCACCTGAACTTTCGCCATCCGATTACCACCTCTTCCACTCCCTGGATAATCATCTTCACCAATGAAGCAGATTTGCGCAAAGCCCTCACGAACTTCTTTGCGTCACCCCCGCCCCCGAGTTCTACCGGCATTGAACAGCTGGAGACACGTTGGCAGAAGGTGCTGGATGCCGATGGCGATTACTTCGAAGACTAAATATAAGTTACACATACTGTGAAGCGTTTTCTTTTTTTTTCTTTAAAAACGGACAGAACTTTTTTGGTTACCTTGTATATGGTGTATCGGGCTACAGACTCAAAATGCCGTTTTCATAGCAAATCGCCATTTTACGAGGTGTTATAATAAGCCCACACCTAATCAGTTTTGAATTCACAATTATCCATCTACTAGACTGGTTGCCAATCAAGGATAAAGGACCTAGTTTACTCTGCTATTTAATCCAGAGTTGGTGGGTAAAAGAAATGGATTCACGCTTTTCCTAACGGTATTTGCGAAAAATTGAATACATTAACCTCGTTCGGGATTGAACATGTTACTTTTCTCAACATTAACCACTACGCTACCCACCCACACAGGCCATATTATTCCCATAATCGATATCGTCCAACGTAGTAAATAATATGAAATGCTATATAAATTAGATATTTCGAGGACATAGTAGTAGGTAAAGGATTTTTGCAAACTTTTGAGGAAGGAAACTCGTGTCAAAGTGTTTGTAGGCGGATAAATGCACTCATTTCGACATTATTGATAAAATATGTTAGCTTGAAAAGATCTACTCACTGCAGATTAGAATCATTAACCAGTTGCTTGTGCAGATCCTGAGCGCATGAAAGGCAAGTCAGTTGTAGATTTTGACTTATTCTAAGAAATGTGCCCCGTAGCAAATAGAACAATAGACAAAGAATTGAAGCTGCCTGAAGGTAAGCTCGTATCGCAGATATCCAAGCGATAGGTCAATGTTGGTTTCGAGGCTGGTAATCTTAACAAATGAACCGGCAGTCAAATGTGACCTCACATATAATAGGAGTAGATTAGTTGAATGGAAGGTAAGGTGGGATGAATTAAAGTTCTTGAATTGGATTGAGAGAACGGAATCATGCTGGGAGATAGAAGCACACAGTAACTTGTAGAATGTATACCATTTTTTTATTATGATTATCGGTCTTCTGACATGTAATTACTCAGAGAGCTGGTTAGGCATTGGAAAAAAAAACCCAAAATAACAAAACAAAACAAAAAAAACAAACAAAAAAACAAAACAAAACAAACAAACAAAAAAAAAACAAAACAAAAAACAAACAAACAAAATAAAACAAAAAACAAACAAACAAAACAAAACAAAAAAACAACGGAGGATTGAATTAATTCCTTTTGTTTATCTGTATGTTTGCTTGCCTGTGTATGTGTGCGCATGCTCGTGAGTTGTGCTTCTTTTTGAATCAGCACCAAATAGAGATATTTGGTTGAGTTCTGTAAGATTTCTATAAGATTTCAATACTGTTCCGTGATACATTATTCTATGACTTTTACACCTGCTGACAAATATAGTAAGAGTTGGAGGTAAGGCAAATGAAAGTGTCATGTGTCGTACCACCATGTACAGTACGTGTCCAGCCAAGAAAAATGAATTCAACAGCCAATGTCTGTCTAATTAAGCTTTTTTTTATTGTATTTTTCCAATTTCCCGTTAAGTATTGTACAACGCGGTCAAAATTATCGTCATTCATATTTTTTCTCTTTTTGTTCAAGGACTTTCGACTGTCTCAATTCTTATAAAGAAGTGGTTATTTCAGTGTGGTAGACACCATTTTGTTAGCTACATTATTTTAACAACGAGGTTCACCATTTACAAAGCCCGGGGGCCACTCGAGGTAGAGGGTTTCGTGTGGAGGCTATTTGTGTCTATAGGAGTGGGAGATAACGATTAACCCTCGCCTTGAACAGGTGTAAATTGCAGTGATCGGGGAAACTCCCAGTTGGGATACGGTTCCACAGGCAGTGGTTCGCGGGGAAAAGGTGCTAGAGTGGAACTTTTCACCCGTGGAATACAGAGGGAATGTGGGTGGTGTGCTACTATGTAAGTGGCATGGCGTGTTCTTACTGAGAAGTTTTGCCTCGGTGGGACCAGGGAATGTAGTTCGTCCGGACGCTTTCATCCTGGATTTTAGATGGAACGTTGGAATTCAAAACAATCCATGAGTAAAACGGTTACATGTAGCGAGACCACACCAAAAATATTGTATCAAACAATCATAATTACTAGAAAGACTCATGAAAATTCCACGAATTTTCTATTTTAAGATTCTGATAAATCCTAATTTTTAAGTTAATGTTTGTATAAGCTCATTGCGAGTTCTACAACAATAAAATATCCGTAGAAATACACGTATCACGTCGTTAAATATTTGAGCTTAACAACTTTAACAAAATATTTCAATAACAGTCATAAAGATGAATGCTGGTCTTTATCTTAAGAAGTGGGTACAAATGAAAAGATTTGAAATTGACAACTTTTTCCATTTTACTGAAACAGACGTTAAACATTTCTTTCTTTAATTTTTTCATTGAAACCAAGTAGCGCCTTTGATATGTCATTTTTGTGTATTCACGCGGTCAAACGGAATAGACCATTATGAGGTATTGGCAAGACGTAAGGGTCATGTGAAACAACTAAAAAACTAACTAACAAAGAGAGGGACAAGCAGAAATATTATATGATTTGAAAGACCACTGAAAATTTCACGGTTTTCTTATTTTAATATTCAAATGAAACTTAATTATTAAGTTCATGATTGAATAAACTCATGGCAAGTTCCACGACAGTAAAATATCCGTAGAAATTCGCCTGTCGCATTGTTAAATATTTGCGCTTAACAACTTTAACAAAATATCGCAATAACAATCATAAATATGAATGCTGGTTGTTATTTTAAGAATTAAGAGTGTACAAACGAAAAGATTTGAAATTAACAACAGAAACAGACGTTAAACACTTCTTTCTTCCATTTTTCCCTTCTTTCTTTCTTTCTTTCATTTTTTCACTGAAACCAAGTAGCGTCTCTGATACGCCCTTTGTGAGTTTCCACGCGGTCATAACGGAATAGTCCATTATTCATGATGTAACGGTCGTGCGAACTAACTAGAGAGAGGGGGACAAGTAAAATTCTAATACAATAGAGATTATTATGTACACTTATTAAATATTTTATATACACTTTAAAATAGGAGCGGTATCTTAAAGTGTCGATGAAAGATTTAATCTATGCTCAAAATAATAATAATCATAATAATAATAATAATAATACATATAAAAAAGATTTTCCGTGTGGTCTAACACTGAGTTTTGCACATTACGTCTTCTTTACGTTGTTGAGCGAACATCCTTCGTCATAACTTCCCCTACTTTTTCATATTGGACAGCCAATCAGGATTAAAATTTTTAAGTTTGCCGTGGATTAAAAGATAAAAAAGAACAAGAAATTCATTCGCAAGCAAGCATGTAAGCCTGCATCGCCAGCACAAATACACTGAAGGAAAATTAAAAAAAAAAGCAACACCATGAATGATGATGTCAATTTTAATCTGGGTGCAATAGTTGCATCACTGTCTGCTAGTTTTAAAGGTTTTTTTTTATCTAGCAGATAGAAATTTTATCAGAATATGTACTAAGTGATGGGGTAGCACTCTTACCAGTACCCCGTTCAAGTCTGAGCTTTAGACATTGGCACACGCTGCAATAAGTTTCATTGTGGTAAAAGAACCTATTTAAATCAGTTGGTATGCTACTTTTGTTAAAGCCATTTGAGTGGGGGTTAAATTGTAAGCCTTTGAGAAACCGGATGGTCATTTCAGAGACATTCCAACGCCCGTAGACCAAGTTCTGGACGGATACATAATACAGATGTTCTCCAAGATCAACGCCTTTTAAAGGCAGTCGTCGAAGACCACACGGTGTCCGTATCAGAGATTAGGGCAAATGTGGCTTCACAAGTGTCAACACAGACCGTTTGAAATCGTTTATTTGTAGCAGGACTACGGGTAAGCGTATCTCTAGCCAAAATTCCATATATACCTCAACTGCAGTGACGACACGGGAAGATCACCAGTGGGGAATAAGTGGCGCTTAACGATGGTCCTGGATGAAAGAAGGTTCTGTATTCATGTAAGTAATGGTAGTTTCCGTGTGAAACGTGAATGTGGGAAAACGATATCATTCAAAGTATATTTGCCCATGCCACACAGGCTCAACCTATTATATCAGGGCATGGGTTGCCATAGCTTTCGTTCCTCTTTGGTGTTAATAAAGGGACTGTTGAACAGTGCTTTGTTCACTCAAAAATTGTTCGATCGGTTCTTCTGCTATTCCTGCAATAGGGAAGCTATGTCCTGCTCCAGTAGAATAATGCCCGTCCACACGAGTCCCATACTAATGAACATGCTCTGAAAACTAATCAACAACGTCCTTGGACATCACGACAGACAGGAATCTCCCAAATGAATACGTTTAGTAGATGATGGGACTACCCCTGACTCATTCAGTTAAGACGCCTACATTAGCAGTATTACATCAGCAGGTATGAGAGCCATGGAACGATCGTAAGCAAGTGAGAATAAAGACCTGTGTTAACATTTCAAGAAGGATATACAGGGTATTAATTATGAGGTCTAAGCAATGCTGATGCATCTATTGGAAACTGTGTAGATATTGATTTGCATATGCGATCATTTATTTTAATCTCTCTCTCTCTCTCTCTCTTTCTCTCTCTCTCTCTATATATATATATATAAATTACCCGTGTGATTAATCATGAGTAAATTGAAACACATCTTCAAGGTGTTGAAATTTTATTTTCCGCCAGTTTGTATACATTTTTATATTTGTAAGGATGTAATTAGATATATGTTAAAATGCGCGGGGCGTAGGAATATATAGATTGTTATCTAGGTGCGCTGTCAGTCTACTGGGATGCACAGACCACTGTTCTTTGTTTTTGGTCTAGAAGGAAAACTCAGCTATAATACTTTGTTTGCATCCAGCGATAGAGATCAGTTATTTTGGGACAGATATATTCGATGTTATGAGAGTGGGATTGACTTTTCCTCACTTAAAAATAGCATTGCTCGAAATGAAGGACTAAATTGATTTCATGCACTCTCTACTGTACATTGAACATAGGTCCCAACGTTTATAACTTGCCCGCTTTCCATCAAATCGCACTGTAAACATTGGTTCGATATTCAAAGTTATGTAGTGTCGTGCCTGGTCAATATTTGGATGGGAGACGGCTCCTGTATGTTTTGGCTTTAAATAACAAACAAAGGGTTGATAAGCTGTGAAAACACAAGTCGATTATGATTTGTTTTCTTTTCCTCTGTTTATTTATTTCCTTTTTGTTTTCTTAATAAAAAATGCCGAGACGCTTTCACAGACGGGCTCGATGCATTTTCTCAAAAGAAACGAAGAGAATTTACGAAAATCAACAAAAACAAAAAAATAAAATCATTATCAGTTTGCAGTAAAAATTCTTATTCAACGTGATGCCCCTTCAGGGCGTGGGCGATCATGGCCCTTCACAATTTTCTGTCCTCTGTAGCTCTTAATACATTTTGTTTTTTCGCTATCTCTCCTAATCTCTGTTCTTTCAACCATTTGCAAAAGCTCTTTAGGTAGTATATACGCTGCTTTTCTGTGTCCCCTGGCCTTCAATGTATCCTGCGACTTTCAATTTTTTAAGTAGACTTTCTTCTTTATGTACTCGAGAAATTTCAAGTGTCCATAATATTAAATATAAGTGTCCTTTTGTTTCCATTTTCTCCAAAACTTCGTCGTTTTCTCATATGTTCAGTTCATGGTATTCTCAACATCTGTAAAAGAAAATTTCTGTCTCAAGTCTCTCCTTCATCTGTGAGGAGATTTTCCAGCATTCACTGCCATATAGGAAGACCGATATTACATAACAGTACTCTTTTTCTTTGTTTCTAACGAGATTTTGCTGTTTCTTAATACTTGGCTTAGCTTTTGGAAGGCATCTTTCACTATCCCAATGCGCCTCTGGATTTCGGTATCACATTTTTTAGATATTTAATTTTTGTACTTGTTTGATTTTTGTTTCCTCAATTTGTAATTCCTATGTTAGACTCTTCTTTTTAGTGATAATTTTACAAAAAGCACATCTTCCAAGAAAATTACTCTTCCAGTAAACATTGAACTAAAATTGTTATATTTGGTTATTTTGCAACACTTGTGGTCGGCAAGCCAAAATGGCAGTAGTCTATGCATCTCTGTCTATAATCTTTTCACTGAAAGCGACCTTGCAAAATTAGTATAATCGTATTTCATAACTCATCGGTATTATGTAAATGGTAATTACCATCTTGATATTGCCTCACTGCTACGATAATAACATTGATAATATTAACTCCAGAACCATATTGAATTGTTTTCTAATATTTCATAGGGCTAAAAATAATTGGTTCAAAATAGACGACGGAAAAAGAGGCACAAAATCCGAAGATACTTTAGAAATAGCGAAAAATATATTCCAAAAAGTAAACAAAGTATTGAGAGTTAGGGAAATTTCGTTATAAACAAAGAAAATACATCTCAATAGTTATGTAATATCTATTCCCCTATATGGCAATGAATTCTGGATTCTCTCTTCTTTTCACAGATGAAGAAATGATTTTGGAACAACAGAAGTGTGCTCGCCTATGGAACTCCCTTCCCTATTACTGTTTCCCTGACAAATACAATCTCCAACGGTTTAAGTGTAGCGTCAATCGACATCTCCAGTTGCCTTGATCTATCCACTTCCCTTCTCCACATCCTTTCATTTTTCATTCCTATTTGCTCTCGCTCCGGATCTTCTGTGGCCCCCTTGCCTTGATCGACCTTCTCCACATCCTTTCATTTTTCATTCCTATCTGCTCTCGCTCCGGATCTTCTGTGGCTCCCTTGCCTTGATCGACCCACTGTCTTTCTCTTTCACCACATCCCCTCCCTTGCCACTCCTATCTGCTCTTCCTCCAACCCTTCTTTAACCCCTTGCGTGATAGTGGCCTCCGGCCTTGCTTGGGGTGATACGATTAAAAAAAAAAAAAAGAAAAAAAAAAGATGATGAGAATACGATGGATTGAAAATATGAGCAACATGAAAGTTTTAAGAAAAACAAGAACTAAATGGATATTTATATAAGCATTACGATATTATCAATACTATTTATATTAGCATTACAGTTCTGGGGCACATAATGAGAAAATAAGGCACAGAGTATTTAAAACCGACAGGACAAACTAACTAAAACAGAGAGGAACTTACTTAACGAGTTTGTGTTAGTGGAATACAGAACAGGGAAAAAGAAGGATTGTGAATAATTAAAAGTTACTTAGAACAACAAAAGGCAGGAAGTTGTAAAGAGCCATGATCCCCTGCTTACTGTTCTGTACTTTACTGTACTGTATAAACATTTAGAAATTAATTGTAAATGGTTCAAAAGTGATGTTAAACCGATTCGACATTGGTTAACACAAACCCAATACACGCTTGGTATGGCTGAAAAAAGCAGTTATTTACAACCTCCAGCTTAGTGACCAGGTAGTGCGAACAGAACCCGGACGTTAAGTGAGGACACACACACATACACACACACACATACACACACACACACACACACACACACACACACACACACACACACACACATATATATATATATATATATATATATATATATATATATATATAATGTCAATTGTTGGCCTGGAAACGAATGGTACAGAGAATTCGGGGCAAAATGGTGACATGAATGTAAATCCGCCATTATTTTCCGGTGAAAGACATTAATATATATCATTTTTTTACAATGATGTTCATCTTATACAAAGCCCTAAGTCACTCGGGGTAGAGGGTAACATAGTAAGAGGCACAGTTTATGCGGATATGTGGGGGTGACAATTGTTAATCCTAGAGTGTAAAATATTAAGATTGTAGTGATAGGGAAAGCACCTCCTTTGGAGTTGGTTTCACAGCGTAGTGGTTCGCGGGAAGTAGCTGCTCGGGTGTAACTTACATCTTACTAATTGAATACGAAGGGAATGATGGCGGTTCGCCAAAATGTGGGGTCTTAGCCGTGAAGTTTAGAAATGGTGGCACTAGGGAATGTATTTCGTCTGAACACTTTCCATGGAAATAGCGATAGAGTAGTGAGAGGCTTGCAACGTTGCATCTATGATAAAGGGGTTGTAGGGTGGGGGAAAATAATTCGTCACCCACAAGGACGCGGAGACGCTTTTAGACTCTGTCGGGACCAGAAAGTGAAGACTGGGAAGCTCCTGACTGATTATGGCAGTAGTACTGTTTTTCGGCTCTGGTAGAGTACTTCCTGGAGCGATGCAGGGAACCGACTATTTTCATAACATCTTTATTCAAACTTCTTCTTTTATGAGCCGTGTCCCTTCAGGACGTAAGCGACCATGACCCTCCACATCTTCCTGTCGCTTGTAGCTCTTAATAAGTTTTGTCTTTTTGTTATTTCTCCCAAACCCTGTTATACCATTATATAACTCAAGCTTATCATGTATGTTACGCGCCGCTTTCCTCTGTCCCTCTTTCCATCAATCAGTCCTGTGAGTATCAGATTTTGCCAAGCACTCCTTCCTCATTAGGTACAGAAATTTCAACTGTCTCTTCCTGATGTTAAGTATAAGTTTCCTTTTTATTTCCATTTTCTCTAAAACCTCGTTGTTGCTCACATGTTCGGTCCATGGTATCCTCAGAATCTTTCTGTAGAATCACATTTCTGTTGCTTCAAGTCCCTTCTTCATTTTTGAAGAAGTTGTCCGGTATTCGCTGCCATACAAGAGGACAGATATCACGTAACAGTTCAGCACACTTTTCTTTGTTTCTAACGAATTTTTTCTGTCTCAGAATAATCTGCTTAGCTTTTGGAATGCATCTTTGTCCATAAACGACTAAAAAATATAGTCTGTTATTTGGATCAGTGAGTTGGTAGATTTAATTTTGAAGTTTCAATTTCAGATTGAAATTTTCGTTAAATTCAAAATTTATTATTACTTAGAATTATTCAAACTAGTTTTCATTAATTTAAAATTGTAATAAGTACATGTGGATAGGGAACGAACTCAGTTCCTATACAAAAATAAAAAAGGAGTAAGGCAAAAATACGTTTTCTTGTCCGATTTAAATAATTATACAGCGAAACGATCCGAAGTGAACTAGAAGACCTACAAGGATTTATTATTAACAGAGATGCTCTTTCAGCATAAGATAGACAAATGCAACAGTCTTGATGCCAGACCCAAAAGGAAAACTGAAAATAAAGATAAATTAGTAAAAGAAAGCAAGAAGAAAGGACTAAGTATCAACAGTAAGAAGAAAGAAGAAAGTTTACATGGTTGTCAGCAATAGAGATAGCCCAAGATCTGAGATTTGTATTGGTGATGTTAAAATCAATCCGATATATAAATTCTACATTCTGTGTAATGTAGGAACAGACGATGAAAAATGTGACACAGAAATTCGAAGGCGCATAGAAAAAGTCAAAGGTGCTTCCGAGAAACTAAGGGAAATATTAAGAGATAGGAAAATTACCACAGAAACAAAGAAAAGAATATTGAATTGTAATGCAAAAACTAATCTCCTATATGGCAGTGAATGCGGGGCAATTTTTTCACAGATGACGAAATCACTTGAAGCGATAGAAATGTGGTTCTATCAATGAATGTCATGGACAGAAGATATGAATAACGAGGAAGTTTTAAGGAAGATAGGAACTACAATAAAAAAGAAATAGTTGTAATTTCTGGGACACATAATGAGGAAAGAGGGCCTAGAGAATCTAACACTCAAAAGACATATTGAAATCAAGAGAAGCAGAGGGAAACAGCAAGTAACCTATTTAACAAGTTTCTCTGAAATGGTGGTAGATTAAGGATAAAGAGCAACAAAAGAGGGGAAGTTGTTGAGAGTCATGATCGCCCATGTCTCGAAGAGCCTAAATTTCAGTCATTTTTTTTTATTTAGGAAGCAAACAATATTTAAAAAGAAACCAACGGATTTCATTTGACAAAGGTTAAATCTATTTTTGAAACATGCACGTAATAAATGCTAACGTTTCATATTTTAGACTAGCAGCATTGCTCGTGTATTATATCAAAATAACACTAGTAATGTACAAATTCATAATGAACATTATTAATAATCTTCTTCCATGTATCGTGTCTTTTCATGACGTAGGCGGTCATGACTCTCCACAATTTCCTGTCCTTCGCAATAAAATTTGTTTTTGTTATCTCATCTAAATATTGCTCCTCCATCCATTTACTTAAGCTATAGGTAGGTTATACATTGTTTTTCTCTTGACTTCAATCTGTCCTGTGGGTATCAAAGTTTCCAATCCTTTCCTCATTATGTGCCCTAGAAATTTCAACTCTCTCTTCCTAATGTTAAGTATAAATGTCTTTTTTGTTTCCATTTTCTCTAAAACTTCATCGTTGCTCACATGTTCAGTCTATGGTATTCTTAGAATCCACATTCCTATTTAAACCGTCATTTAATTTTTTCTAAGAATATTGATTCAAATTTAATTTAATTTTTCATCACTATTTAAATAAATGTATAAAGAAAATCATTTATGTGTATGTTTGTTCTGTTTAAAATTGGCAACTTAAGAATTTAGACATTTATAACCATGATATAGTCTGATTAATCATGTTCCAAGGAAGGTTTTAATAAACAATTTATTTCTGTACTCTTTATATAGGCGAAGATATTCGTAAATTAAACAGGTTTTTTTCGTTTTAGTTCAGTCATTTTTCATTTATTTTTTTTTGTTTAATATTGTTTTAATGGATAAAAATATGAAATTGTCCTTCTAAGAAAAGAGAACCTCTCGCTTTTCACAGAAAATGTTTGTAAATTCTAAAACAAATAAGCACTTTATTAAATAAAATTATTGCCCCTATATTATTTTAATCTTTTTATTTTCAATTTTATTTAATTTTTACTTGCCGTTTCTTTAAAAAAAATAATTGAATGCCGTCGGGTGTATGTATGTAAATAGATGCAATCTTGTTTAATGTTTTAAAAGTTTATTTTTTATATTTGGGTTTATATATAAAATAAATATATAATTTATAAATTTTAAAAATCGACCTTTATTAAACAGAAAAATATGG